>CM074578.1:91043452-91493452 GCA_037305975.1 Chrysolophus pictus | reverse complement strand
ATCTGGTTGTTACAGTTTGAATGTTCCCCAACTTGTGATATTTATTATTCATCTGTCAATGAAATAAATTGCTGTGCACTAGGATAGATTTTGAGAAAACCTGCTTGGTCAAATTTATATTTAATTGGTCAGATTCCTCACTCTTCTAAGTTACATCTCAGGCTGGGAAAAATTTGTAGAGAATTGTCATTTTAATTTTCCCCAGTTTGTGACAAAAATATGTGATTTATTTGCACTAAAAACCTAATTCAAATAAAATAAAGGACAGCTTCTTGGAATTAGTGAGATATTACTCTTCTGATATTTTATCATTTTATACCTACTTTACATTTAACTTGCATGTGAAAGATTAATAAATGTACACAGAAACAATGGATTAATATATCTCTGTCAATGCATATCTAATGGAAAGGTTTATTTCACTTCTGATTTTTTTTTTTTTTTTAAATTATTTACCTAATATTGCAAGAAAGCTACCACTGTTCAACACAGACCAAGGCTTAAGCTGTTTCATCAAATTACTAGTCTCTGCATTATGGAATTATAAATCAATTAACACAATAAAAACAAATTATAGATCTTAAATAAAATGTCAATTTCATGACTATTCATGGTTGAATCATAATTCAGAAAACCATGAATCTGATACTGAATCTCTGACTTTAACAAAATATTTCCCAATCTGTATTTCCCAAAAGCTTAAGAAGAATACTAACAGTTTCTTAAAACTGTAGGACATTTCTTCTATTTGAATTGATACACAGTGGTGGCAGTAATATTTATTCTCAAAAAATATATCCATTGTATTTTTTGCTATATGCTGTTAGAATATATGACTTGCTCTTACAGTTTCACACACTTAAATCTTATTTCCGAACAATATATTTCAAATGTCTCACACGGCCCCTCAAGTCCCAGTACTGCTTACGCTTCTGACTACTGTGTTTCTGAGTTTGCTGGCATGTAAAATCATGGTATTGCAACTATTACAGTTATTACATAACTGATTCAGTTTTAAATATTGAACATACTAGTATCTTTTTTCTTCATTATTTATGTACTTGTTGTTCATTTTCTCTTTGAGGGACACAGTTCCAAGTACAAAACTCCTTCACTTATCTTCTTCTTTCATTTGCTTCTCCTCAAATTTTTTATCATGTTCACACTTTATTGTATTCAGCTTCCCCAGGAAAAGTATACTCCTAGAAACTCTTCAAGAATCAGCCAAGCAAATTATCCATCACAGTATGAAACCTATATAACTGTATTCAGAACACTGTCTTAATTTTAACTTCTGTTGTCATCAGGACGTGGTACAGATAGGGTTCTTCCCACTTGTGAGAATGAAAAACTGGAGTGTCTCAGTATATGTATGTAATGAAAGAACATCTTCAGGTGGACAAGCTGAAACGCCTCTGAAAGTTATTCTGAAGGACAGCTCAAACAACACTCAGAATTGCTACTTCACAAATATTAACCTATACATTTTGCAAAACTGAACATACGAATTTTACAAACAGTGTAATACTATGGACGTATTCAAACTGCTCCATAAGGTAGAAAGTGATCACATTAACAAACCCCATGGTTTCAGGCCTTGGATGCAAATCTGCTACTATATGACATTACATCAGATCACTGAACCTATGATGGTTTTCAAATTCTGTTCACAGCCTGAAATGGTGTCATCTCTATTTTAAAAATAATTTATTCAAACTGCTATAATGCCATATGCAGATGTTAGTACGTTATTTTTCAAGTGACTTTTATGATGTGGTAACTCTTCCAAAGCCTAATAAGATTCTGAAGAAATTTTTTTGTATCAGTTTTACTTATCTGGTTCAATTAACACTGCCAGTTCAAATAATGCACTTCTGACTATAAATCAGCCTCTGGTTTTCACATTCCTAAAGAGGGAGTAATAATAGTTATTCACCTCTCTGATCTTTGAGTGGAACATGCTATTGAAAAACCAAAACATTCTCCATGTTAGTATAGTGGTATTAACATGCAAGTTACCAGAAAAATGTACCCAGAAAGAATTTAATTTATTTTAGTATAAACCTCAGACAAAACAAACAATTCAAAATAAGGTGATCCTCAAAGAGACTTTCAATCAAAATTGAACTGACAGTAAAAATCAAATCCTGTCTGTTATCTCAAAGCAAGTCTGGATACACAGTAAGTCCAAAACCAAGGACTGGCATTTTATGGAATAAGTCACAAGCAAAAACTTGAAAGCCTCTTTCTGCCTCTGTAGAGGGGCTAAGAAATTAGCCATATGTATAAATATATACATCAGCAAGAAATATACATTTTGGAAATGCTTGTTTTGAAAAACTTTGCAAGAGAAAAAGTTACCTTATACTACATTGGAATAAGAGCTTTCCCATGAATATTTATATATAGTTTCTCCTTAAGAATGAAGAATTTTGGATAAAGACAAAGGACAGAAAATCTCCGCTAGTGGAGATTCAGCATCTACCCCCAGGCAGCATTATAAGAAGCCTGACAGGAACTTATACTCACTAAAATTCGTGTATTTGAGAATTAAACTGAAAGGCTCTGAGGTACATGCACTGGTCAGTGTGTAAAAAGTCATACATCTTCCAAGTCCCTTTGGAAAATAATGAGCATCTGTCACATTCAAAAGGAGCCTAGACAACCTTAAGGGAGAATTGATTCATATCTGTCTTCAATTTTCTTAGCACATACATTAGAAAGAGCTAGACCTAAATCTAGGTGTATATTTGAGACCCAAATACCAACTGTGGCTGCATTTCATATTTGCTGCGTGACCTTCAGCAAGTCATTTAGTCTGTCTGTGCTTCAGGTTCCTCAGCTGTAGAGTGGAAGCATCTCTTACTTTTTGTTGTAATCTGTGAGGATGGAAAATGCTGCATATGAGGTAAAAAATATTCTTGTAAGTCAAGAAGAATGAATCTAAACAGAGTCCACTGGAGTCCCCTTCTTACCTTATTTCAAGTGCTGTGTACTCACTCGAGTTACTTTGACGTTTACAGTTTTTCCTGATTTACCACATCATAAGGAAGATAGAGTCATGCTTAGCTGAACATTTGTTGACATAATTAACATGTTGCAAGAAAAGAAAGATCTGCAAAGCTCAGGCTCACCAGTACATAAAGATATGCACATTTTAGAAAACTGAGAATGATGCACAAGAAAAATTAAGTTTGATGAATTTAACATCAGTTCAAATTAAATTAATTCCCAAGGAATATTTTGGATAAAGATCAAATAAATCCCTCTAGACAGAAAGCTTGAAATGAGGCTTTGTTGAACATCATTAATGGTATAGCTTCTCTCTGTACTGATTAAGTTTGTTGGCTGTGAGCAAGAAGTTTGCCCAGCAAGTGGTCTTTCTTTTCTTTTTTCTTTTTCTTTCTTTTTTTTTTTTTATTTCAAGCATGTCTTGTTTGAAAGGGATAATTGTGCCCAGCAGATCTTGTTTCTAACGCTTCTTATATATAGTGAAATACTGTAATTTAACAGCTTGCTGGGGGAACAAGAATTTGTTCCAGTTCCTGATTTAAATGTTTATGCTAATTGCTATTTATTGGCTCAGATGCAAATGATAGGTTGGCCAAAGTGAAATTTTATGACGAGCAAACTCCCCCCTTTTGTGCAAATTGAAAAAGTGAAACAAGAAGAGGATGAAATGAGCCGAAGATGGTCTTAATGGTTGCTTTTTAATGGGGAAGATAAAATTAAGACTGATTTACGTGGCCAACTCCCCTGTTTTCTCTTATCAGCTCATTTGGCAGGAAAAATGGAAAAGTAATTGTTCCTCTTTCAATGTGGGCCTCAAACCATTATTTATTGGCTGAAATTAATCGCTGTTTATCCTTCATTCACGTGGAAACCGCTCTATCAGCATTATGAACCCCAGCAACTCAACTAGTCCCTTGCAATTTAGCCAACAGCAAGTGCAGATCCTGATGAGCCGTGCCTTAATTTTCTGGGCTGTGGGAGTTAATGAAGACTCCTTTCTTAGGTGGACATATTTGTATTTCTACAACATTAATAACAAAGGCCCACACTTTCTCTTCTGCAGCATGTAAACTTTTTTTTTGTAGAGAAAAATAAGACTATTCATAAAGCTCAACAGAGATGAAAGAGAAACAGACTGAAGACCAGTGTTTCCTCATACAGTGAAGATCCTTGTGAGCTGAAGAATACAATAGGCAACTCTCTGACTGCTTCACAAGATGTCCTGTGCTATGGAGTGTGTAGCATAGTTGTAATGGTTTGCCACTGAGTACTGTTTACGTTTATCTCTCTCTCCTTATGTTTTACTTTCATTGCATCCACCTTCCAGCCCAGTACACTCACTATACCGGCTGCCCATGCAGTTAATGTCAAAAGAAAACTATGCGTCTGGGACAGACACAGCTGCATCTTATCTAATTCTGCCAAAGGGAACCAACTGGTGTTAACAATATGCACTTCAGGCAGAAGACTTTTACCACTTCTTTTTTGAGATGGTGCAAAGCATCACCCAGCTCTCCTTTCCACATAGCCAGGAGGAGAGTCAAATTCTTCTCTTTCTTTTTTTTTTTCCAGCCCCAGAATGCCCTTAGAAATAAGATGTTTGATTTCAGTAGTAGTAGCAGTTGCTGGCTTGAAAATATCATCAGTAAGCAGATGCAGTTTACATCATAATAGAGCGAAAAATGAATTTTTAAGCAGAGACCGTAGGAACTGTCAAGCTGGTTCAGGCCTTAGGTGCACCTGGTCTGTTTCTGCACCTGTGACAGTGGCCGGTGGATAGGGTAAGTAAGAAGGTGTGAAGCAGTCTTGTTTGCTTCTTTCGTCTAAGGGCCAGCTTGATTTCTAATTTGTCAAGACAGGCTTTACCCTGAAGCATGAAGTTTAAAAGGTTCAAGACCAGCAAAAGCAGCAAGAGATGAGAAATGTGCTTCTGCTAAACATTGGTTCTGAATATCATTGTTCAGGGATATATATGTGCTTAAATACATCCATATTGAAAAACCATCCTAATTCTCTAGATTTCCATGAGTTCAAAAGAACATGTTTAAACTGAGCAAGTTTTACATAAAGCAATATGTGCAGCAACTTTGGCTGTTAGTGATGTACTATATAACAATAAATATTGGTTTTGTCTTTCTTCATTAATGCTGTGAAGCAGATCACTGGACCCAATCTCTCATATTTTCCATGGGCCGGATCTAAAATTGGAAGTCAACAGATATTTTTCTACTGTTTTACGTGTGTTTTGGATCTCACCCAAGATTGGCATGTTACCACTTCAGAAAGGGCAGAAGTAGTGAAGTTGTCTCAGATTTGTAAACCCATTAATGAATTTCCAGACCTGACTTACGTTCAACTCACTTCTTACAGACAGGGCAGGAATCTGCGATATATGTGTGAAACTGATATTGGTATCAAAAGCAATTCAAAATGTTTTAATTAGTGAATTAATTTGCTGATAAATATTTCTGATTCTAAGTAGTGTAGAAGAAATTGATTCCCTTGCTTTTGGACATGATCCAGCTAAAACTACTTGCGTAAATACACTTCAGAACCCCAGACAGACTGAGAATATTGCTCTTGCAACAGGTTACACAAAGAAGCATAGGCACAGTGTTAGTGCAAACTCTGATGTTGAAGGGAAATAGTATTTATGTGAATAAGCTGAGAAGCCAACAGTATTCCTCTGAAGTCTTACTGATTCTTCATTACTTCCAGTTTGATGTTCATGGTCACATGTACCAAGAGAAGAAAATAGTAAACTGTTCACAAATGCAACTTTGGAAATGTTCCATTTGGGTGCTGTACACTCACTGGAACATATAAGATTTTTCCATTTTGTTTCTTATCTAAGCTATGGCCTTGGTCCTGCTTCCAGTAAATTTAGTGGGAATTTTGCCACTGACTTCAATAAAAGCAAGTTTAGACCCCGAAGACATTGGTTGTGGCTGTGTTACAGTTCACGTCTGCTTATTGGAACACACTTTTTCTAATTAAAAGCAAGCCTGGGTCCTGGAGCTAAATTCTGATTACATTTTGGTCCAGATGTCTGAACTTGCTTGCCAAAATGGGACTCATAATCCTGTACATAAAAGCTTCGATGAAAGTCTGAATTTCAGAGATAATGACCATGCAGTAAAAGCCAGTACCTACACTGTGTGTGCTGTGCCCCTGCTTTCAGGTGGACATTTATGTGTTGTGAGAAATCGCAGAAGGATATTTCTGTATCTAGAATCCATCTGAACTTCAGTCTTGAAGCTGAGAACAATTTCTAAGTCACAAGATTATCAAACTACAGTTACCTATTTCCAGAAGTAAATTCTTTCACATCTGTTGAACCCCAGTTGTCTTTATTAAGAAGAGTAAGTTTATCTTCTCAGTTTCCAGAAACAGTACATGTTTGTTTTGTGCTGTCAGGGAGTTCAGCATGAATGGAGAATTTCAGTGAAAAAGAAAAGCTGATCTTTCACTGTCCAATAGACTAATAAGTCCCGTTGTCAGCACCAAGTGAGTTCCTGACTACTAAGAATCACTCTTGCCACTCTTGCAGGAATGCATGCTTCCCCTTTGTCATTCAAAGTACTGTGACTTTAAGATGAAAGACATGACAAACAACAGATCTGTTTATTTTGACTTTACAGATACATCATTAAATTCAGCAGTGTTGAAGTTAGCTGAGGACTCAGAATTTTATTAATGTTTAAGAGCTGCTTTAATATTATTTTTATGATTAAAATTAAAATTATGCCATCTTCCTATTTAAGAGTATTCTCATTAGTTTCTTAGATTCCACTTGTGGACCTTTAACGCAGCTGTATCAATGATTGAATTCTCTTTGGCCTTGCTGACCATAGTCCTTTCCACCTAAATGTCATAATTGATTCTGAATACACTCTGATGCAACAGCACTTGGGTGACACAGGAGTCTTGAAGGGATCTGGAATTGGGTTTTCTTTTATTTGTATTGTACAAAGGCAGTAGGTACTTAGAAAACACAACAAGATAGCACATTCATGGAAGTGGGTCATAGTATATCCCCAGAGCAACCAAACAGAACTCACATGTGAATGAATGTAACCTTCCAACAGATGTACTCCTTTTCCTGTATCTATAACTCGTGAAATTTCCCAGGTACTGTTTTAGCCTCTTAAGTGGATCCAACTCCCAGGCAACATTTCTGTCTCTCTGAGGAATCTGGGGACCTATTGCCTTACATATTATAATGTCATTCAAGGTATGCAACACGAATGAAAAACACTGTAATCTCCTATTTTAACATTTACTTTGATCTATGTTTATCTGTTTATATCATCAGAGACGGTGGCCCTATGTTCTAATTTGGCAGCTTTCTAATCGTGCTTTCACTGGAGAAGCAGACATTCAGTCCACGATAATAAGAAAAAAAAAAATTACTTCAGATGCATTTGATGAAATCATTTCATTTAAATTCTCTGCTCTTCAAAACAATTGTAATAATATTTTCCTCACAGGAGTGTGGGGAAAGCCTTCTCTTTCAGCTGAACTGCTAAATCATTTGAGAATAACAGCCTGTCTCATCTTTGCTGGGATTTTCTCAACTGTTTATCTCAAGCTAACAAACTTCAGCTGAACCCACCTCTTTCATTTAACATGGCAGAAGCCTTGGAGAGAGAGGGACCAATAAAACTTTCACAATATTTCTACCATCTTTATTTTGAAGGCAAAGATACCCTATCTGGGTTTCCTGAAATATAGACAGCTTCAATGTAAAATAGATACTATTTGTCTAAGACAGATGACACTGCTACTTAAATCTGTCCTTTACAATAAGGAGATTTATAGATGAAAACTCACCATGTAGCCAGGCACAACCTGGTCCTCTCTGAGATTGACTGGTACCTGGTACGGAACACTCAGTTGTTTTTGATGGACATCCCCTGCAGCTCTCTTTCCAGGAAGGCATCAGCCTTCTGCTTATTTTGCAGGACAGTTTATCTTTAAGAAAGACAGGAATTCTGGATTAGAAATTAAATCACAGTTTCACACATTTGCTAGTGCTGAACAGAAATGTAGATCAGAAGGTTATAAGTGATACACACAGGTGGATGAACCAGACTCCTGGATGGAGCCATTGGTAAGTAGATTCTGTCTCACTTTTTAGAAAAGGAGCTTTAAATGCCAATGACACCTCAGAGTAAATATGGTGCCCAATCTGAGCTCAGCCCTCTGGCAGATGTATGCAAAAGCTGTCTTGCTGGGCTGTCACACAAAGCTGTACTGGGAGTTTCTGGTCACACCAATCACTCTTTTTCTACACATCTGCATCCTTCATAACCAAACACTCTACAGGATTTATAGCAGATATTGTTATCTGTTCAATGGCGTTAAACCTGATTTAAACTAGTTTAAATTGAGGGACAGTTTAGCTTTTGCTTTTTTGGAAACAGACGAGGAGGCAAGACAAAACAGAAGTGATAATATCAGTGATCCTGGGGGGTAAATTGTGGGTTATTAAGTAAAAAAATGATGAAAATTCATATCAAGAATTTATCTGGTCTCCTTTAAATCATAATAAAAAGACCGGATAAATTCTCTGGATGGATTTTCATTTCTATCTAAAAAACATGTAAGTAGGCTCTACAGCCTATCTTCACTTTTGAAAAACATGATTTTTTAAAATCTTAGTTTATTTTGAACCAGGAACCTGATTTTTTTCATGTCATCTTATTATAGTATGACGGGAAACACTGATAACTGATATCTAAGCACATGCATAGGACAAGTCATATGGATCTCTGTCATAACTCCATCAGTAACTTTTCTTCAAAGTCCTACTTTGCTCTGTCATCTCTACTGCAGAACTCATGACTTGTTCAATTCTCTGTACATTTTTTGAGCTCTCTGAATCAATTTTTTAAGAAAATGGGACTAGAAATTCAAATAGCACATAGGATGAATAGAAAACAGAATTTCAGACTAGTAACTTTACTTGCAAATTGATAAGGGGTGGTGAATTCTCCCACAATTTAAAGATTAGTAGTTCCCAAAAATCTAAAGTTATATTGTTTTTTTTTTTTTTTTCACTTTGACGTCAGTGATTTTATATATTATGTGGACTTTCTGGATCCAAGGAAGCCTCTTGTCAGCCTATACTTTTCATCATTAGGATTTATATGCAAAAAATAAAAATCACAACTGAACTGATAGTTATCAGTCCAGTTTATTACCTCATCTTGACATGGTTTTGTATGCTAGCAAATAATTGGTTTCAATGAACAAATTTTCTATTTTAAAATTACAGAAAGTACATCTGGTCATGTAAAAAAAACTTTGACACTCTGTCAAAAATATTATTTTATTCATTTATTTTATCATGGTGCATAATCTGATATTCACATAGATACTGAAAGATTTACACTGAGATTATGAGACAGCCTATTTTAGCTACAGGCCGAAAAGATAGGATCTGAGAAATCTCAGTGAAGATTCACATCTTCTGCATTCCATAATTTACTAAAATTTGTAACTTTAACCACATTTTAGCCAATTTTTTCTAGAGAGGATATTATCTACACAGTGTTAGATGGGGAAATAGATATTATCATTTTAATCAAGTTCTTCTAAAGTTTCTAAAATGTAAATCAGCAGTGAAATCTCAGTAGCTGTTTAAAACGGGTCTACCTAAATTAAACTAGGTATGCTTGAGCTTCAGGGAAGAAAAAAAAAATTAGCCCTAAAATATTATGTGAATTACCTTTTCAGTTTTTGGTTTTCTTTTCTCTCTCTGAGGGACACGTGTATATGTAAAACTTTAATTAGATATGTTCTGTAGATTCACAGACTTAAAACAGATTATTGTATGCAGTGCTTACAATTTTCATATGAAATGTGGAGCTCAAAATTCAGTCCACACTCAGATGAGAGTTTATGAATGGATTTTTTAAGCTGCCTTTTTTTTTTATATAAGACCAATTTTATCCTTTTACAATTTCCCATCAGTTGGAAAACCTGAGCTGCAGGGAGCACTGCTTTGATGATAACATGTACAGTAATGCCTACTTTGCTTATGAAGAAGGTTTCAGTGACAGAAAGAAATATGATAGTCAGTGGAGAAATAACTTCATTCTAAGGAGTGCAAAGCAGATATCTTCCCCTGGCACAAACATAAATTTGCAAAATATTCCCACTCAAGCAAAAGTTCCCGAAACTGAGGAACTATGCTTAAGGATACACTGAGTACAGATGACCTCAAAAAATATCTTTATTGAAAAGGGACTCATATAGCTAAAGTATTACAGTGATTGTAAGTTCAGAGAATCTGTCCATTAAAGTAACACAGCCATCACTGTAACATAGTATGAAGGTAGAAGAGTGATAGAGAATGAGCAATGAAGGGAAGAACTTGCGTTGACATGCTTACGTATGTCAGCCTTATATAGTGTCATGAAAAATATTTTTGTGCTGACAAAAGACAAATTTGGCTAGGTTCATATCAGGGAGAGCCATTTCTGATTTTGCCTTTCGTTTATCCAAACACACCACTGAAAGTGTGGATGTTCTGAAGCAGATATGCTAAGCTTGGCTCAAGTGTTAAATACCAAGATATTGGGGCCAGGAGGTGAGAGTAATTTCAGAAACCAGAAAAATTAAATAGCTTATATTTTAACCTGATAACTTTCTCAATTCAGTTTACCGTGGTTACTTTTAAATTATTATTTAAAACAACAACAACCTAATTCCCTTAAAAGTGCAAAAGCATAAAATTAAGAGGACTTATTACTGATGCACTTGTACAGTTTATAAGCAATGAGTGCCAATATGCAGTGTAACTAGGCCCCTGCAATTTCCTGTCAGGTCCAAGTTTTCAGGTTATTATTAAATGTCATTGCTTTAAGCTTGCTGTGGGCAAAAGGTGCCGGGGTAAATTAAGTACAACAATCTCCTAGTTTCCTTTCCCAAGACACGTTCCTAAGTTGTTTCCTTCAAGTTCCATGAGACCTGTAGGTACTTAGAATATGTTTCCATCTAGCAAATCAATCTACACTATGCATCTGCCAAGTATGTGGAAATACAAACTAGATTTTGGCTGACATCTCTATCTCAGTGTGACAAATGCTAAAAATCTCTCCCTCTCTCAAAAATTAAGTGGAAAAAGGCAGTAGAAAACCCTAATATTGGTTAAAATGTCAGTTGAATTAAATGAGAGTGGTGTGATCTCTACCCATGAGTGGAGAAAAAAAGCAGAGCAGGTATGTTAGAGGTGTAAAAAATATTGAGTTTCACACATAGCTTGTAGGAGTTGACAAGTCTGCTGGCAGCTGCCTGGTCACGGGGGGCTATGGGAACACAGAAAAATGCAGACAGTGCCTTGATACTGAGAAATGGGAGAGAAAAAAACAGAGCAGGGCAATGGATGTATTTCCTGACTCGTTAAACCTCAAATTGCTTTGGCCTCAATTCTGAGTTCCCAGAACTGAGAAGGACCAAAATGATATTACCAATGGAGTTAAGGTACAATGAGTGTCCTTTCTTTATATAGATGATATTTTACAAGACAATATTGATTCCTATTGGACAGCAAACTGGGAAGCAGCAGTGAGGGGGAAGAAAAGACAGGGCCATTAATGTGTTCATCTGGCAGACAGCATGGACATGGTGCAGGCACCTTCTCTAGGGAGTGCTGCCCTTCTTCTCCTGGGCTGGGGAAATGTAACCCCTATTCTGCTGGCCTTCTTCATAAAATCTGTCTGCCATCACATCCCTTATTTTGCTAATATCTGACAGGTGCTATCCATCTCTTCTTTCTGGTGACATAATTTATTACAAGTAGATATAAATGTATATTTTAGGTACATTTGCGCATATGGTTGTGGCAATTGTAAACATCTGCATACACAAGTTCAACATCTAAAGTAGGTTTTCTTTACCATAAAACTTTCCCATGAAGACTGATGTAAAATTCTTTTATTTTCTGTCCATTATCTAGCCTTTTGCTTACTCTGATTGATCACCTGGCCTTTCCCTACAACCAAATAATGGCTTCATTGTAGTGATGAATCTGTATGCAGCATGAAGTCTATACTTACTGGGTCAGACAAAAAACAAAATATAAATAAAGATTTTAAAGTGTAATCTCAGTTTTTTCTAGTATTGCTGTGAAGCTTAAGCAAGTGAATGAAAATATGATTCTACAGATACTATTTCATACCTTACTGCTGAATCTTTTAAGCTATAGTGTCAGTAATTTCCAGGTGATGAACGAGAACACGTTATGTTTATTTTCAGTTTTGAGCTATTACAGTGTTCTTATCTTTCAAAAATTTTTACTGGTTTTATCGAGGTATCATTTTCCCTCCAAAATCAGCTTTATTAAAAATGTTCTGACAAGAGTGTCTTATACTATCTCAAGTTTTTGAACTTTTCCAAGTAGTCAGTGTAATATCTCATGATCACAGTTTGCCTTTCCAAATACAAAATTTTAGGGATAATTAGGGTTTTTACTGGTCAGTCCAGCTCCCATATATCCTATATATCCTCCCATATATCCTTTTTTGGAATGATATTTTATCCAATTGCCTTTGATGAATTCCTGCTGTGTGGTTCAGGAGATGGTGCTATGTTTGTTTCTTTAATCTGTTGCAATGGCTAAAATTTGTGATGGGTATTTTGATTCTAATTTTATGTATATTGAAAAAAATAAACGATTACAATAATTTTTATAATTGTTACGATCTCAAAGCTGTACTCATTGTATTGTTCCTATATGCTTATTACACTACTTGGCAGAAGGAAAGGTTTCATTACCATCAGACAGTGTACTTTGTGGGCGGTTGGGGGGGTGAAAAACCCCACCTCAGCACATCACTTGATCAAGCTCTTACCTCTTTGCACATTCTCGAGTTTAATTGGCTTGGAGGTTTAAACATAATATTTGCTGAACAGGGCTGTCATGAATTGAGCATGGTTTCCTCAGTCTTGGCAAGTGGAGTGATCTGGGAATGAGGATCTGTGCAAACTTTCCAGGCACTCATAAACCAGCCCCGGGACTGTGGGGCTTTGGGATGCCCCTTCCAAGGGCACGCAACCTCATTGCACATCCACATCTCAGCCTGACATAAGCAACAGTGTGGCTGCAGTGGGACGAAGCTATGTTTTGCATCAGCCCATCTCGCTAAGTAGATGTGATTTTTGCATCAGAAAATGCGGAACCTAAATTTCAGACTAAAATTCTTAGCTGTTTGTTGTGTGTGAAGTCAATCTTCTTACTTTTTTCACTGTCAATTTTTTTCATAACCTTCTTAAGTGCAATGGCTCAGAAAAGGCAATTTAAGGTGCAGTGCTCAGTGTGGGCGGCCACCCAGCCACACCTACCTTGCGAGTCTGGCTGCACTGTTCCTATTTTGGCTAATGACTTCATACTTTAAAGCACCATGATATCACATGGCAGATTTTAGCAGATGTGAATTGTGTTGAAATCTTTAGACTTATTCCACCTTTATGCCGAACATCGGAGAAGCTCCAGTTAATCTTCTTTAAGGCCCTATTCGCTTAATGGAAACGCTTAGCTGCATAATTGCTTTGAGCCTATTGCTATTCCAAAAGGAAAATATAATAATCTAATGGTATTGTCTCTATAAGCGAATGAGAATTTCAGGAGTGGATGTTGGTGCCACCCATGTGATCCGGAGAGGTTAATGCAGTTAAAGTTATTTCACAGTCCATTAAGGAGCTTACGGTGACCCATCGACCTTTGAGCCAACAACACGGAATCCATTATCATCACCACGGAGGAGCCGGGGCTCCGCTGGCTCGACAATGGGCCTGGGAAATCCCAAGTTAGTACTTAGTCTAAAAAAATGCACTTTTCTTTCTGCTTCTTGGGTATGGCTATTAATACACCCTCCCATAATTTGTAACATTAACATTGCTGAAGGTACAGAAAAGGACATTGAAATGAAGACGTCAAAACTGCTGACTTGGTTCCATGTATGATAATATTGGCTACATATTGAAATGGTGGATACAGAACAGGTGAGCTCAATATGAAGAAAGTCAAGGAACTCGAGGAAATTTAACAATAAATTATTGAAGGAACTGAAGCTCATTTAAGCTCCGCATTTCCTGTTGCCACAAGTTGGTATTTTGTTTTGTTTTTATTTCCATTTTTATTATTATTTTCAAGGTTTCAGGGTTCTTCATATGATATAGAAACTCAGGGAAAAAATAAAAAACATTCAGAGTTTGCTGTATGCAGCACAGGCATGCTTTCGTTACACAAAAATACTTAATTTACATTCCTTTATCTAGAATGTTTACTGTTCTTTTACTATAGCAATTTTATGAAAACACTGCTAACGCTCTGCAGGAGGTTTATTCACAAGTATGCTTAATAATGTTAAAATACGTACACATCTCACAATGTGCAAAGGAATTTTCAAAAGATAGTATCAGTCACAGACAAAACAGATTTGTGGTGCCAAGAAGTAAAAATTTAATTTTAAGATCCTAAACTTTATCAATAAAATGTCACAAATTTCAATAGTAATGCTGATGAAAATGCAACTCTTCATGTTGCTTAGCAAAATAAATAAGAATAATCGTATGATATGTACATACTCTTGTATCACTCTTTATAAAAAATGATACTACATTCTAATATTGAAAAGCCTGATGCTAAAGCTCCAAAAACATTAAAATAATATGTTGCCTTTACATTTACAAATATGAATATTAATATTGTAAGTGTATTTGTTTTGCTTAGAGACGAAAAAGATAAATCTTCATAAAATTCTTGCAGGTAATTAAGGATCACATAACTGTTGGTCAGTGTCTTTGATTCTTCAGGATCCATTTTAACTAATTAGAAAATAAAATTATCATGAACATTACCTCTGTGTGTCTGAAGTAAGATAGGAATGATGAAGAAAAGGTATGCATAGCCATACAATTTTCAAGAGTGCAGGGTTTTCATAGCTGAATGTGTGCTCAAATATTTGAAAGCAGGTTTATGTCCTCCTGATTATTGTAAGAAAGAACAGTGTTGCTCTAATTATATTTTTTTTAATCACAGCACTTGAGTTGAAATTTAAGTCTGAACTATGGAAAGCTTTAAGAAGTTATTCTGCTTATCTCTTGTACAAAACAGTTAAAACTTGCACATATCCTAGTTTCCTTTGTGTTTACAAACATTATGAAAATTGTGTGCTGGGTCAGGATAATGTCGACAATGTAGATAATAAATGCAACAGAATATTTTATAAAATTCCAGAGCATTGTGTTACAGACTACAATTCTCTTTTCAATCCATTGTTGAAAAATAAAATTAGCTAAATGACTCCATTAAGTGATGGAGATAATGTCTCTCTGACTGTTCAGCAAAGATGAAAGGAGGGGGCAAATTTGTGCAAGAGAGTTAGTAGGCTTTGCATTACTGCAAATGTTAAAATAGCTTTTTAAAAAGTATATTGTTTTCTAGCTCACCACAGAGACAGCCATCTCTTTTTAGAGATTGCTGTGGTCACCCTGTCATTAGCTAAATAATTCAGTAAGTAGTGAGGGGAGAATAACAATTTGAGTACTAAATGATAACTGGCCTTAAAAGATATTTTATGAGATACGTGTTATTTTAGAAAACTGGTGAAGTCATCAGGTTTTTACGTGAGAAGAATACCATGCAGGCAATATTCTTTCTGTTTCAAGTCCTTATTTTTAATAATGAAGGGGTCATTTTGTTAATTCCTGTTCTCCTTCTCTACAGCAGTTTGCAGCCTCACGGAGCCCTGATCCTCATTCTCTTTCTTTCACAGACACACAGAGGCACTCTCAAATACATTTACAGAGTAGCAATTATTGAGAAAGTAATCACAGTAAATTTAGGTGGGTATAATAATATAATACAAGTAATTAATCATGGGGTGTAGAATTCATTATGTCAACAAACTAGATGAAACCTCCTTGGGAGTGTGATATGAAACAATATGTAAGAATGATTTCTTTAAAGTGACAGGCAGAGATAATCAATCACAAAACTATCTGACAAAACAACATATCCATAAAACTGGAACATTTGGGACCAGGAAGTGTAGATAGCAGTACTGAAAAATAAGATACCTTTCATAAAATTCTTTTGCAAATAGTATTAATAAATGATATATCAAAACAATTGACTTATTATATTGCATCACTTAGGTG
Organism: Chrysolophus pictus; assembly: GCA_037305975.1. NCBI lineage: Eukaryota > Metazoa > Chordata > Aves > Galliformes > Phasianidae > Chrysolophus > Chrysolophus pictus. Next base: position 91,477,270 of record CM074578.1, on the reverse strand, counting down.
AGGGAATAACAGAATGTTTAGATACAATTTTTTTCAAAAGAGTGGATCCCTATAATCTTTACAATTGTAAGGATTAAGTCCTCGGGGGGAAAAAAAAAATTAAATCTTAAAGATTTTAGGGAAAGTCATAAAAAATGAAATCACTCCAAAAGACTCTGCATTTTAGAATAGCAGCAAAAGAAATAGCATAAAGGCATGCATAGCAAGTCCCATCATTAGACACAGGCAGCAAGCAGAAGCTGTTTTTTCTATCTGGAAACCATGCATAGGGCTACAAATCTCAGGCAAAAGTTAGCAATAACTCAATAATGAAATAGTAACTGAGCAGTGAAAATCTTTGGACATAAATGGAGATCCAAAGTGAGTCTCAGCCTTCAGTAGCCAAAAATAAACCAGTTCTTGGCTGAAAGACATAAGTGCTATTGTGAAATTGATATCCCTCCTTGGCTTATTCCCAGACAATATGTTGCCTTTCTGGGGGCTGATCAATGTGATTGATGTGATGTGTGAAATCCAGGAGGGAGCTCCCCTTTAATCAAACCCACTGTCCTCCACTGATAGGCAGCTGTGGACTAACACATTCTTCCCACTCGTTCCCTCCGGCTCGCCTGAGAGATCATACAGTCAAATAAAAAAAGGACGAGAGGGGAGAGGAAAACAAACTGCCAGACAGGACATGAGAGGGCAGCAACTGAGCAGTGAGCTGAGTGAAAAAGAAAAGGCTGAGTGTCCCCACACAAGACCAGGGCTGGCTCACAAAAGACAGCCTTCCTGCAATACTTCAGCATTGGGATCTGTCTCTCCTAGGCTAGTCTCAATGCAGCCATGATGAAGCCCCCTCAGTATTGCTCACCTCTCATCCCATCAGTTTCAGCATTGATCTGATCTCATTGTCACGCCTCGTTCAGAGGTAAAATAATTAGGACTAAAAATACCTTAAAAGGTTCTTAGATTTTGCTTTACTAATTTAGACATGATGTAATTGTCTGTGCAAAGAATTTTAAATACTGACCCCTTCTAATTTTACACATCACTGGCTTATGATCCTATAGGTCTCTCTTTTGCTCATATAACAGAAGACATGCTGTACCTGTCCAACTGCTTTTGTTACTGTAGTTCATGCAGGACATCCTTTCCAGTCAATCAGCAATAGAATTGCTAATATTTCTCCCACATGTGGAATGAATTAAATTGATCTAGCTTAAAAGATTAAGATTACAGGATGATATTTATTTTTAACAGGCTTACTCTGATCACTGTAAAGATTTCAGAGTTACAAATCTCATTTGTTTAACTTTTATACAATTTGCTGTATTATTGTAATACTTGCATATCCTACCTTGATGCCAGATTGCCAGCTAATTATGTCATAAGCAATCAACTAAGAAAGTGCAGTCAGCCTTTACATGGAAAATGAAATGGTTTTGAAGCTAACCCAAGATAACTTTTTTTCTGCGTTATAAATGTAGCATGGAAAAGAGCATTACAACGTAGATCAAACGTTATTGAATCCAAAGTAGCCAGAGAAAATATAGTTGGAGTGATACCCATAACATGTGAGTAAATAAAAGTCAGTCTACTGAAGTTTTAAATGCATCCCAACTTTGAGTGTGTGGGCAACATCACAGAGTCGGTCACTAATCACAGAATGCATCTCAGTGTCTTATAAAATGAATTTACAAAGACAAACTATTTTTTCTTTGCTGAATTTCAGTATTGTCAGTCTTTGACACCGGCTTTGTTTGATGCAGCTGTTCTACTTTTGTGACTGTGATGGTAGGTTTTGTCTGATTGCTATTGCGGTCAGGAGTTGAAGGCCTGGAGAAGACTCCAGGAACGTTAAACCCAAAGAACCATGCTGTTTAAGGTTATCCAAGAGCACAGAGGCAGGCTTCCTGCAAGAAGACCTACCTTTCTCCTTTGGCATCTTGAGCATTAAAAATACATACTATTTGCATCAGCCAAGACACTTCCATATTAGCAGATAACAATCTTTGTTGTACAGAGGTAAAGGCATGAAATGAGGCTTCAGTCACATTGGAGATAACCATCTACTAGCTGTCATGCCAAAATGTATGTTGGCCAGATGTTGCTGTGGAAGTTAACCTAATCTAGAATATTTTTTTAAAGAAGAAAGGCAAATTTGTAACTTAATTCAGGTTAAAAGTCAAGTTTTTGAAAGCTTTATTTCTATAAAAGGAAAGCTGCATAAATGTTATCTCCAAATCATAATGTCCCGTGTGCAAGAAAATTTATTTTGACATCATTGAGCTACACAGTGGGAAAACTTGCAGTAGAAAATAATATCAATATAATAAAAAAGAACACAGTGAATATTTCAAATGTGACTCAGTTCATTAAAGCAAGGTATCAGTGAATATATATATATTCGCTCTGAAAGTAATGCCTCCTATTTATTTCCATGGAAACTACAACAGATACAAAGAGAACAATAACACAATTTGATAAAGAAAATTCTGAGCTACAAAACACTATTTTTCAAGACAGACACCACCATTAGCTATGCATTTTCATCACTGATGAACATTGAATGCTGCACTCATAAAAATCTGCACCAGCAGAGGTGATCCTCTGTTTCACAGCTGCTATGACAAAGTTGTTGCTAGGAAAATATTGCCTGCACAGTACAACTTTCACTGTGGTCACATCCACTGTTTGGTCTCCATAAATGTTCAGTGTCAATGAATGTCAGTGGGTGCAAAGTTTTCCACCTGGAGGAGTTAAATTCCACACCTTTGCTTCATACACACTTCCATATTAGATACCATTTTCTCAGAGTGCCCCTCTGTCACATGGTAGAAAAATTTAGTGGATTATACGTGAGAAAGTTCAACCACTACTGCCATATCACCAACATCCACCTCAGACATTGTGGGCCAACATTATGAATTAGGAGGCGTTACTTTTGGAGCAGCCCTAATGTATTAATAGTAACAGTCATAGTAATGCTGGTACACATTCACTGAATATGCCTTCAGAATGAATATCCTACTATATACATTTTCATTGGAGTCGTGCTGGAAGATTTCACACTGTGATCTCAGTTGGGCTACTGCAGTGAGTTCTGCAGATAATGTCTAAGCACAAAAGCTGAACAGTGGGTAGACTGCCAAATTCTTATTTGTCCTTCACATGAAGACCATATTGACTGTCTCAAAAACTCTTTGTATGAGCCATTATTTTCAAATTGTTTCCCAACTTATACTGCAATTGAAAATTGGACAGCTCTTCAATTGCTCCTGCATTTCAATTGATTACCAATACAGGTTTTCAGAATTAAGAATATTGCTCTATTCTTTTCCACAGCGTCATGTTGACTTTGGGTTGTGATCATTTAAATATTGCTGTACAGTTTACGTTGGGCTCTGGTGCTAAGATAACAGAAGGGAGAATCAATTAGATTTATTATCTCTAAACTGTACAGTAAGTGATAAGACAACCCTTACACATAATGTAGCGTTCATTTTCAAGGACTTGTATAGTTGCACAGTTTTAGTAGCTTAAGTACCTGAGTGACTTATGGTGTCATATTCAAAGGAAAAATATTTCAGAATGAAATTAAAATGACAATATTGTGGAAAAAATCAAGAAGTTGATAGATGGAAGCCCTCACACATGTATTCATGAGAGGCTTACAAAAATCTTGCAGTGGCTGACATCTAAAGCCTAACTTACAGCTTGGAGACAGTCTGAACTGGAGCAGTCTTTGTCCAGACCTCTTGAGCTTTCCTGACTTCCTCTTGTCCAGAAATCTGTTTTTATTCTTTAACACTATATCAGGCTTAAAACTGCCTTAAATTTCCTTAACTCCCACTAAACTCAGACTCCCATTGTAAGTAAAAATAATCAGATGTAGAAATGAAGGCTGATGATTTCGCATCCTTTAAATGAATTGTCTCACACAGAATGAGTACTGTGGATTGCTGCAAAGTCAACCGAAGTCATTTTCTGATATTAGCAAACTTTGGATCATAATGAACTTGATTGTATTAACTGCCAATCTACAGTAACAGAAAGTAATAAAGAAATTCTAGCTTCTTAATTGAAAAGTAGAAGCAGCACCCTTTTTCTATCAGAGATTTTCTTCCATTCATTCAAATTCCAATCAAATTGATGGGATAACATTGTGAGGAAGGTCATATATACAAAGGATAGTGAGCTTGATCCATCCTCTACAAAATCAATGGAAAGTTTCCGATTGGTTTCAGTGAGAGTAAGACTGGGCCTGTAGTCCTTTTAATATTTGCATGTAATTCTTCAGAGTCAAGTAAGTGTTCTGCTTTCAGTGACTTTGAAAAAAGAGAGGACCATTCCTCTGAATAAATTATTCAAAATCAACCTTGGAAATATCTCCCTCTCTAAAATACACTTATACCTCTGCCTTCTTTTGAAAGAAGGTAAGGAATCGGCTTCTCAGAAATAGTTTCCATGTCTATTAACTTCTAATATATTACTTTTTCAATTTTTCCACCATGACAATACCTCACATGAAATGTAAGGATGTTCCCTTAGATTCATGGCTTTTGTAACACACGCAGCTCATCCAATAGCCTATTGATCTGTATGTTGTTTGAACTGGATTTGCCAATTTTGCATTCTTAAACTGAGACATCTGAAGGGCCAAGTAACCAACATGCCATGGAAAGTTAAGACATACAGATTCCTGAGTTAGGTTCAATAGAGGTAGGTTCTCCATTGAGTGCTCATCTGCTGTCTGTTCGTGACATATATTGTCTAAATAACACTTAAGAAGTATTTTAGCACTAAAGCTTTGAATAATTGAAATTGGAAAAGTGTGGCATCTTTCTGAAGCTGTAACACTTCAATATTTATTTTATTTAATTTGACAAGTCATGAATCTGAAAAGTTTCATATGTAGACTGGATAATACTGCAAAGGTAATATATTACTGCAGCAAATGGTGTCAGACACTCAGACACTGCTACATTTATTCCATAGATGACATAATACTTGGAGAGAATTACATTATGCTGCTGAGGATGCCAGCTTGTGTGTGTATAGAGCAAATTTCTGGCCAACTGTCGCTTTTGAAGTTTCTAATATTCTCTAAAATATCAGTCTTATCTGGGTAGCTATAGAGTCCTTCTTATAGTCTCTGTACAATATTGTTATGTTATTAATTACACTGTTATGTTATTATATTATTAATAATATTTTTTATTATTCTCTTGTTGTCAAATTATAGTCTCTAATTTTCACTGGACATTTTTTTTTCTGTGTTTTAATTGGGGATTTTAAGTAATTTTTCTTTGTTTTAATTGGGGATTTTAAGTAATTTAGGTAATGCAACATTTTCTAATCTTATACAGTCCCATAGAATTCCCCTGTATATCACTAGATACACTAGACAGGCTTACTGAAATATGAACTGTACATGAATATTTTGAGTAGCTCTGCAATTCAAAATCTAATCCATTTCCTGTTTCAATCAGAAGGAAATGTTCTGCATCATTTTGCACAGGTGGTGGATCCAGTCCTAAAGGCTTAGTCCTACAGACATCATCTAGTTAGACATACCAAGGTCCAAGGTAACGTGCATTTCAAACATTAGCTCAAAGGTGCTGCACTCTGTTGCTTTTTCTGCAGTACTGTGTAATCCACTGAGAAATTTTGCAATGACAATGTTTATTTGAAGTACTTTTGGATGAATAGAAGCTATAAATTCTATAGATTACTAGGTAGGTGTGCCATCCAGTGTCTAATATCACAACAAAATTTCACATAGACATAGAAACTAAAAACCTTTCTTAAAATATTTGAGTATATTACAGAGATGTTATAGTTCAAAACCCTACTGTTTTCACTAAGCAAATCTGGAAAATAAACATATAGTTAATGTATAATTTATCTTAAAATTAATGTTGTATTCTGAAAAGAAAGAGTAAAAAGTAGACTAGAATTGAATATTTTAATCAATAACTATTGAATTTTAAAATATTCTTATGGTAATAGGGCCTTGCAAACCACTATAATTTCAGAGCACACAGTACTCACAAAAGAAATTGTCTGTGCTGTATTTGCTCATTCTCAAATCAGAGTGTAGTTTCAGAAGGCAGAAGAGCCATGCCACTTGGCATCTTCAGCTTCTCTTCCAGTTGGACTGCAGATTCACTTCACACAGTCCAAACTGTCCAAGGGAACATCCTTGAAAGCATTAAGGCACATGTAAAAAGATCTCATCTACTTTGATGAGCCACTTTCCTTGACAGTGGGTATGTCTGAGAACCCAACAGGACAAGAACGCAGATAAAAGTACATATATTTATCCCACATCCAATCCCAAAGAGATACTTCAGGAAATAAAAGTTTACTTAAATTCATTCATCTGACACAAGGAAAGTGAGTGGAAGCCAGTAGGTTTTGTAGCAATGATTAGTCCATGGCTGTCCTAGGACCAGGGTTGTTTAAACCCTTCCATTAGCAACTGGTCAGCAGAGCCAGTTGCTCTTATCTAGTCTTAAGAGTGATCTGTATGACTTTGGTCATTCCTTCTGTACACTGAAAGAAAACTTAAAATTCAAAGAAGATCCTGAGACACAAGAGCCTCTAGGATCTTATCATTTGAGCAGGTACTTTGAAAAGTCTGTATTTTGGATCTAGGAATCTAACATGGCAATGAAGGGACAGAGCAGACTAATATCCTTTATCAGTTCAGCAATTGTGATCCTGTTGGATGTGAGAGGTTGCATGGTATCACTTTGCTGAATTTCTAGACATTACATCTGGTGAGAAATCATGACTAAAAGTGGAAATACTTTACATCACAAAAATAAGCTAAAGGGAAACTCTCCAAATTCTGTGCTTAAAAAAGAAATCTCAACAAAGCTTTTAAACCCTCTGTTTTGATCATTTAAAATGTACTATGATATTTTACATTGCTGTTCTCATACCTCTAGATTATAATATACTAAATGGTAAAAAAAAGTCTGTTTGCAATAGTTGGAAGTCAGCTGAATCAAGTCAATCCATGTATACTGATTTACACTGCAGTTTATCTGATTATCTCATACTAGAGGCAGCAGCTTTAATAAAAGCCTCCCTGTAAAAAGTGTACCTATTTATTGTTACCTTTAATATTTTGGAAAAACGAGAAATACTTGAAGGTAAGCAGCTTTAATGCATGTATTGATTTCCTTTATTTAAAATATTAATGAACTGACCGAAACAAGCTATGTTTAAAAATATATATCAGATTTAAACAACATGCATGATGTTTTCTACATGATCCCAAGTGTTTATATATTAAAAACCAAATTAAAACTGATTAGTTGATAATGACTGCAGATGCTGACCTTTGGAAAGATTTATTAGTCCTGCAAACTGTGAACTGGGCTACCTGCTCATTCTGACCTTGATACAAGAACAGAAACAGAGAATGGTAGTTTTAACCCTTGCTGATTCTAAAAATAAATTCCAGCTAAAAGAAACATCAATTGTGGTCAAGCAGCAGAACTTCCAGGCTGTGAATACTAAGACAAGTTCTTTTTTTTTTTTTTTTTTTTTTTTTAATTAGGCTATCCATAGAAATCAAATTACTGTCCTCTATCTCCCTGGTTCTTTACTAACAAACATATTTTTACCTGGTGTAAAAGATTTGCGGAACAGTTTTATTATGCAAGCTATATAATTGCACTTACTCTCCATTCAACAGCAATGTCAGAAGAATGTGGATAATACAAAAAAAGAAAAGAAATGCCTTGATGGGTCTCTCATTCATTTTCCATTGCAGGCAGCACAAGTATTCCAACTGACTTCAGTATGAGGATGCACAAGTCTTACATGTGGAGAAAACTGTAACTTGAAAGCAGACATTGATCAAGGTAAAAAGTCAATAAGACTCGTAAATATCTGAGAAAATGATTAAATTGCAATTTAGACTTAAATAATGATGATAACTGGAACTGCCTTAGCTTACTTTTATTTATTTATTGTACTTTGTTTTCAAGAGCCTGTTAACAACTCTTTTTAAGCTCACAATTCATGCCTAATGACCTTAATACTGCCCATTACAACATTGATAAAGCCTGCTTTCAGAAGCTACTGCATGCCTTACTAAGTTAACATAAAAATAAGTGATTATTCCTGTGCTTTTAAGAATAAAGCACTCTAGTCTGAGCTGTCTGGTAAATGGATTCAGATCAGCAGCAACTGGTTACACAAGCTAATCTTAGATAGTGGGGGAAGGAATAGGAGTAGGACTAGGAGGGAAGAGGATGGTTGCTTTTTGTTACTTTTTTTTTTCAGTTCTCTCTTTTTTTCCCCTACCACCCCATGATCTACACTGCAATCTGTTTTGTCTGTTGCTTCTGACAGTATCACAGGGAACCTCGCGTGGTTAGATTGATTGGTACCTCCAGCTTAGCCATTTCCTTGCAGAATGGCTGCCTGTTTTTGCCTAATGATGTTACATTTGTCCTGCAGATGATGTAGAGCATGCTGCAGAGGATGAACGGCCCTGCTCTGATCACTCCTTACTTGGCAAGTACTCACGCTTCACACCAACACTCCTCAGCACCATTAATATTATATATAGATACCCTTGTCACAGATTTACATTCGGTGATCCGAAATCAGGACAGGAAGGGTGAAGCACGCGGGGGGTGTGCGGGTGAGGAGGTGAGCTGATTTATTGTGAGGACTGTTGGTGAATAAAAAGGAAGTGATCAAATTTATATTAATGTCTTGACCTACATTCTCAGTGCTGATTTTTTCACCACTCAACCCCAAAGTATCTTTCCTTCTGCAACAGATTTCAAGAAGACTTTACAAACATGATGGTTCTATGTCTAGATCCACATTTACTTGCCATAAAAACTTTGCAATCACAATTCTGTGCATCAGTAACAGCCTCCGGGGAGAGTAACTGGACAAGAAGTAGAGGCCAGGCTCTCAGTCTCTAAAACAGTACATGCATGATCTGGGCATCCACAACTGGAGCCCCAGTCACTGATGCTATAAAACATAGAGAGCAGTTGCTGTGTTACCTCAGTTTATATAAATATTCATAGATCTATGTATGCAATTCTGTAATTCTATATATGTAAATAAGTAAGACACTATGCATTTAAGTCCTATGGCTTCCTTGAAAGTTCACCATAGAAAATCTTTGGCTTCCAGAAGAATTCCAGCTTTATTTTTCAGAGGAAGTAAGTCACAGAAAGGATAATGCAGAAGATTTTCTGAGGCTTCTTAAGAGGTATTTGCTAAGTCATCTACATTCCTTACTGATTTCTCAGTGGCTCCCTTGAGGTCCAGAGGTCAGGTCACTAAATAGGAAAAAACTGCAACATTTTGAAGATCTGTGCCTTTTCTCTGCTTGAGTGTAGTGGAGATAATAATGCTACTTTAGGTATGACGTATAGCAAAAGTGCTAAATGTTGTTTCCTGCACCTCTAAAAACAAATGTCCGGACTACGTAAATATCCAGCTGCCTTGTTGGTAGAAAGTAGTCTCTAAATATAAGAATTGTGAAACTTGATAATTTTCAATATGCACTGAACAGCATGCTTTATTTATAACTTTCATTTAGCTTTTGTAGATAAATTTCTTTTTTTTTTTTTTCCTTTTTTCTAGGTGATAAATTGTTTCAAAGTGAAAGAGCAGTTTCATGTAAAAAGCGTTGAAATAAAATGATGCGCTATGAAAGATCTGTTGTTGATCCAGAGAATATTGAAATGCACAATTTTGACCATCTGTTTTAAAGACAGTTTTTTATTCACCTTTATTTTTTGGCTGTAGCAGCTGAAATTGTTACAAATTGTCAAAATATTTTTGGTGCCAAAAAGCTATGTCTTCCAGTACAGAAAAACATTCTGACTGTTGCTCTGCTCTGCCTGATATTCCCTGAACCACAGAAATACAAGAGAGATTATAAAAGCAGCCTTAATGGTTCTCGTATGTAAAACTATATTGACTTCAGCACTGTAGAGGAGCTTGAACCCACAGTCATTGCAATATTGCAATGAAGTGCTAAGAAAAAACCCACTATTATGAGTACTGAGTAGTGACCCAGTGAGCAAAGCTCTCTCTCCTACTCACTCCAGGTGGCTGGTCAGCAGTAAATTAATGATCTCTTAATACTTCTCAAAAGCATATTCAAATAAGTCATTTATGGTTCATTAAATATATGCTCTTGGTACTTGAAAAACACAGCTTTGTAAGAATGGTTTGAGACACCTGATCTAAAACACAGCCTAGGATAGTTCTGCTTTCCTCATCTGACAAAAGAGACCTTTGTCACATTGCAGCTTTTCCAGAAGTATTTGGCATGAGCATCGCTGCACTTTTCCAGTTTTAGTTAGTGAAGCAACAACGCTTAGCTAATGATTTTGACCAATTTGGTACTGTAGTCTCCAATTTCTAGCTCAAAAGTTTATCAGTATTTGCAAAATTAAAATTTTCAGATTTGAAAAATATGAAAAATGATGAATACTTATGCCTCAAACATGTTTTCTTGTGTGTTCCTTAACATCTAGATTTATTATTAATAGTCAACCACCATATCAAGTATAAACTCATACTGATTACCATCAATGCAACTAGGCATGAACTAATATACCATCTTGCCTCATTGCAATTATAAAGTTTTCTAATAAAATGCTTTAAAATTACTTACGTTAATTTAGTTAACATGTTAAAGCTAACATGTACTGAGCAGGAAATTATGTTGTATTAATTTCAGCACTCACCACTCTTATTAGCCAATCATATCGCTCTTCTTCTTCACATTTTATAATTATCATTAATTACCAATTTATAATAAGTTTATTCAGCTAATTCAGTGCTGTTCATGCCCTGAAGCATAAACCAATACTGGTATCATTTGAACCTGTGACTAATTAGAAAATTCTAATACCATTAGGTAACTTGTTCTATAAATGATTTAATTCTTTCAGGTAACACAAGACTTTTAAAAAATTATGAACAGAAGAGAGGCATTTCTGATTAGTTCCTTTGACTTTTGTCACATCAAGGTTTTGTAGGGTTTTGTATTGAAACAAAATGTTTATCAGCAATAAGAAATTAGAATAGAATAAGTTAGTACAATCTAAGATAACTGAAATTAGAAAATAAGAACCAAACACTTGCTAACAGACTTTAAACTCAGAGAATTGGGAGAAAATACATAGCAGAAAAGCCTGAAGATACAGACTCTTGAAGGTAAAATTTGGGTATATATCTCCCAGGTACCAAAGAAAATTTTTTACTGAATAACTTCTTGTACCATTATAAATGGGACTAGTTAATATCTTTAACCAGGTACTCTAAAGAATGATTTTGTAGTGGTCAGAAAAGCTTTTCTTCTGATTATAATTTCTTAAAGAGATTTTTTTTAAATGAATTATTGAATAGAGAATCCTGCAAGTTGATCTGGAATTTTGATTGTGATGTAACATCTCAATCTTACAAAGGAATATTAACATAGTAATCTTAATTAATGCTAGTGTATTCAGTAGGAACAGTGGTTAGGCTCTAATGTACGTAGGAAGCATGCATGATTTAGTTGCATATTTTTCATATGTAATAATTAAAACATACCTAGCTAGAAAAGTAGAAGTTGCGACTTTCTCTTTCATATAGGGTACACGGGATTTCTTTCTCTCCTTTTAGTTGATTCCTCAACCATTCCTCAGCAAGTCCATTTAGACATTACACTTCCCCTAAAACTCAAATGCAAACAGTCCTACTTCTAGTATTTTCACAGAATCACAGAATCGTAGGGGTTGGAAGGGACCTCCAGAGATCATCGAGTCCAACCCCCCTGCCAAAGCAGGCTCCCTACACCAGGTCGCACAGATAGGCATCCAGGCGGGTCTTGAATATCTCCAGATGTAAAGGGAAAGCAAATTTATCTTGAACAACCATCCCTAGTCTTGAAGTCCCATTGTAACAACAAAGTTTTAGCCAAGATATTGCTGGTCATTCAGTCATTTTCACTGCATATTAAAAGAATGAACACAAGGTTTTAGATATTCCATACAAATATTCAAATAGATGCTTTGGACATATATACAGCTGATCAACCCTGATAAAATTCTGAAAAATTACCAACATCTCAACTACTAACAAGCAGCACTAAGTGACCATCTGTCATGCAGATCGGTTAATATCCAGACATTGTAACTACTGTGCTAGGCATCTTGAGTGCCTCACCTCAAAATTCCCAGCCCATTTGGTTGAGAATATGTGATTTCTGAATTTCTGTCTAAATTACTATCTTCCAGGGTCTACCTGAATTTTCTCGTACATTTTTGATAGCCATAAGAGATCCACCTCAATTCTATTCCTGTTGTCTTCTCACTGTTGTTCTGGTGCTCCTGTCTGCAGACAGAGAGTTAGAGGAGTACAGGAGGAAGATGTAAAGAAAATGCTGACTTTGCAAAAATCCTTCTGAGACACCCATACCTCTCTCCTCTCAAAGGAAAAAGAAATCTAGACCATGCTCACCAGTTCAAATTATTTTCCAAGTTAAAGACAGAGTAATTCTCTAGGAATCTGACCATAAGCCACTGATGATTTCATCTGTGGATCTTTCTTTCTTTCCTATTGAACCAGAGCTGCTAACACCACCTGCAGAGGCAGTTTTCTTCTATTTTTAGCCTATAGGGAAGGAGGAACCTTCAGGTACAATGAGGAATAGACAGGTAAGGCACTAAAGGACATCCTTCCCTTTGGGTGTTGCTCTAGAGACACCCCATAGATTCTCCAACTTACACTCTACCATTGCTAACTCTTACCTCATATGCTTCTTCTTTAAGCCTCACTGACCTGCCAATACATGGATAACTGAAGGATGACACTGAATCTTAGTGGAGATAGTATCATGCCAAAGGTGTTTTATTGTCATGTTATTTCCTACATGGCTTCTAACGATGACATTACTTGAGTCCATGTATTTTCTTTAAATGTCTCAGAGGTCAAAATACAGGTCTAGTTCTGGCTTCCATAAGATCAGGTAACACACTCCTGTGAACGCTTTGGGTTATGTAGTACCATAGGCATAGTGATTGCTACCCTGCCAAATACGTGATGAGATTCTTGATCTATTTTCAAAGCTGTAGCAGTGCCTCTAAGCCAGCCATTGCTGTTTTACAAATTGATATGGAGGAGTACAGATACTGAAGTTGAAATTTCTCCCTCTCATCTTGGTGACGTGCTTCTAGCTAGTATCTGTCAAAACTGACCACAGAATGAACTCTAAAACCACCAAGCACAAGGAATGACAGATATTACCTTGTACTTCATAGCATTTCAATAGTTCAGGTGGTACTGAACTATTTTCATATCATAAATAGGATGTAATAAGCATAAATATATTTTAATAGCAGCTTTGTTCTTTGCAGAACTCTATGGTGCTCAACATAAAATGCAGCGGGAGAACCTTGCTAGGACAGTGTTAGAGAAGGGGACTCAAGGAAATGCAAATGAATGAGCATGAGACTCAAGTCCTAAACTGAATCAGAGAGTGATTAGTTCAACATTATACAGCATACTTGTAATCTTTGAAATCGAGTCTGACCTCCTCAACATTTTTGTCATCTCTCATTCCTCCTTTCATAGCTCCAGTTGTGCAAGGATGATTACTGTCTATCTGTGCTTTGGATCACAGAAACAGCTTCACTGATAAGCATTAGTAGTCATTTTAAGTCAAGTTTCAACGAGACTAGAAAGAAATCTTCAAGTGTGCAATTACAGAATAACTGTTATTTCACAATGATGCTAACTCTGACTGAGGGCTAGATTTTATTTGATAAATATTTCTTATGAAATAAATTTTTCAGTCTTGCTCTTCATATTGCTACAGCTTATGCAGAGTGATTAAAAATTCTGATCTCACACGGATGGTTGCAAATCACAGTTTTGATTAATCAGAAAATTGGTTTAATCATTTGTTGCTCGGAATAATAAATTAATGCAGATGAAGTCCATACTGCTGCCTGCTGAACTATGAGTCTGATACAACAGACATTTCTAAGAATAAAGAGAACTACTTAGGTGGGAAAGAATATTCAGCAATATGTTTGATCTATACATCTGTCTTTGCTATTCTCTTTGAAGTATTTGAGGTAGTTTGCTGTTGTATCTGTCCAACATTTAATTTCTTTTTGTATTCACAGACGGTAAGCAAATATTAGGAACTAATGTAGCAAGGCATATTAATATTATTAGCTGGCATTTTGAATAATGGAGTCATGATAAAATGCTACATTGGAGATGTACTCTGGGCAAAGATAATTAATAGTCTGCTGACTTTATTCCAATATATTATGACTTTTCCACTTACATAATAACTCTGAAATCCATGCTTTAAGAATTGATAAGTATATGTTGGGTGGCATTGTGGTTTGGCTAGGTTGTGTCAGTCCAGATATAAATACCAATACAAACAGGATTTCTCTGATATTGTCACTTTTTAGACATATAATTCCAGATTAAATATCAATTATATGGTTGTAAAGTCACCATAAATTGCAGAATTTTTATTTATTTTCTGCCTAATAAGACAGAAGACAGGCTGAAAAAATAGAAATCATAGAGTAACACACTCTATCAAGAGGAAAGGCTTTCAGGGGCTAAACAGGGCTTTTGCAGGCATTGCTAGCACTGTTTTTTACCAATGTTGGAGATCTTAAATTTTTGATCTGAATAGTGCCCTGTTATCAATGATTTTTTTTTCATACAAATACCATTTGTATTTGCATGTATTTGTATGTTTTCTTTAAATAATAAAGAACAATAGGTTTTCATGTACACACAAATGCACTTTCAGACAGAAATAGATTTCTCGGTTTCATTGAGTGCAATTCTCTGTTGATGGACTTCATCTTTTCAGTAAAAAGAGCTGAAATGTTGAAGAAAGACAAATATAACATGGACAGCTTTTACCTAGATAAAAGTCACCTGTCAATAAGTGAGTACCAATCTCAGAAAACTGATACTAACTCTAGCTATATGTCAAGCATCTTTATTTGGAGTTACGCGTTTCCTGTGATGGGTCAGTTCTGCAGAAAAAAAATAATAAGTAGACCAATAAATGAAATAAAAAGTAAACCTGTTTTTGGCAGGTTGTTTCTCCTCTTCATCACTGACATAAGCAAGCATTTTATGACTTATATCTATCCATTTGCTGCTGAATAAATTTTCTACCTGTGTGAAGATTCAAGAAGAAAGTATGGGATAATCCTCCACAGATTGGAGAGCCAAAATGGTGGGATTTCTCTGTTTTCTTGTTCATCTGCATATATAATGGACCTTCATGTTGCAGATTGTTGTAAGAAATGTAGCTAAGCTACATGTTTTGTTTCTGCTACATGACTTTACAAAGTACACGTTTGTTTCAGGGTTTCAGAGAGACCTCTTTAATCACATCTATCAGGAAATTTGTGCTGTAAAACATGGCAGACTTGAAGAAATTAATTTCAGGTTCTGGAGAATGGTGAAACATTACATTTCTTAGGATAAGCACTTCATCAGCAATTTTGATTTACTATTTATGGAAGCTGATATGAAGGATCAAAAGAGAGAGGTGAGATCAAATCCTAAGCAGTGTGTCAAGAACTGAAACACTGGAGATTTTGTGAAAGGACAATCTAACCTAAAACAGCAAAATATCTTGATCTTCAATATCCTTCTGTTAGAGGATGTTCATTTCCATGAACTGTTTAGTTTACAAGTATTGATGCACTGCATGAGTTTTAAGAAACAGCAGGGGATTTATGGCTTTGCTATTTGTTATCTGGGTCATGAATATAAGAATTTCATTCTAATGTCCTGGAGCCATATCATGCCATTGATTTTTTTAAGCAGATTTTGCCATTGATTTAAATGGGGGTTCTGCTTAAAAATCAATGGCACAATATGGCCCTGAGACATTAACACATTCAGAATATTGACAGAAAAGGAAAATAAAACCTTTTTTTTCCAAAAGCTCTGCTCTAAAATTATCCTTTCACCAGAAGACCCAGACATTCTACTGTAAGTTCTTAGCCTAAGAATAAATATTGTTGAATGCAGGTTAATAATTAGATTTATTTTTCTTTCCTAAAATATCCATATGACTGGCATCCGATCTTTTAATCAAATAATTGACTAATCACTCACTATGATACAGCTTCACAATCAAGTCATCCAGCAAAACCCATCTTTGCTGACCCTCTCCTTGCCACTTTCCCTCTGCACTTCTCTTCAGAAAATGTTCAGTACAGTCCATTAAGGAACACTTTAATTCAAGAGGGTCTGGCTGATCAAGAAAAATTAAGCTCCTAATAACAGCAAAATCGAAAGAAATTTGGACAAAATGACTCTCCGCATCACAGATTTTGTTTACTAGTGGGTAATTAATTCTCCACATATGTTGGGAACATCTGTCGCAGTGACCTGCCATCGTATCTGTGAAATGACTGCTGTGCAGATCCTCCTCAGGTCATTAGCAATGCTCTGAAAGGAATCTTCCTCTTTCTGTCCCGGATGGGTAGTGTTCTCTGGAGTGCCCACATCCCATGAGTCACCCAGGTCCCTGCCATCCTGCTGCTCACCTGCCTCCAGCTCCTACTGCCTCTCCTTCTGAACCAAACAGTGCTTGAAGAAGATCTGTTGCCAGATAGAAAAATGAGCAAAAGAGTTAAAAATACATATATATCAAAGAAGGATGGATTTAATCTTCTGCTACATCAACCAGAATCTTGTCACACCATTGCGGGTTAGCCTTCTGGGCTAAGAAATCATCCTAATTTAATGCTTTAGCAGCTAAACTGTCTATTCTATTTCCACTTGTCCAAAGGGCTTTGATGAGTGGAGAAGAGAATGGGAGATATTTTTCTCTTCTGTGCTGAGCTTCCTCTTCTGCCCATACAGAGACATCAAGAAAAAATAAGGATGTGCCAAAGGAAATAAAGAGAGGCCATGTTCCTTGGCCTCTTCTTCCATGACTGTATTAAATTTTTCGGTCCAAGAGATGAGCAGGTACAAGAAGTCTTCACCAACTAGAGAAGAATGATCCATGAATAAAGATATATGTCCAGATCTGTTTTTTCTCATATGCAAAACAAAAATTAGAATAAGTAAACACAAGCACAAAGGGAAAAGCCCTGTATCTGAACTTGAAAACTACATTTAGGTCATATACTGGCCAAGTACTGCTCACGTGCCAATGCATAATCATATGCTTCAGAGATTTAGACGTTATTTTCAAGGTCATGCAAAGAATATTTTTCTGGTGAGACAAGCTCCCCTCCCTCCCCCCATGCCCATAGGGACTAGAATAAGCTGAGGAGGGTGAACACCTGCAGCTCTTCCAAGACACCTGTGTTTACAACAAATGCCATAGAACCAACAAATCTTCTTTCATAGGAAACAAAACAAAACAAAAAAAAGAAGACATCAAAGAAATTAATCTCTCTGAGATACTATACAGAAAAGAAAGAAAGCATTTACTGTACTCATGCATCTCTCTCTCTGATATTTCATTACAGACAATAATCCCTGCTCCTGCTGTTATCAAATTTCTTTTGCTTTTAAAATACCTTTTCTTACCTTTCCTAGATGTATATTATATCCTGATGTCCAGGATACATGTCTGCCTTTAACTAATATATATATATTTTTTCCAACTGAAAGCACTCTCACATTTAAATTCTGGGAGGATTTGATCCAAAGTAATTGGGTGCAACTCCATAAGTACCTGAGAAGCAAACCTGATTTACATCCATTGAGACTGTTGGACCTCTCTATTCATTAAAAACAATAACAACAAGATTTCCTTATTGCTGCTTCAGATAATAGTAGAGAAGAAAAATCCTATTATTAATATTTAATCTCAAATTAAGGAAGTGCTTTCATGACTGTACTAAAAAAAAAGTAAAAGATACTTTCTAGTTATATTTTTCCTTCTGTGATAAAAGCTGCTCCACGTGTAGGCTGAAAATGAACCACAATTCTATGATTCATGAGGAAATAATATTCGGTAAATTGTGGTATATATATAACACAAATCTTACCATTGAACAAAACTGGTTGTAATCATTTTTCAAGATGCTGAATTTGTTCATATTTTCAGAAATCACTCAAATGAAATAGTAGCCAGAGCATAAGGCTGGGAACTGGGAGATGGGAAGCGCTCCTGACTGCTGAAAACTACCTGTGTGACCTTGGCAAACATCTTAGGACTCACAGGACTGATGACTGCTTAATGAGATAATCCAGTATGAAAAATGGGGGTGGGGGTATGTGGTAAGAACACATGTGTGCACAAAAAGAACAAGGAGTTTCTGAGAGTCATAGTTATGGAATCAGGCCAGTGTTTCAACAGGTGTTTCTATGTCTTATATACAAAGTCTGAAATTATCAAGACTGTAGCCACACAACAGGATGGGTGAGGTGTTACCATCCCTTCTATACAAACAGGAAACTCAGGAAATGAAACATTGAAGGCAAATATCCCAAAGCACTCATTTTATGTAGTTTCTTAAAGTTTCTGAGGGGATTATTTCTAAGATATTTTAGGTGTATATCTAAGACAAAAATATAATTACTTTCATATTCTGTGTTGCACACATTTTCTTTTCATAATGAAAGAGTGAACAAGTAATAGCTATCTACGACTAGATAGCCAAGTCTACACAAGAAGACAACACTGACATCAGCTTAAGGTCGCTGAGGAAATCATATTTTAGGAGAAAATTATTTTGGGCATACTTTCAAAATTTAGAGACATTATCTTCCAAACATATCTTCCAAAATAAAATAGAAAAACAAGACCTTCAAAGAGTTTCTAAAGGAGGGTGGGTTTGGATACAGCAGGCTGACTGTCAACGCATCTCCATTCTTAAGTGTGAAATTCTGATGGAATTAATAAAAAGTTAAAAAAAAAAAAATGGGACAATGGATGAACTGTACTACGAGTGTTTCATTCTGGTGAGTGAAAGAACTAGGAGGCAGTTCTGAATGAAACATTATTTCAGGGAGATCTTGGTTTAGCACATGTGAAGAGAACAGGCTGCCCAGGCAACTCAGCTGTGCTCAACCATGCTTTGGCAGTGGGGAAGAAAATAAGCTAGATCACCTATTCTTTGCAGCAACAGAAATACTGAGCCAATTTCAAGTCTGAAGATACGCAAGCTTGTTTCCTTGCTTTTACCATGGAGATTTCTTAGAAGATGCATGTATTTTGTTACATTTTTAGCAAGGCAGTGTGTCTGGGTTCCTCAGATGTCTCTGAGGCTCAAGGAAAGGAATGGGAGAAGCACCAACATAGGGATAACCTATTAGCTGTGCTGGGCTTCTGACAAGAGATCTCTGACCCTGCATGCCCTCCAAGAGAGAACACTGAGTAATATCTATGTGCATTTGTATAACTTCAATTGCTGAATGGTACCTGTCAGAACTGTACCTATGGTAGTTATAGCAACATAAGATTCAGAACCACAGAAGTTCTGAACCACGCATTATACTAGCAGTGTATTTCCACTTTGGATTGTTTAGCAAATGCCTTATTGAAGAACTATTCTATTCTGCTTCACAAAAGTAATGATGAAAGAGGATCCACACAGCAGGGATACTCTAGCCATGGGGGATTTCTGAGCACTGAGCAATATAGATAAATCACATACACATCTCTGAATCCAGTTGCAGAAATACAGGATAGGCCTTGATCCAACCTCAAATCTTTCACTGTTTCTTCTGCAGACTGTAATCTCCAGTGCACCCAGGGGGGTAAAATCAGCCACCAAATATCTGCTGACAGCTTTGCATGTGTAAATCCATAGCAACTTCATTGAAATCAGTAGAATTAGTCTGGCCTGGTACTAGTAAGAAGAAGAGTTGAATTTGATTTATTAGCACAATAACAGAGGAATTATTTAGATTACGCTAAGGATTTCTGTGATAAAAACATTTTGTTTTCATTTTATCAGTGAAAACTGAAAATTCCTTTCAGGAATATGCAGAAATAGTAGCCTATAAGCCTACACACAAAGAAGAGAAGGCCTTAAAGAGCAGTACGCTGTCAGGGAGAGTGATACTAATTCCCAGGAGAGCCGTATATAATTAGCTGTCATCATTTACATGGTTAGTTTCTTCAACACATACAAAATATACATGATCACAGTTCACTTACAAAGGATGCATTTTTTGTGTTCTCTATCTTATGAATTTTTATGGCATGTAAACCAGTTGCCCTTGAGCCTAGACCAAAATTTTTAGCAAACTTCCAGGTTGCATTGCCTTGAAGATGGCAGGAGATTATATTATTACTTCACCATATTACATTTAATAATCATTCTAAAACTCAATGTTTATTTATTTATAACTACATTCATTGTAACATTTCACTTATTTACAAAAAAATGAAATTCATCTCTTCATAGATGTGTCAAAATTTCAATTCAGAAAGCTTCATTCAAGATAATTTTGATATTTGAACTAAAAGTAGTAGAGAAAAATAGTCTTTTGCACTCTAGAAATTATTAAATTTTATTTATTGTTTATTATTATTTAAAAACTTGCCACTGAGAAGCCATATCAAAAGGGGAATTTCCAGGGCTGGTCTTTTTTTCTGTCAGAAAAAGGTATAGCCACATGTGTGAGAGCTATGAAGTTCTGAAAAATTCCTCTGCAATCTGTAGAGATTTTGGCAGGTAAATTGTTTGAGGACTGGATTCTAGTAAATATGTCCTCAAGAACCAGATTTGAGGGAAAGAGACAGACATTAGAATGGAACCAAATATTTCTGAGCCTGACTATTCCTTTGCTGTTAGCAAATGAATGTGGAATCCACTGGCCAATTGGATTTGTCACCTCCCTCTCTTACTATGGATTCAGAATTTTTAACTATTGTCGACAGGAAATTCGTAAGCAAAAGTAGCAAAAGCAGCTGAATCCTATGCACACGCACTAAACAGCTTTCACATTAATCAGGTCTTCCAGTCTTCCAGTTTTACTTATAATTTCAGTTTTCCTGGGAAAAAAAAAAAAAATTGTACAGACAAGTGTTCAGTGATGTTTCAGATCTGGAGGGGCTGATGCCTGCACAATTGGTATACCTAATCTCATGCTGCAGGATGTTGGTGAAGGTAAATCAAAATTCCATAATACTATATCCTGTCTTGAAGGATCTGGATCTTCCTTCTACAGTGTTAGAAAGGGAACAGAGAATCTTGACAAGATGAGGCTCCCCAGGGAGTTCATTGAGTCACCACCCCTGAATGTGTTTAAAAACCATTTGGAGCTCAGAGACATGATTTAACAGAGATTTGTTAGGACTTAGGGTAGTATGGTTAAGTCATGGTTGGACTCGATCTTTAAGGTCTTTTCCAACCTGAGTGATTCTATAATTCTATGATTCCTAATGTGTGCTTCCCACAGAGGCATTAAGGACAAACCCATGTGCTGGGCACAAGCCTAACAAGAACACAGTTGTGTTATGTGCAATGACACTTTTAAAAGCTAGAATTGAAATCAACAGAGGAAGAAGCTGAACTAAATTCCTCCATTAGGAAAGAGAAATGCAGTATTTTTAAAAATAAAATTAATGAAGGTCTTTGGCTGTAGTGAAAAAATATCTCTTTCTTGGCCTATGTATTGCTACGTTAATGAATAGGAATTTCAAACTGTATTTCTGCGGAATAGATTGACTTGAGAGTGACTGGTTGAAGACAAATACCCAGCATCAACATGGCACAAAGTGCTGGTTTAGTACAAGTATTATGGTTGTTTCAAATACATTTTAATGGCACTTTAAAGGGTAATACTGTCTTATCAGAGGTTATACTGACTGTACTTAGCCTGCTCTCTCGCTACTAGCAGAAGAGAGTGTGCTTTAAGTATAATGGTGTTGTACTGACTTTTTAAAACTCCTGAGCTGTAAGACTGTCTCTTTCCTTAAAGCTTAGAAATCAATGTCAAACAAATTTTGAGATGGCAACCAAATGTACAGAAGTGCTCTGATAAGAGGGAAAGTTGAAACCTAAAAAAAAAAGGAGTACAAGCAGTAGGAGGGCACTATTACCATGTCAAGACTAGATCTATCATTGATTTATGAAATATATATATGCATATATTGTCAGCAAAATACTGGGGCACGATCCTAAGTGCATTAAAATTGGAAGCTTAGAAACAGCTGTCCAAGGAGGCCAGGGACAAAGTAGGCAGGAAAAAAATCTCAGATACATTGATGAAAGTGGATCATCCTGGAAAAACAGTCCTTGTATATTTCCACAGAGAGGGGGAAGAAATTAGTCCAAAACACATCAGCCATTCCCAAAAATAGTTATTAGGCTCAGCTTATGGGGAGTCGATGCCTCCATAAAATGACTGAAGCTTTCAACAAATAGTGCAAATAGTGTAGAGTATATAACTGGAGCTTCTTTTAAAGGAATTAACAACTAGAAATACCTTTATTTGCTCATACAGGAGAATAGGACTTTGCTCTGCCCCAGAATTGGATGCTGGCTTGAGGGCAACGTATGAATTCCACCCACTGTCTTTTCTACCTTCAATGTCCTTCAAATTGCTTAGATCTCTTTCAGGTTTGCCCTATGCTGTGAACATTGGTGCACTTTCTGTAGATATTTGTAAGTGAGCAACACAGCACAACTACTTCAGGTTGTGCTAAGTGTTACTGATACATGTAGTTAGCTTTTCTTAATTGTGCTCAAGTCTCTGTTAGAATGATCATCAAGTGCAGGTAACAGTGGTCTATGAACAGCAACTGAGCAACACTCTCAACTTATCTGAAGGCCTGCCTGAGTAAAAATTGGAAAATGAAGATACCAAAATTGTGACTTAATAGTTTTAAATTGCTATTAAATAAGTGCCGTAGTTTCTTTCTGAGATTCACAACATTTTAAAAAAGCATTAACAAGGCTGCCCAGATCTCTATACATTTACCTTTGTGGACAGAAACTGAAGCTTTGGCAGAGCTCAAACGTTTTCGACAAATGTGAGAACCTGGGAAATGCTTAAAGAATGCAAAGCACATGGCACTTTAGTAATGTATTTAAATTGCTGAGTGACACAGCTAAGGAGACATGCAGGTACCACACGTTCCTACACACTGCATGCAAGAGTGCATTTAAAAATTTGTGAAGTCTAAGCAGATGCTGTTACCATGACAAATCACTTTTTAATCAGTCATAATTTTGCACTAAGTGCTGTATAAGTGCCCTTTGTTTCACTACTTACAGCATCAATGGCTAACACTGGAAGTCACAGACTAGTGCCTGTCATTAAAAGCAATTGGAAAAAAAAAATCAATAAAATTTTTAATTAAAGGTGCCCAGTTGCTTGAATTTTTAAGGAAGGAATTCTCCTTGCCAGTATATCTTGCCTTCAAGCATTGTCAAGCAGTTCAGAGGTTAACACACATACAAACAGAGGTATCTGCAACGTGCATTTGGAAATGAGAAGAGAAGAGGGTATGAGAATTCAGGGCAAATATTTTTCATTTGGTTGATGGTATCAGAGAAGGGATAAAGCACATACGTACTGAAGTCTGTGGAAACCCTAAAGCATGCTTTTCATTAGACTTTTAAAAATATGGAAAAATATAAAAGAAGATACTGCTGTCAGTAAAATTTGTAGTATTGGTTTTTCTGTATACAGTGGTGAAGAAGCAGCTTGAAGAAAACTTCATATTCCTGTCATTAGTATTGGAGAATTCATGTCATTGGCTGCCTCAAACATCTTGTCTTTGTTTGGTCTATTTGTACCCCTGAGTGCTCAGATTTTTTTCTTGTAGTGTTTTTACTGATACCTTCTGTTTCTCTATCATCCACAAATGCATTTTTTGAAGAAGCAGATGTATGTTTCATTCATGGTGATAAAATCTTCTTTAGTGAATCTCTAAAAGTAGCATTCAAGAACAGTAACAACTCTAATTTCTCAAAAGCAAAGAAATGTGACAGAAATAAATGTAAAATCTGGACCAAATTGAAAGTTTTCCTGGGTACTTACTGGATGGGTGTCTTTTCTGAGTATATTTATTTTACAATTAGAGTAGCATTTCTGGATTGGGTTAAGTTGTATCTATAGTCATGTAGTGATACAAAAAGACACTTTAAATGTATGGTGTATGTTAATTTACGCTAGCAAATTATCAAGTAATTTTGTAGTATACGTGAGCCTGACCTGATCTATAAAATCTTACGTAACTTGTGTATTTTGCAGAGATTCATAGTATTGATAAGCACAAAAATAAAAAAATAAAAATAACTCATAGAATCATAGAATTGCAAGGTTGGAAATGACTTGCAAGATCATCTAGTCCAACCGTCCTCCCACTACCATTGCTACCACAAGCACTAAACCATATCTCGTAGCTCCTCATCTAGATACCTCTTGAACACTGCCAGGGACAGTGACTCCACCACCTCCCTTGGTAGGCCATTCCAGTGCCTGACCACCCTCTGACAGAAAAAGTTCTTCCTTACGTCTAACCTAAATCTCCTCTGGTACAACTCGGGGCCACCTCCTCAGGTCCTGTTTGTTGCCTGGGAGAAGAGGCCAGACCCCTCCTCACCACAACCTTCCTTCAGGAAGATGTAAAGTGTAATAAGGTCTCCTCTGAGACCTTATTCTCCCTCATAAGACTTTGCTCCAGACCTCTCACCAGGTCCATTGCCCTTCTCTGGATATGTTCCAGGGCCTCTATGTCTTTTTGTAGTCAGGGGCCCAAAACTGAACACAGTACTCAAGATGCGGCCTCACCAGTGCTGAGTACAAAGGGAAATAAAATAAAATGAAATATGTTTTTATTTTTCATGTAACTAATAATTCTAGGTTTTTATAGATTTCAATTTTTCTTCTTAGTTACAAACTGAAGAACATTAGACCACTAACCACAATCTGAAGTGTAAATAAAACCTGACTTTGTAGGAAAAATCTGCCTGAATTTGCCTTTTGATTAAATATTGGACAATAACTATAGACCTCAGGAGTAGAATAACACTTTCAGGAAATGTATGATGGTATCAGTAAACTGACCCTGGGAGGATTATGTGGTTACAGGTTGTTGTCATAACCAATGCTTCAGTTTTATATTTTCCTTTTAATTTCCCTTTCTGTAACATGTAACCTGTTTGTGATAATAGTATAATACTGTGTAGTATTTTTCTTGCTTAAATTGCAGGCTTGCCATTAGGAGTAGCGAAGTAGACAATGGCCATGCTGCACATACAAAATATTTTCAACACTAGAAAATGAAAAAATGTCCCTGACAATTCTTTGGGGTTTGACAATGCATCCAGTGCTTTTGGACACAGGCAGCACGGCTTACTCTTGTTGGCTGAGCTCAAGGAACGTACTCTGCTTTGGCCTCAGTCAGTCCTCCTCATTTGCTCCTTGACAGAGATCAAGACATCTAGAATTTGGTTCTTGTATACATCAAGTTACACGCCCTCCTTTGGCACATTAGCATGACTGAATTGGAGTACTCAGCTAAGCTGTTACTCCCACACTCAAAACTGAGAGGTATCCAGAAAAAAGTGCCTGGGAAAGAGGCAATGGTAAATAAGACAGTAGATCTCCCAGAGTATAACCACTTTGGCTCTTGCATGGTCTTGGACAAGTTGCTTTGTTTTCATACCTCTAGATCAGACTCTAGTTTGGCACTGTAAGAACTGAGTTCATGAGACAAAAGTGTCATATAAGTTTAAAGAAAAAAGTTGCTGCCCTTCTATGTGTCTAGTATCTACTGTGGGTCTGTGTCCTCCATCATTGCATTTCCCCATTCCTGTCTCAGACAATGAGCAGCACTATTTCTGGGGAGCTTTTGCCTTTTGATCTCCTCTCTGATCTAATGCAATTGTCCACTGGCAGAAGCGCTGTGAGGTGCAGAATAAAGTAATGAAGTTAATCTGATTTCCACCCCCAACCCCAGTAACTACATGCCCTTATTATATTAGATTCCTAATGAGATTCTCCATCTGCACTCCAGAAACAGGACTGAAAACATATGTATATGTGAGGAGGAGGGGATATCGTGGAAGGTTGCTTCCATTTACATCCCATCTTTAATGGATAAAAACTGCCTGTCCTTGAGTTCCAAGATATCTACCTCTAAAAGATTTCTTGAGGGAGAAGCTACTAAAATTGCCAAGAAAGATTCACACACTCAGCTCTGATGCATCTTTGGTACGGCAACAACATAAGCACAGAGGGAGGAACAGGGAAGAAACTTCTATGAAGGCGTTGGGCCTTTCCGCCTAACAAAGCATGAGGGTGGAGAATATGTTGAAGGGATGCAACTAAGTCACACTTACTCATAGGAACATGGGCTAAATGAATTTTTGTTTCATTAAGTAGTAAGCTTATGTTTTTCACTTTGTCAGTACAGAGTCTGCACACTTCTAAAGGTCCCATGAAAGGCAGTGAGGCTTTGCTTTATTTTATGCAGCTCTGTGAAGTCATGTAAACAAGAGAGGCTTGAATCCCGCTCCATGTTAGAAGGACCAAAACTTGATCACTTCAATACTAAGTTTATCATTTGGTCCCAAGACAGAAAATTTTTGTTACAAATAACCCTCATGACAGATAAGTGTCTATGGATAAAATGTCTTTAAAAGAAGTTTAACAGCCTCAGCTGGGTCTTTCATGGACAAAGGCCCATATCACAGCAGCACTATACATAATTCACCACAAGAGAGCCCCAGAACTAAGCAAGAAAGCTAAATTGCCTGTCACTCCCAGAAAAAGTGTTCCCTTTGGGTCAAGGTTGAAATCATTGGTAAACCAATGTGAAAAAGATAGCATTGGTCTCTGTATGGATTCTTTTCCTGTGTCAAGACAGCAGAGAAAATAGAGAGACAGAACAAATGCTTACTAAAATTTCCATGTTATTCACAATTCTGATTTGCAAACCAGTGCATCACTCTGCAATCAAAGCGTGAGGGATAAGTGTGGCTGCAGAGAGGAGAGTATCAATATTTTCAGAGCAGCATTGATTCTTCTGCTGAAGCACAACAAGGCTGCTTACAGAACGTGTATTCTATTCACAGGGGTGTCCTGTCAGAGGTGCGAGGCATTACCACTTAGTCTGAATACAAAAAACACCTCATTATTACCCAGGATAGGAAATGCTGCTGGTTACAGGCAGTGAGTATGACTTCAGGAGTACAGTTCATGAGAAGTTGATGCCATCTGGCTGTCATTAAGTGGATGATTGTGGCTTCCCATGATTGACTGGTGATTGATTGACAGGTAGTTGGGAGGAAAGGGATATAGAGTGTCAGCAAGGCATGTGAGCCTTTTGTTTCAGACCTGTAAATTTTGTGGTGCATCTAGCTACCAAGTTTTCTCTTAGTCCCATTGGCACTACAGCCTCCATTTTAAGTAGGCCTGAAATCTGCAGAGAAGAGCAGGAGAGCGTGGAAAGTGCTTGGCCAAACAGACTCCTGGAAACATTTACAGCTTAATTCTGTGACAAAGTGTCATTTAAAGAAGGTATTTTTTTCCCTTTCTCCCTTTCCATGGCCACATTTCCAAAGGCTGTAGGAATTAAAGTTTTTCTGCCATATCTTGCTTGTAACAACTTCAAATGCTAGAGTAGTTCAATAACTTATTTCCTAAATATACTTAGTTAAACAAGCAGAAACATAACTGATATTCAAAAAAAAAAAAATTAGTTTACTCTTTCAAAGACTGCACTTCAACAAAATACTTGGGACTGAAGTCTTTCTGCCACTCTGAAAATTTGAGGTGACAGTCTTGAATTATGCTGAGCAAGGTTCATTTTCCTTAAATATGCACGGAGTAAACTGGAACCTAGAACAGCAAATGTGTGTGGCAAAGGCTTTATGCAGAGATGGATTACGAGCACTCCACACATCATCTCTTTTGAGGGCTGTACATCATGGGAGTCAGTAGGATGTGTTTTTCCTCTCCAAAGCACTTGCACATATTATAATGACAATGCTTAAAGTTGCTTCCCATTATAGGACCTATGCTAGATGCAGAAATTATGGTTTCACTTGTGCAGGCCCTTGGCTGCCAAACACCCAGAGATGTAGCATTGTTGCAGTTAGGAGCTACTCCACACTGAGCAGATGGCACAGTTTCTGAAGAAGGCTTCCAGGTCAGGAAACTTGAGGGCAAGAAATCCTCTTGCAGCTCAAGATGATCAATAGTACCTAGCAACTGTATTTCACAGAAATTAGAAATGTGTCTTTTCCAATGCATTGGGTTAAATCTTGCCTTGGTGCAGGCTTTGTGAATGGGACAATCTGTGCACGTGAAGTGACTCACCCAAGTTAGACCCTACCAGGTCCACTTGAGTATGATTAATACACACATTAAGCTGAAGTCTCTGCTTGGGCAAGATCTTACATTTTAACAGTAGCACTGTTGCTTCTAATTAAAGAATTGAAGTAATACATACAACAGCAGTAAATACGGTAGGTCAGAAAAGCTAGTAAGTAGTCCCTATTGATATTAAAAGAGATTTCCTCTCCAAACTTAAAAGGGTGTGGGTCCAATGTGAGGCTGGTTGGGGTCATTGTATGACCTGTCAATGCCTAGTTTCTTACCTCACAATATTTAATCTGCATATTATGCTGTAATATGACGAGAAACAAAGGGAGAAAATCTGCTTACCTTTACAAGGTCTCCAGCAAGATACCCTTACCTCCACTGACAACCCTCAAATGAGGTCTGGGAAAGGGTAGATCCTGGCTCCACCAGGTGCAGTCACTCAGGTGCATTGCAGTACCCTGGGTTGGCCCTGCCTTCCTACCAGGTGCTCAATCACTGTTTCAGGCCACAACTTAGCATTTCTGCTACACTGAAATATACCATTTAGTTTTGAAGAAACATTCATATAAAACTCATTATTAATTCAAATGCTTAGAAATCAATGTAGCCCCAAATAATAATTAAAATATAACTTTTTCCAAGTGTAGAAACTTACAAAATACAATATGTTTATATACATAGTAAGAAGCTGACTTCACGCTTAGAGCATAACTACATCTACTCGGACAAGTTTTAGTAGTTCCCGTGGTAACTGTATATAACACTCTGCTAAGTAAATAAAAAAATTAGTTCATATTTGAACACCTGGATTTCTAAATGCCTATTATTTTTCTGATGATACAAGTGGGAAGGAATATTTCAGAGGAAAGGAAAAGCTAGAATTGTAATTTGACTAAAACCAGTAATTTCAAATTTTTTTAAATTTCATTTTTATGTTGGTGCACTGTACAGAAAAGTAGTACTAACACACAGTGCAATACCTTTCCTCCAACTCAGTGCTTATACTGGAGCATGGCAAGCCAAATAGCATGTTCTTACATGGAGAAAAAGTGAACTCGTTCAGATTGTACAAATTATCACATGCAGCTCAGGATTTTACTCTAGGAGTCGAAAGACACTGCTGCTTTAAGGAAAGATGGTCTCCAAATGGTTTATGAAGTGATAGATCATATATAAATAGGTTGTTTGCTCTCAGTACAGATGCCATCATTACTAACTACTTTCAGGCTCTTTGAGAGCTAAATAATTTCGTAATGCATCATTGAACATTTAGTTGCTTCCATAGCAGATGGTTTCAGGGGTCCATCTGCTCACAGCAATGTTTTCAACAAGCCCCCTTCACCTTCACCAAAAGGTTCAGAAGCATTAGAATATTCATTCCTCACCACAGGTGCCTTTCCTGGAGCCTCCCCATACACAGGCAGAGTGGGATGCACACTCAGAAAGACAGAGACGGCTTCTGAAACGTGTGACTTAATCTATTGTTTATAGATTATTTCTGTCAGCACGTGAGGAGAGCAGTAATGTTAGGAAATACGAAGCATCAGGTTAGCTGGAGCACAGCTTTCATTTGTCAGGGACAGGTTTTTAACAGCTCGCATTTAAACATAAAGAGTTGAATACATTTTAATAGTATTAACAATATTAAATCTGTGTACAGTAACAGTTATATTTAACTCTGTGTACACAGCTAAAATTATTAATACTATTAAAATTTCTGTACTTAGATGCACATGCTGCTGAAAGATCAGTACACAGCATAAATACCTAAGTAACAGCTGCTGAAGAGAAATCTGATGCAGTGGAATTCTAATATGTCAAATATGTATTGTAATTCCAACAAGCACAACAGCCAGGGAATAAGTTATAGTTATCTTTTTGTAAATTGTCTGTCCTATATTAACTCTTGTAGTAGAAATGCAGTGAGGACACTCAAGAATGAGCTGTTAACTCTTTGTTGGCCTTTCTACCTTAAAGTGAGTAAAATGCAGACCAAAAATTACAGGAGGCAACAGACTTCATTTTGCAGAAAATATAGAAACATTTGATTTGTTAACTAATTACAGATGTGTCATTCTTTATCCATTTCTCATGTAGCCATGTAATGAAAGCACTGCTACCGTTTTCTTAAATTTGGTAAAAGAAATCTCAGAAAAGAATGCCACTTCATAAAGACAGATCTACTGAACACAACTGGGACACATGAGTTGGAAGAGTCTATGCATCTGAGTTACCAGCTCTGTTTTTCACAGGATCTGCCTAGAGTTGCATGAACTTATCTTCTCAGAATGTGTATACTCCTGCACAGATTTTCAGTTTCTTAAAGTTTTGGAAATAGAAATTCATGCAGCATTAATCAAAAGTATCTTGGAGGAGCAATGAAACCCTTCCATCTAGGAGAAGCTAAGGGATGTGTTTTATCCAAGTAATACCAATTAATAATGATTAGTAAGTAAGACTGCATCACAGCTATGGGGTGTAATTCACACTGAAATAAGAGATGCTTCAACTCTTACATCAAGTTGCTTTACAAAAATATAAATACGCAGAATCTGCTGAAATATTCCATGTCTCAAAAACATGAAGTCTTTTCACACTTTTATGTACATCTATAAACCCTAGCTTAACACTGTGCTTCCCCCCTTCATCAGGAAGCTTGAAGCTATATAATAGGAACACAGTATTCTTTTGCCTGTCTATAGCTAGAGAAACTCACATCTTTAAGCAGTGTAATGAATGTTGCACTTGCATTGAGACAATCCCAGATATGCATATAGACTGGGAGAAGAACACATTGAGAAGGCCCCTGAGGAGAAGGACTTAAGAGTATAGGAGAATGAAAACTTGGAAATGAGCCAGCAGCATGCTCTTGCAGGAAGGCCAACAGTATCCTGGGATGCATCAAAAGGGGCTGGCAGCAAGGAAAGGATCATTCCCCTCTACTTTGCCTGTGTGAGCCCCATAAGATGTAGAGCTGTTGGAGGAGTTCCAGAGGGGGGCCACAAGGGCGATCTGAGGGCTGGAGCACTTCTCCCATAAAGAAAGGTTGAGGGAATCAGGCTTGTTCATTCTGGAGAAAACTCCAGGGAGACTTCACTGCAGCATTCAAGTACTTGAAGGGAGATTATAACAAGAGGGGAGAGACTGACCTTTTACACTGTTTGATAGTAATAAGACTAGGGGCAATGGCTTTCGACTGAAAGAGGTGAAATTTAAGCTAGATGTTAGGCAGGAATTCTTTATTCAGAGAGTGGTGAGGCCCTGGCACAGCTGCCCAGAAAAGCTGTGGATGCCCCATCTCGTGGTGCTCAAGACCAAGGAGGATGAGGCCCTGGGCAGCCTGTGCTGGTGGGGGGCAGCCCACAGCATGGAGTTGGGGCTGGATGATTTTTAAGGTCCCTTCCAACAAGCCATTCTATGATCTTACAAATATCTGTCATCTAAAATCACGTTATGAAAGGAGAGAATTTACTGTACTTGGTACTTCACATATTTATTAAAAAACAAAACAAAACAAAACTAACTTTTCCTTAGCTAAAACAAATAGATTGCACCTGCCAAAGTAGGGGTAACAAATCAATAGTTAAAATCTATGGATAGATGATGACTAAAAATAAGTGTCTCCAACATCAAAAAAAAAGCAGTCAGATGGAAAAGTTATTATTTTTAAAATATAAAAGTTCTTTCTGTAATTCTTACCAGCAAAAACCTTGTATACGCTACACGTGTATACAGCCACAAATTAATAAAAGCTGGCATTCATATATGTCCTAAAGAAGGATCAACGAGAAACTCAGTTTTACACTCAGAAGTAAGGGATTGCATTTATTCCGAGGCTGTCATTCCCACCTATACTGTCTATACTGTCTACTTTGTTCTGTTATGGCTTTTTTTTTTTTTTTTTTTTTTGCAGCTGCAGAACCTCAGCAGATGACTATTTTTGGTCAGTTATTGCATACTCATCACAATTTCATATTCCTGGGGACAAAAATCTGATAATTACCAAATAATCAGTTCTAACTACTTTTACACGTTAAAAATAAGAGGGCCAGGAGACATGATCTGATAAAACCTTTGCCCTTTACCCTACAAATATTATGTCAAAAATCTGTAACAAAAATACAGTGCAAGGAGGAGTTGTAAACTGTCTCAAGTTTTGAGGTGTGTGGTTCAGTGCATCATCCAGGTTAACTGAATTCTTCCCAAGAAAAGCAAATCCTGCAGGTAGGCTATTGCATCTATTTCTCTTATGTTTGACTGCAGCTTACTCACCTGCTACTCTAAATGCAAATTTTGGTCTTTGTTCTTGAGTCCTCAGGGGTGGCTCTCATAAACATAGCTTGAGCCTTGTTGTTTTAAAAAACTGAAAGAGTATTTCCCTACATACACATCTTTTCTGAAGTTTTTTGAGGAATTACACTTGTGGACACAAGAATAGAAGAAGGAAATACAATGAAAAAATGCAATACATTTTTAACTACAAAGAATAAAGCTGAGAACGCTTCATAAAAATACATCTAATAAAGAAGAGTCTTATATTTGATCCCAGAAACCAAACCAGCCTATATATTATAAGCAATCTGATAGTCTTTCTTTTCTCCTAGTGCTTGCCAAACAAGCATTTCTTGTCCATTCAGATCATCCCATGGCAAATTTCTCTTAATTAACTTCCTTGCTCCAAACTGTGGGTAATAGTCCACAAGAAGTGACATTACATCACATTCAAGGTACTGGACTGACTAAAACCAGAGAACAAACAGCTGCAAATAATCTGAATTAAAATTGAGACTGATTACCACAAGATAGGCTCCTAGCAGAAATACACTTCACCTGGTCCTGAGTTTTTACATCAAAAGTCCAAAGAAGCCATTCTCTGAACTGCAATCTTCTGAGAATAACACCCACTGGAAAAAAATCTGACTGCTTCCAGATTGGGAAAAAATAAATTCCTTTTTTGTTTGTTTGTTTGTTTGTTTCCTTTTTGCTTATAGGTTGTTTTTTGTGTTTTTTTTTTTTTCTCTAAAGGAACAATATTAAAAGAACTAATGTAATTCCAGGCCCTGTTCTTTATGCCTCACTGTAATAAGTATACTCCTAAATCTTTATTTTATCTTGCCGTGTGGAAAATTGAAGCAAGGTGTACAGGAAACTACAGTAAAAAATAATATATGCTCATATTTTTCTGTGTCTAGAACTAACTTGACCTATAGCTCTGATACGTTAACATCATTGAAAATTTCTCTTGTGTTAATACGGTATCATTTCTATATGGTTATATGGCTGTAGCTAGTGAACCTTAATAGTCATTCAAAACGTGGCACTGCTGGTGCTATTTTTCTTATAGATTTTCAATTGCATTTCTCAATGCAATATTTGTGCAAAACAATTGTGAGCTAAAATATATTCATTAAAGAAAATTATTTCTGGTACTCATAGAGATTCTGCAGCTGCTGACTAGCTGAGCCATGATTTTAAAATGTATTAATTGTAGTGATTAAGTCTAAGTCAGTCTAAGTATTTCACTGAACATGTAGGGTCATACTGGTATCTATGTATGTTTCATCTCACCGCTAGCTAAGCTTTTTTGCTTTCCTACCTAGCCATAGTAGCTGTTATTCCCTTATTTTAGACATTCATTAAAAACTTTTCAGTAACTCTACAATACCATGCATTCCAAAATGATACTGATAAAAATTATTTTCTTATAGGTTGCCTCTTAAAGGTGTTCAAAAATTAAACTATAAGTTTATAATCAAGTAAGAATAATTTGGGAAAAATAAACTGCCCTGTATCATCAAATATGAAAACATAAAGAAAGAGTGCTGGAGAATGGAACAAAAAATCATTTCTTTATCTAAACTTATCAATATACACATGCATACATCAAATGTATCAGTACACTTAGTATTAATTAGGCCCAAGGAATTTATACATTTTAATTATAGAAACCTTACCACAATACCCTCTGCTATGCTTAAACACAGAGCACGATCTACCTAATGGCTTCTCAGGATTTACACCTGCTGTACTTCATTTACTTTTAGTGGATGTCCGATAAGCCTTGACTGATAGCTTTTCCCTTCTGTTGCCATCATAATCTTTCCAATCTTCCAGCACAATTTCATAAGGAATTTGAGTCATTTTCTGCCCAGACTGCCGTGCCTCTAATGCTAGCCTTGCTTACATGTCTAACAGAACACAGGATTCTTCCTCTCTTTCTGGCCCCTGGGTCTTTCTTTAAAAGAAAAAGCTAACAAACATGCCAAGTGGTATAAAAAAGTGGGATGTCAGTGCTCTGGTGAAATACTGACATTCCACGTCTACAACCCCAATTTTTAAGGCAGTGTACAAGTTGGAAAACCACCAGTGGCAAGAGCAGTTGCCATTTTGAATTTCATTCCAGCTCTCACAATAACACTGTGGAAGAGACTATCAAGCTTTTAATTTCTGTTTACAAATGCAGGTAGACAGAGGTCTAAGCTGGAATGATGCAAAGTATGCCAAATCAATTACTGTATAAGTTTGGGGGCCACACATTTTTTGTTTGTATAGAGCTATGAAGATAATTCACCAGATATATTCTTTAAAACATGTAAGTAAAGGAGGGAAAAGATAAACGATGAGTAAATTGTAGCTTTTTTTATTTTCAAATTTAAGGGTTATAAGTGTACATATAATCAAGCATGTGTTTTATGAAATAATTTCCTGACATTTTAACGTTTATATTTAGACTTGAGTTAATCAGTACA
The DNA here is from genome assembly GCA_037305975.1 of Chrysolophus pictus. NCBI lineage: Eukaryota > Metazoa > Chordata > Aves > Galliformes > Phasianidae > Chrysolophus > Chrysolophus pictus. The sequence goes on along the minus strand of CM074578.1, from coordinate 91,442,237 downwards.
CAGTTAACTTTTTGCTGAAGAATTTAATTCATTAAATTATAGAAAGTAAAGTTTCTCCATTATTGAAGTATAAAGAACTTTCTGATATCGTTGTGTGGATGAAAACTACCCACAGCCTCAAACAAACAAATATATATTCAATTTGTTTCATGCTATCATAATGCTGAGAATATTAATCTCCTGTTTTTAAATAAATTATATTTTTGCTAGTACGTGTTGGAAACTGTTTGTGCTGTTGTGCTGTTGTGTTGTTTATTTAATTCAAGTGTAAGCTTAGTTTGGCACATGGATCTACTTTGACACATGTATTAATGTGTCATCAATCTGAAAAAATCTGCCTGAATTTTCAAATGTAAACTAAAGCACTAGAACTAAAGTTATTTTTAAATGTAGTTGTAAATCTGCATAGATGACAGAAGATGGAATATAAAAATGAAACTGAGAACATGCTGTGGTGCAATTATGAGTCTGTAGATACAGAAGTAGAGAATAATCCAATTATGTCATTAGTTGGTTGCTTATGATTAAAAGATAACAAAATAGTTCATAAAAATAATTAATACAAATAAGAGTAAGTTTTATTATTCTTAGAGGGAATGTGTGGTGGCAATAATTTCCAATTATGTTCTTCTCGGTCTGTTTAGATGCTGAGATTCTATTCTAATGGACCACAGTTTTATTCATGAGTGTATAAAAGCATATATCAACACAGTAAAAAAAAGCAATACAAAACAATAAGCTATCCTAATAATTTTATCTTGATTTCTTTATGATCTTAAATTAAATTGAGTAAATCTCATCTGCAATAAGTGAATTTATATCATAGTTTTAATCTAAAGACTGATCCATGTTATTTAAAACTTAGTATCTGGATAATATCATTTAACCGGGTGCTAGGATTTATTTTCAGTAGTAATACCAAGCAGCTTTTCTGAATAATCACTAGGAAAATGTTCCGTTTATAACATGCAAGATTACAATGTAGTGCTTGGATATTCTCTCAACATGTTATGAAAGCTAATATTTGAGAAAAGAGTTTCGCTCAGACATTTTTAATATGTCCATTCTTGTGTGATTGCTCTGGAGAGGAAAGTAGTACAATGTGCATTAAAAAATCTTACAAGAAATCATGGTACAATTAAGTACCAGATTAAGCTTCTTGGACTGACATGTTACTCAGTCCATATCACATTAATTACTTATAAGAAGTATTATTTACAAAATCATATATTCCAGAGGTATGCATATTAAGTTGATATTCTGTTTCAATATAAAATTGCCTGAAGACTTCAGTTCATTGACAGCATTTTAACCCAGTTCAGAACACACATAGTTTGCACTTTTTTTTTCCCCGGGGAAAGCAGGAGTTTCTTTCTTTCTTTCTTTCTTTCTTTCTTTCTGGCTTATCTGTGAAAGTCATCTCACCATTAAGAAGCATCACAGTATCTGAAATTTTGCAGCAATCCTGTAAGCTCCATCTTTAATTCATACAGTTTTCCTTCCTTGTCTGCATGACTGATTATTTTCATCCTTTGGAGTTAAGAAAATTCCTAGTGTTGGCCATATAAATGATGCATTAATTCTACATTTTAAGGAAGGGCGTTCAATTCCATCTAGAAAAAAGTAACATCAGGTTGTTGTAGGGTGGAGGAGAATGGAAGGCTCTGGCTATTCGACTATTTACGCAAGTGCCCTGTGCTCATTTTGGAAAAATGCAGGGGCTCCCTGCACCCATTTCTGCTCCAATTTAATGAAGTCATTAAAGTAGCAAGACTGACAGGTTAATTATCCTTTATAAAAGGGGGACAAATTGAACTGTGTCTTTCCATCATTTTTTGATATATCAAGAAGCTCCTGAGGTGCTCAGATGCCACTCTGGTGAATAGAACAACTAATCCACTCTGCTATTCTTTGCTGACCCTGGTTCCCCCATCGGGGCCTTGGACTATATTGCAGTTGTTTTTTTTGTTTCACATTCAACAGATTCCACTTTATTATAAATTCAGAAGGATTTTTTTCCTCCATATGTTGGCTGACAGCTCCCCTGAAATAACTGATGGCTAAATTTAAACTCTGATGAAAATTAACCCGAGTGTTAAATGCAAACAGGAGCTGCTTGGAAAGAAAAGAGTTATCATGGTAAATGCCAAACAGTGGAAAATGTGTGTAAATTAATGGAGTCTCACTGGTGACAAGCTGTCAGATGGTTTGATGGCTCTTGCTAGTGCTTCAATCCCACTGAAGTTGGCCAGAGGGCAACATGGACAAGTCCTGCTTTTCAAAAAGACCACGGGATGCTTGACAGTAACGCTAACTAGATCATCTAAAGTTCATGGTCAAATAAGATATGTTTTTTTTCTTTTTGCAAAGCTTTGCACTAAACAGAAATCATGCACAGCTGGGCTATGAATGAGATATCAAATCGCAGCTTCAGTACAGCGGTCAAAACAGAATGGAGAATTTCGAGACGAAAGAGCAGTGGGGAAAGGAATTAAGTTGAAGTTAATATCAGGTGTACAATAAAATTCTGATATTGCTGTATTTGTTGAGCACAGAGCAATGTTTGAGAGCTTCCTGGATGCAAGTTTCTTTTTTTCAAATTGGTATTTTAATTTGATTTAAAAAAAAATCATTTTAATCTTTTACAGAATCTTTCAGCTGAAGTATCTTTCAACTCTAAAGAAAGCTTTGATGTGTATGGTAAGATAGACTTTATCACCCCTTTTATATATATATGTATATTTCTCTATATTATTTTATTTTTCAGCATTTGTATGCTGTGCAGTTAAAAAAAAAAAATTCTTTTCTGCCTTCAGGACATTCAGCATTCTTGTTATTGATTTCTATGGAAGTAGTGCCTAATTTTTACAGTGTCTAAATGCTCCTGTATAGCCTGCTGTCAGAGTTTGATTATAGATTAAACTAATTTAGTGAGAATTAAGCTGAAACTGGTATAACAGATCTTTACCAACCCAAGAGATTCTGGTTCTGACAGTTTTTTTTCCAAAGCTCAGAATGCACAATCTTAAAGGAGCAGTTCTAATCATGAAATCTTTTCTGTTAATTACATTCCCAGTCAATTTAGCCAAACTTTTGTCTAATTTTTCTGTAGATTGGGCATGGAGTGCAAGACACTGTGAGCAGCCACTCTTGTGGATAATTAATGATTGCCAGTATTTACACAGAACTAGTACAGCAATATGCTTTATGGAAATGACTATCCGTATTGGTTTGGATCATTTCTGTTACAGTCATGCTCAGAGCGACTGTTTTTAAAATCTTTGTAAATGTCACACAGTGTAAAGAGAAACTATATTTGAATAATACCTTGGAGAGGACAAAGGATGAAGTGTGTAGCACTACCCTCCATGAGCCATCCAACTCATGTGACCCCCACTGCTCCGTGTCACCGCCTGTGACTGATGTCACCTGTCCACTGATCTGCTTCTCCATGGCCTTTCTCCAGCATTACAAACACTTTTGCCAGTTCAAAAAAGGTGCTGACTTTTTGAAGTTCTCCTTTTCTTTCCACAGAAAGTTGATTCCTTCATGACAGTGATCTCCGCCAAAAGATCAGGACAGACAAGACTACATCCAGAGTCTGTTTCTTCTATGTGAAAGAACTTCAGTCTTGCCTCCTGATATACTGTGTAACAGGAGACCTGGAATAAGGAAGTCTGTATCTCTTGATACATAAAGATTTGATATTACATTTGGAATTCATAATTTTTGTATGTGAAATAAAACTAATATTACTTGCAACTGGAGGTACCTTATGTTACCCATAAGTTTTCTTTCCCTGAGACTTTCCTGCATATGAGGAAGAGAAATAGCTGGCATCTTGTTACAGCCAGATATTAAAACCTGGCTTAATGATAAGCATAGAAGCAGTTACATCAACATCTGTGTGATTTCTCATATGGTCAAGGTCAGTTCACAAGTTGATAAGTTGTATCTACATTGTTAGAGAGAAGGAAAATAGTTTAATTGTCTGAATTCTCTGATTAAATTACTGGTAAATGTGGACTGCACAGGAGTGTTACACATGGTTAATATCACACCAAGAAAGCCAGTACCCTATATCACACTGTCTTTATAAAGTAACTCAAAAAAAGAAATAATCTTAATGGGAAACAATCTCTGTTTTGATATAGAGCTTTTGGAGCAGGTCCAGAGTAGAGCTGTGAAGATGATCAGAGGGCTGGAGTACTTCTCCCATGAAGAAAGGTTGAGGGAACTGGGCTCGTTCAGACTGGAGAAGAGAAGGCTCCAGGGAGACCTCATTGTGGCCTTCCAGTACTTAAAGGGAGATTATAAACAGGAAGGGGAGCTAGCTTCTTACATAGTCTGATAGTGACAGAAGAAGTTGGAATGGCTTCAGACTAAAAGAGATTTAGGTTAGATGTTATGAAGAAATTCTTTACTAAGAGAGTGGTGAGGACTGGCACAACCGTCCAGAGGAACTTTGGTACCCCATTCCTGGGGGTGCTCAAGGCCAGGCTGGATGGGGCCCTGGGCAGCCTGAGCTGGGAGGGGGGCAGCCCTGCCTATGACAGGGGGTTGGAACTGGGTGATCTTCAAGGTCCTTTCCAACCCAAACCATTGTATATTCCTATCATTTTCATAAACTTCCTGTGACAGTACTATGTGTTGCTGCTTTTGTCTTATATCAATCAGTTTTCAAATCTCAATTATATAGAAGGAAGTCTGATGATAACAAAAATGCTTCCCAAAAGCAAATCAGTCCATACTATGTTTCCAAGATTGTAACACTCTAGACAAGTTCATAACTCTGAGTGCTTTAACTGGAAATCCTTTTTTCTCTGTCCAGTACAAGCTGTGTTGTGGTGTTCATTAATCTCAGCAACCGTTTTGATTGCACACTGCTGTATCAGGGTCTGGAGAGAGAGGTGGTGTACAAAATAGCCTGGAGTATTCCTGATTTCCTTAGAGAGAATGGGTTTGGTTTTTTTTTTTTTTTTTTTTTTTTTTTTGCTACTTCATGTGGACTATGGGACTTCCCCTGAAAAGCCTGAAATTTGCCTGTGCATATAAAAGCCAGAACTTTGAACTCAGTATTTCTCATCAGCTGCATAGATATAATGGCACACAATTTGCTTTCTTGATGTGCTTCTATCAGTTTTTGTATACCACCAGAAAGGTTTATTTCTGAGCACTGAGTTGTGTAACAAATAGCTGAGTAACATATAATTCATTAAATCCGTACCTTCCAGTTGTTTTTCAAGTGTTATGACCACTGATAAGCTGTATACTTCTTTATTGTATATAATGAAGTGCCATCACAAATGAGGACTATTGTTCCTGCATTTCTACAACACACACATGCTTTGCAGAACAAACACAGCATGCTTAGCACCACATTTGTCATACATTTTAGGTTACGTGGACCTTGTGTAGAGAAGAAAGTCTGCAAAAAACATGGTTTGAAATTAAATATCCACAGATCTGTGATTCAAGAGCAGGTCTGCTTTCTATGTCACAGCCAGCACTCTTTATTTCAGACACCTTGGTGTATCTTGTTTCTTGAGATGCACATGGGTAGGTGAAATCAGAAGGTGATATGCTATGCAGTCTTGGAGGACTGGAGAAACCAACTCATGCTCAAGTGCAAACTGCAGCGAGCCAAACAGTCTGACTGTGCAGTCAAAGCAGAATACAGGAAAGAGGGAGCTTAGACAGAAAGAACTCCGCAGCAGAGATAACCTTAAACATGCCTAAAATATGGAGTCAATAGTTCCAAAGCAGTGGATGTGAATTGCCAGTGCATGGCAATGTGAAGCTGTTGCCATGACAGGTGTGCATCTTCAGGGTTTTGCATTGGCAGCAGGTGAATATAAATAAGGTGCACAGTGTATAGAGGAATAGGCAAAATTAATGAATGCTCTAACTGCTGAGCTTGGTAACAAGATGAAAACACGTTGAAGTTGACATGCCTTGTGCTGCTGCCTTTGTAAAACCTGATGGCTAAACAGAATGCCTTTTTGATGAAGAAAAAAAAGCTATGTATCTTAGGGAAATTATGGTAAACATTTCGTTTATTTGCTTAATCATTATATAGCTAATTGGCTATTAAGTGTGACTTTGGCAGTCTTCCTGAACTGGGGCATTTTCAAGAGAAAATATTTTCTAACTTCAGGATCTTTAAAAAAAATCACCACTCCTTAGGGAGCTATAATCTCCAGTCCCCAATATTATTCTACATCTAAAAACACGGGGCTGTGCAGAGACACAGCTCATCTGTTAAACTCTTTCCAGAACAGGAGGCAGTAGAGATCTGCCAGCATGGTCCTGTGTGAGTGTTATTTGCACAGCTGGAAATGTAGAGCAGATCAGATTAAAATACTTTTAGTCCTCAGTAAGTGTCTCTTGCATAGGGTTGTGCTGTGCCATTCCTCAGCTTCACTGGGGAAGAGGAATTGCTAATACAGCTCATTTCTGCTTGGTGCTGACATGACTGTGTCTACCAGAAGGGCTCCTGCAGTGTTTACCACTTCATTGATGCTTCTTCCCAAAACTACATCTCATTTGGGAAGAGCTAAAAATGCTAGCAGTGACCAAGTCCTGTCAGATGCATCCCATGAAGCTACTCATTGAATAGTCTTCAGAGAAATTCATAACTGATCTTTGAAAGCTGACTCGAAGATGATCATTGTTTGGACGAATATCCTACTCCCTGAGCAGGAAAATCCCTATCCTTTCCCCAGGAAAACTGGCAATTATATCTTTTGAAGAAGAGATCAGTAGGATGGATGGAAAATAACCCACCTAGAAGACTATGCTTCTTCTGATATTTCCTATTTATTAATAGGCAGGTGTATGAGCACAATGTCATATTTCTCTGTAATGACTTTTTGTTGTTATAGGTGAGAGTTTTTTTAATCTTAACATAGATCATAGCAGCTGGTTTTGCTTTAGAGTTATTCCAGTACATGAAAGCACATGAGTAAAAGAAGAGTCTGCTCCAAAGTTCTGCATAATATCAACAGGGGAAGTAGTTGCAAAATGTAGATACAAATAAACGAAAGGGAAATATTACCTAGGAAGTCAAGCATCTTTAGCCTGTATGAGAGCTTATAGTATTTCTGCTGTTGATACCATTGCATATATGCCAAATAAGAAATATAATGACCATGAATTATATATGTACAAAGAAAGCTAGCAGTCCAAACTGAATAGGAATCAGCTTTCTGCTTATCATGAAGTGATGGATAATTTGTGAGGAGCTTGTGTAAGGGAGAGTAAACGACGCAACTCAAGAAATAAGAAGATGTTGGAGTAATCAGGATGTTAGGTAAGGAGATACTGTCTGGGAGTTATCTTTATACAGTCAGATGTGAAAATAGGAATCGTGGAAATGGCACACAGTAAGTATCTCCAGTGTTTAGATACAGGCTTCTGTGTAGGCTATGTTGGTGATAATGCCCAAAGCATGCGCCAAGACAACTGATAATAGAAAAAGGAGGGAAGAAAGGAAACCTGGGCAGAAAGTCATATGTCTAAAAAAAACCCAAAGTTTAGGGTTGTTTTTGTTTTTTTTTTTTTTTCTGAGTGAATTTACTGTTTAATTTACATTAAACAGAGTTGAAGGGAAGTAATATACTCCAATATTTTATTTTTGAAATTACATGACAGATTTATGTTTCAGTATAAAGGTTGGCAGAATATTTAGAAGGAAAAGTGTATAGAAAAAATGCTGTGCTGACCCAGAACCAAAGCAAAACATCTATCAAAGTTAAGAAAGGATAAAAAGAACTCCTATGCAGTATGCCTGGGGAGGTAAGAGGAGAATGTGTCGAAGCTGATGGGCTGAAAGTCATGGCAAGAAGCCAGGCTGATGGACAGTGCTGAAGAGAATCAAGTCAGAGAGATGGGATTCAGAAGCTAAGAGACCAGAAAGAAACAATATTTAGCTTGGAACAGGTGAAATGAGGAGCCATTTTCTTGGAAAGAGCTTAGGAAGTTGAAAAAGGGTATCAGGACAAATGAAAGATGTCAAGATGGGCACATGCAACTGATGTTCAGCTGACTCTTCATCATATAGGCCAAAGTATCAGAGGAAGAAAGATGGTGAGAAGAGCAGAGGCCATTAGTGAAACTGAGAGGAAGACTAAGGGCTAAATAAAGCATCTCGCCACAGCAGGATTAAATGGGGAGTGAGAAGTACAGAAACAGGTTTTGAATGAAAAAAGACAGCATTGGAAAGATTAGAGGGAAGTGGGAGAAGCTGTAAGTGCATGTGAGATGTAAAATATCTGAGGAAGGAGCCCTTGTGCCAGTCAGTGTGAGTAGCCAAAAGGAAGGAGGGATGGAAAGATCTTGAATAACATTTTTATGGAAAAAAGAACAGGAAAAGAAACTGCAAGGAGCAGAGGAGGCACGTTGTCCATAAGATTAAGAAAATTCACAATGGAGAGATGGAAAAGTAATATAAACTCGGTGAATGGAAAACTGGCAAGATTTGTATAGGAGTCACCAAGGAGTGAGGAAGAGGGAGAGAAGAACTGATAGAGTTCCTCAGAAACGATCATCTGCACCCTCTACAAAGTGGGATGTAAAAAATTTGTCTACATATTTCTAAGCTGATGATCACAGGATATATAGTTGCAGATTAACTGAAAGGTAGTGGAAACCAAATCTCTTAAAAGCTGTGTTGTTAGTTGTGTTGCCAGAAAGCAGTTATTAGTTCTGTTAGCAGAGCATCAGCAATCTCCCCTAAAGTCTATGAATCAACTTTGGTGATAATACTGACCTGCTTATTTGTTTAATGGGTTGGAAATTTGCTTTCATGCTCTGTCAATATATTATTACAATTATTACAATTTCTAGCCTGATCATCTGAGTAATTACTAAACAGGGTGATATAGAGGTCTTTTGTGTTTTGTATTTTTTTGTTTGTTTAACATAGGATAGTCGTGAAGCTCTGGTAATTAATTTCCTAAAATTTTTAAGAGGAAAAATCTATGTATTTGTAAGAAATAACTTTTTTTCCATTTTCCAGAACCTACTTAATTCTTAGTGACAGCTATTCACGTTAACATCTTCAAATCTGTTTTTTTTTCTCTCATTCTTTTGCTTAAATGATCTATTTATACCACCAGTAAGGAGAGAGAAAGAGATCTGCTCCCTTGAAAGTGCCTACCTTTCCAATTAATGTATTAAAAATTCTACATTTTCTGTTTGCCTGCAGGTATGTCAAATGAAAGAAGATTTCAGACTTCCTGAGAAACAAAAACTTCACAAAATAAAATAATAATAAAATAGTAATATAAAAACTCCCATCGTCTAAGATGCCCCTGGTCTTGTTACCTTTTTAGATGTCAGAAAACATTTCCATGAAATGTGTTCTTACAAGCTAGTCTGAACTGCTCTGAAATGCACAGTGGTTTGCGTTGAGTGACATTACTCTTCCAGACCTCTTGTAAAAGTGCTTTATCAGATGATGTTTTGACAGATTTTTACAGGTATGATTTTGTTTTCCCTTCTTTCTTTCATGAATAATTGGAGAAATTGATTTAAAATCTCTCCCTCTCTTGTGTATTGAGAGGAAAAAATATTTTTAAGTCTTTACCTACTCCTGAAAGGCAATTTCAAAAAAAACCTCCAAAGCTGCTGGAGTTGGAATTACACTGTTATTAGGACTTAGCAGTCCATAGGCCAGCATTAATAGATAACCAAGCTCCTTGCTGGTTTAAAGCAGTATTAGCAGGCTTTCAAGCATCCTGAGTGTAAGGATGCTGTGCGATGCCTAATCAGTGACCGACTTTCTGATCCCCAGCGGATTAGAAATAACAACTCTGCAAAGCGTAGGAGACTGAAAGATGCAGAACTGTCCTGTAGCGTTGTATCAGTCTACAGGTAACTGACACTGTGGCTTCCTCTGAATAACTCAAGCCGGTCTTCCTTCTCCATCTTTTTACCTTCCTTGCCATCTGTTCCTGCTGCTCCTGCAGCCTCCCTGCTCTCCTCCCGCCAGGGCCTGTCTAAGCAGAAGGGTATGAGAGCCTCTGATGAGGTAGGCCTCAGGCCCCTCCATCACTCCTAGCCACGAGGAGAGCACCAGCTGTCTGGCTTCATTTGCATTTTCTCTCCAAAATAATGAAATTAGCCATGAGTATCCTGAGGTGATGCGAGACGCAAATTTAGGCTCAATGTGTCAGTGTGCACCAGGGAGGGAGAGGGAAGGTCATGGAGGCATTCGGAGGATGCTCACAGCATGGAAATTGAGGGCAAGGAAGCTTCTGCCTCCTGCAAGAGGCACAAAAGCACTGTGATTGAGGGAGATGCTCCACGTGCAGCAAGCCTTTCCATCACCCCCACCCACATGCTCATGTCTGTGTTGCCGCAGTAAAAACTTTATCCCAAAGAGGGATAAAATACAGCTGTGGTTTATCTTCATGCCAGCCTTACTCTGAGGTCAGAATTATGGCTAGTATTTTAATTTGTAGGTTATGGATGTTTCTGATGAGGCTGCTCTTGCCTGCCACCACGTTTGCCACCGTGCTAACATTTTTAATTATTTTAATTAATTTGGTCATTTAGGACTTGCCACAGCTGTTGTACAGCACCACAGCTCCCTGGCTCTGCTTCTTTTTTCTGCTTGCCTGAAGTACAGAAGAAAATGTTTGTGAAGTATTCCTAAAACTATGGCTAGCAGAGATGAATGAGGAGAGCAGGCTGATATTTAAGCCCTACAAGCTCTCTCTATGCTAGGGATGATCATAGTTTCTTCTGGTTTTGCTTTTATTCTTTGCACATACATGAATAGGATGTATTTATACAGCGTACAAGGAAGTTGACTTTTCACAGTCTGCAGTTTCTTTGTTTTAATTATTCTCCAGTGATAAACTCAATGAACCTTTGGATGGTCTTTAAGATACACATAGAAGATTTACAATAGAGAACTAATCCTGCACCTAGATGAAGACTAAAATATTTAGAAATATGAATTTTTAAAACAGTATATTTGAAAACAAGATTTTTTTTTTCTTCTGTGCATATTTGTTCACATATGCTTATGAACTAGTTTATGCATGCAAGCAACTGATTCTGAGAGTATGTTACAAAATACTATCAAAAAGCATAAGTTTTTGTATTCAAAAATTAGTGTTCTCATTCACAAGTGGCTCCTATTACTCACTTATCCTCCCAAAGTTAATCAGTGTTCTCAGATTTTGCTATCAAATGCCCGCATTAAAATTCTCATGGAAACAAGAATTAGCTATATATCATAAACTTATCCCAAGGGGATTAGTTTATGCAATTAATACATTTAAGAATATGGTAGACTACAGGAAGTTATTATTGATTATTTCTATGCAAATTATTTGCTCTGCTGCTTCAAGCTAGGTAGCTACATGCATATAAATATATGTGTGTCCATAAAGAAACGAAGCCTCTGCTACCAGGATGGGTTTGGCAACTCATTGCATGTCCAGTCCATGCAGCTGGTGAGTGTTTCAAATGCAGCCTGCAAGGTCGTGTCACTGTGAAATCAGATGTATTACACAGCTTTTCATCTTTCATTTTATCTACATATCAACTATATGGGTTTTCCATCCAAGGGGTTTTTACAGAGTCATGGGGTATTGTGCTGAGCAGCTCGATTTAATTATAAATATTTATCAAAATGTTTGAGTATAATTTGCCTTGATTTGCACTAATTACAGACTTCTGAAACCTTCAGCTCTAGCTCAGTTATCCACTTGCATCTTCAAACATTTTGTACTTCATTAGCTGTTCTCTCCTACCACTGTTCACATGTGCTTAAAGAGTGAATAAAGTTAGATTAAGCCAATATTGTATTGCCATTTTAAGTCTTCCATTATTCTGAAGTGAAAACAGATGCCATAAATTGGCTTAGGATATTTTGGAATTCTCTAGAGTTTCCAGTGGTTAAAGCCAAACTGTTTTTGCCATTTGTAGTACAGTAGTTTTTGTCATACCCTTATAAATTTAAGATGTGATGGAAGACAGTAGCTGGCATCTGTGACATTCCCGCATCTTACTAAGGGGAACAGGGCTATCTTCTGTTACAGCCATGAAAAGGAGTAGATTCACATGCAAATGATGACTGCTCAAACATAGGAGGCATCTCCTTCTTAGGAATTTTAAAATCCTGGTTTTGTTCTATCCAAGTTCAATGGCACATACATATCTGACAATGTAGATATACCCATTTTTCTTAGTTGATTATTTCACTGTATCTCTCAGACATTCCTATGATTGCTTACAGTTCTATATCATCTATTGTTTCCAGCAGTGAAATAACTTTTCCAATACTAAATCATGAATATATTTGGTTAGTAAAACGTGTAGTGCAAATGCATGGTAAAAAAAAAACAGTCCCAAGGGCTCAAATATACCTATTTTGGGGGGAAAACTTTATATCTCATGAGTATGGGGAGACTGGAAGGTACAAAGTGTGCAGGTTTTCTGAGGCAGGGCAAGTTAAGAAGTACTTTGGCATCTACATTTATTCTCAGATATACACGAGATGTCTTTTTTTTTTTGACTTACTGACCAGATAGAATTATTTAAATATACGGTAAAGAGAAAATGGAAAGTCGTTATTACAGCAATCTTTAATAGTCTAAATCTCAGTAAAATTACATTCCTTATATTCTTGCAATCTGGTTCTCATCTCTTCTTTCTATCACATTTTTCCAAACATACAAATGACTCAGACCCCTTAGTGCTTACTCACCACTTATAAAGATGCACCTTGCCTGACAGCTCTTCATGTCAATCAAAAGTCTGGGTCAGGCACTTATCAATTGACCCTGTGTTAAAGATAGACCTTCATTTCAGCACCTGTCAATAGCATCTTTTTATACATTTAGAGTGGAGGTTCTATCAGTAGAGTGATTTGTACAAGAGCACATGTAGAGTCAGAAGAAAAGGAAATATTTCTTAAGTTGGTTTCTGGTTTATTTACTTATTTCAAAAAACAAACAAACATTTTTTTTCTTTGTCTATAGGACAATTTTCACTGTACTGGTATAAGTGGCAAACATGCTGATAGTGAGCAGCACTGTAAGCCCTACCGATACATACTGCTAAAATCCTTGTTAACTTCCCATTCCTTCTCTAATATACATGAACACAAATAAAATGCTGGTCTCTTGTACTGTGCTAATGTGTAAGGAGAACCTTTTGATTATTAGCTGCAGTTACCATGAGCTCCCAACCTGGGATGATGTCTACACTTCTCCTTCTGAGGTGTTAATCACAAATCTGCCAATCCTGTCCCACTTACAAGACAAGAAAAGAAATGTGAACATGTAAAAATTCACAGAGGGGCCCAGGAAAATTTCCCTGACACACTCCCGCTGTGACACCAAAGCAATTGAAGAAGGCCTGTCATTTGGTTGTCAACCTTTGACCTCAACCAGACATATTTTGAAACGATGTGAAAAGAATTGCTGTGCTGTACGGCTGGCTCCTTACAGCTTTGCATGTCTGTCCTTGATGTCAGTCAAAAGTAGTTAACTGGCACCCATGGAGTCTTAAAAAAAAAAAGCTCCTTTAAAATATCAGTAATGACTTCTGTTAGCAAGACTAGCTCTTGTCAAGTAATGACTTTATGACATAAGGTATTGTTTATCTAGGCATCGTTCTCTTACTTGCATTTTAATGAGTCTAATTAATAATAAGTTAGAAGTCCTCAGCTATTTCTTCACAGCTGGACCATATGCACTAATTACACTGAGTGTGCAAACTTAGACTAATCCCTTCGTCAAAAGAAATATTTTAATTTAAAAAACCTCAATGTACTTTTTTTTCACCTGATTACTTTAAAGATGTAATCTTTCCATTCTAGCAAATTTGCACAGAATCAAAGTAAACCTGGGAGTGGAGAAATTCCATATTTTATAATTTTTCTCCTGGTAGACTTCATTTTTAAAATAATTGAGAGAAAGAGCAGAGTGGTGTCAGGTTCATTTTTGATGTGTGTTAGGTTCCATAAAGGTAAGAGATAATAACTTTTAATTTGAAGGATAATCACTAGTTTCTAGGAAAAGATCCTTCCTGAATAGAAGTATAAAGGATAACCAAGTCTTGGTGCAGACAAGCAGGGGTTGTTTCTATTGTCAAAATACAACAGAACGTATAACATCAATCAAGCAACTGCCTAAAAGTGATATTATTAGTGCCAGTATAACAATAATAATGTCAATATTAGACCAAGTATTACCATTTGAAATTACCAAGGGTGTTTTCCCATAAATATGCATATTTGTCAACTAATGAAATATTTACTTTTGTAATAATTCCTTATTTTCATCTCATAAGGCAAGTTACTTGATTGATTGAATAGTGTTTGCTTCTTTTTTTTCAACAAGAAAAAGGCCCTTCAGTATTTTCACTGTTGTTTAATGGTATGTTTAGCTACATAACTCTCCACAGATTGCAATAGGGCATTTTAGGGGCTACAGATAAGAACGATAGTTAACTTCCCACTGATTCTATGTCTGTATTAGATAATTAAGTACATTGAGATCAAAATAGGAGTGGTATAGAAATTCAGTAACTAAGAAGAGCATGTTGAAAAAATTCTGATATCAAAATCCCGCTACCAGATTTGAAAATGTTTAGTCATCCATACAGTTTTAAAATTCCTGAGTTCAAACTCACATTTGTCTATCTATCTTCACATCAGAAGCAGAAGTCAAATAAGTCTCATAAAACATGGAGCTCCCCAAGTCTAGCTGACAAGATCACTGTTGCTCAATTATGCTGTTTTCAAACAACAAAATCTTGACAGAATTAAAGTTTCACTCAGCTTTTTATGTTAGCCAGTTAAATATGTTAAATTCATAACCTTAAGTAGTGAAAATAATTGGATTCTTGTTGTTGGATTGAGAGGTAGATTTTGGCACTTTCAATTTGAGTTCTTCCAATCAATTGCCCATTAACAGCAACCTCAACATATGATTGGGTTCATTCTTAGCAGATATGCTGTGCCTGAGCCCAGGTCCTCTATTCTTCATAAGTCATAGTGCTACATATGGTTAGCTGAAATGTCCATAAGCATCCAATTCATTAGCATGTGGATTTCAGTGGCAGAAATTGAATGAATAAACTAGAATGAGCAAATGTTGCTAGAGGGAGGAGAAAGTTTGATTAAAAAGTAGTATTTCTATATATATGCACTGTAAATATATTTTCCATAACAAAACATGATGTTAAGTAGTTAGCTCAGCCTGAGTGCATTTATAGAACTTGTGAGATCTTTCATCAAAGGAAAAATTGACCTCAGGACACAAAATTTGGGTTACCAGACTGAGACCTACTTTCATCCTGGAAACTCACTGATTATGAACAGAAAGCAGTTATTTGCAGAATTCCTATGCTCACAGGCCAGTCAGGGACCACATCTCTTATATTCACATATTGATCTGAGGAATAGGAAAGGTTTATATTATTTTATTTGTTTGTTTGCTTGTTTGTTTGTTTACTGAGAAAAGCACAAAGCTTATGCAAGTATTTTCTTATGATGGTGTTTCCTCTGTGTGTCAAAGGCCAATGGAATGAACAGGTGAAACCAGGTGGATGTAAGTTGAGACCTTTTCCTCATCACCCAGTCCAGCATTGTTTTTGCCAAAATATTTTACTATATTTTATCTAGAATCATTTTAACTATTTCTGAGGATTTCAGGAATTCCAACATATGTTCTGGGAGGCTGTTAGGATGTCTAAAAAGTTTTGCCAATAACTTTCTTACTGATGCGCTCAGTTTACATTTTTCATTTCTTATTTTCATTCCATTAGCCCTTGCTGCACTTCACTGTACATTTCTATAATTCTTCATTCTTTCTGGCTCATCCAAGCTACATATCATTGCAAACTAGTAGCTCATTCTCCCCTTTTTGTTGTTTAGCCAAGCTTTCACTATGTATCTTTATACTTTTCAAGCATTGCTTCAATGAAGTGCTATTAACTTTTCAAGTATTGACTCTGGAAACATAATAGTTCTTTCATATTTAATTACTCCATGTGTAATAGCTTGCATGAAAAATTAATAATGATAGTTTATCTTCTTTACAGAAAAACAGCTGAATGAAATTAAGAAGATCTTTTACAAAACTATAACAAGCACTGTTGTCATTTGGAACAGAGGGAAACTTTCCAGAAATACAATTCATTGAGTTTGAGGTTTCTATTCTATGCCGTACACTTAGAAATATGAATCTATTGATTGCTTGTTTAGTTTGTAACATTTCCCTGGGTCTCACCAGACGAACAGAGTTATTAGTCCAGACAGCCTTCCCTCAATTAAACACTTATGGCCTAATCCTCAGTGCTTCTTTCTATGCATCAAAAGACACTTCTGCCTTCTTTGGACAGCAAATTATCATATGTACAGACTTCACTACTCCAAAGGGCAATGTGATTCTGGCATAGTCTCATCTGTGACCACACCTTATTAGCAGAGTAGAGAGGCTTCATCAGAAGCCAAAGAAATAGTTCTCTTGGCTCTGCGCTCTGTTTTCCGATGGCAATTGCATATTTCATAAAAAGATTTTTCTCTTCCTTATAGGCTTATGTTCAGCTTTTTTCTTAAGGAGGTGAATGTTTTGGTTTAGGTACTGCCCATCCACAGGGATCCTTGATGTCAAAGTGAACTCTGGAGTCAGAGTTTGATGGCACCACTGAACCAGATTACATTGAGGAATAAATAGAGGGAAGGCAGCAGAAAGGACCCTGAGTGGAAATCCCTTTCTTTGCTTTCCTGAAGAACAGCTGCCAACTACGGTAATTTAGGGTTTGATCCAAAGCTCCTGGAAATCAACCTGCTTTCATTTTTGATGGTTATTAGCTGCAGCAGCATTGGCCCTGAACACTAAGGTCCTCCAGTTGTGAATCACGGCATGAAAGAAAAAGAGGATGACTATACCTAAAGTACCTCCTCTGTACTTAATTTATGCTGATGCTGAAGTTTGTTCTCTCAGGACATTCCAAATATAGACACAAAATTCTGTTTCCATTGGAAAGCTGAGAATCTTTTCTCTCCAGAATATTAGAGTTCTATTTTATAACCTTGATATATTGTCTCATCCTAACCTTGTTTATTTAATTAAGTCTGGGCTTTAGTGCATTTCTGAGGTGCTAATACTAAGTTTGTTGAAGAAGAGGACATTGGTTTGCCTTTTTAAAGGCAGAGCATCAGTGTAAGATTCACATTTTAAATATAATACTAATTATGAGCACAGAAGTTACTTCTAAAAAGTCTTCTACTCTTTGCGTCTCATAAGATAGATTTAAATAATTCAGGAGCATTCACAATATTCACTTATTGTTAGCTATGATTAATGTATTAATCTAACCATGTGGAATTAGCATTTTAGTCTCAATATTGCATCTACTGTCATATTACCTTTCTGGCTTAGGACTTTGAGAGTTTTTGGAACTGTTCTGGGGAAATGGAGCGTGATTAATTTCCTTTCATTTTCATCTTTTATTTTTTTCAGTAGAACCAAAGTACTGTTCCCAGAATACACCGGGAGACTGACCTCTCAGGTCCACCTAAGATCTTGCCACTAAGAGCTGTGGCAAGGCATTTACATACACTGTCTCAAGTATTTTTTGTCATTTACAGATCTTTAAGATGTCACAAAACAGGTTAGCTGAAGATTACTGACATATCTAGCATTTGCTATGGTTAGATAAGACTGTTTTATCGTACTATCATAGAATGGTTTTGGTTGGAAGAAACCTTAAAGGTCATCTAGTGCTAACTCCCTTGCCATCAGCAGGGGCAACTCCCGCTAGACGAGGTTGCTCAAAGCCTCATTCAACCTGACCTTGAACTACATAGTTGAGGTATCCACAGCTTCTCTGAGCAACATGTCCCATTGCCTCATCAAAGTCATCATGAAGAATTTCTTCTTTATATCTAGTCTAAATCTACCAACTAGTTTAAAGCCATTACCCTTGATATCCTTGCCCAAATTTAATTCTCTCAGGGCTTTAGCTTTCCTAACATGACCCTTGGCTGCTCAGATAATTTCTCTGTATTCCATTCAGGCTACTTGTTCTTGCTTCCACTCTCTGTAGGCCTCCTTTTTGTATATGAGATTGTCCAGGAGCTTCTTGTTCATCCATGCAGAACTCCTGATGTTTTTGTTTGACTTCCTTGTTGTTGGAACACATTACTCCTGAGCTTGAAGGAAGTGATCCTTGAATATTAATCCGCTTTCTTGGGCCCCTCTTCCTGCCAGGACTTTATCCCATGTTAGTTTACCAAGCAGATCCCTGGCCTCTGTCTTCTCTCCTGAAATCCAGTGTACTGAGCTTGCTGTGCAACTTCCTTGCTTTCCTAAGGATCTTGAACTCCACCATTTCACGGTCACTGTATCCAAGTCTGCCCTTGAGCTTCACATTCCTCTCAAGCACCTCCTTGTTGTTGGTGAGAATATATAGAGGCAAGTGTTTTGTGTGTTTTTTTTTTTTTTTTTTTAAGGGAGCTATTTGATGTTGATCAGATCTTTTAAATGATAGAAGTGTTCCCAGAGGAAATGGATTAGTAAGAAGAGGGTAGATGAGGCAGTCAAAAGCACAAACTGCAATTTGCCACATGGTCTGTGTAATTTATCACACAAACGTCTTTGACACATACATGCTAAGTGTGTATCCCAGAAGTTTGATTGTGCTGCTCTTATCTATTCACTTAAGATTTTACCCAGTCTTCTTCCAATGCTGAAAAAAATGTTAAGTAGCAGAGAGCTTGCAACTGCTTAGTCTGTAGAGCACAGTATACTTATGAAAATATTCAAAGCAGCGATTTATTTAGATGCTGAAAATTAGACCCAGACTTAGTTTAGACATGAAGGTACAAGAAAGAATAGCATCTTAAGAACCTGATGCAGGTTAGTTAGAAAATACTTTGTGCATCTCTACACACTCTACATGCAGTACTGAACAGAGGTGCATGTGCTAGTTAACACATAGAGATGTATTTTTTGCAGTCTGCAGATGACTGCATGGATATTAATGAGATTCAGTCATTTGTGCTAGAGGCAACATTTCTCCTAGATCATCTTATTTGTTCTATATTTTTATCTCTTGCTGCATCAAAAGGGTTTAGTTAGCTGGAGTTTCTTTAAAAGTTACATTGTGAAAACAGTGCAGGCAGCATGCTGTATTCACCCGATAAAGTTCTGCACCAGTAATTCCTACAAGGCTTTGTGCTCTTATGAAAACACTGAAACAGAATCAGTATTTTAATAGAAAGAGCTTATTGATTAAATTGTAACACATCTATACTATCAATTTTTTCTCAGCTGTGACTATATATTCAGTGCAGTCCTTCAAGGAGTGTTACCAATAAAGAGTGAATAGCCACCATTTCTTAATTACATTATAAATTAAAGACGGAAAGTGCTGTACATGTTGTTAAGACAACAGTGCTAAAATAACAGAATAAATACAAGTTCAAGGGTAAATTTTTACTGGTAATATAATTTAGAAAAGGAGTCATTATTTCTTGCTATCAATACCATTAGATAGCATAACATAACATTTTCATTATCATCTTAGCTTTGATAAAAGGGATATTCAAAACAGATCAAAATAAAATAGCTTAAAAACACATGGTTTAAATTTCTTTAAATCCATAGTAAGCAGTGTTGACAAACAGAGATGACTCCCTAAAACAATGGCATACATTGTCCCAGATAAATGAGTGGTGAAAATATAATGAAACACTGTTTTGAGATAAGTATGTAGGGACATACAGGCCAGCAAAAACAGTTGCTGATGAAGTTACCCCTCTTACTACTCCAAATTGTTACTTAAGAAACCTACTAGAGTTGCCAGAGGAAGCTTGTGACGTTCTGCAAGTTTAATCATGTTCAATTCATTAACACAATTAGACCTGTGAACAAATTTATCGACACAGCCAGAATTACTTAGAAACAGATACCAGGTCATAGATTATGGGATCTTTTTCTCCATCTCTATATGTCAGCCATGATTCCCTGGAAAAATACATCAGCCAGTCATTTGGGAATATATTTTTCAAGGAATAAGCTTGCTATTTTCTCTAAATCAGTTTTTGCATTTCAGCAGAAAGGCCTAATTGCATCCTATTATTAAAAGTAGCCTGCAAACGAAGACCTTAATATGCATTACTGTCACACACTTGTGATTGATTCCTCTGCTAAATTTATTTATCTTTCTATTACCAAGATACATTTTAGTCCAGAGCTTGATCAAAATCAGAAATCCCTCAAATTTCTGGAGAACCTCTCTGAGAGCTGCCATTTTCTTCTGAGCATGCGCACGGGAGTACTAGGAGTAAATCACTGAAGTGATTGGCAATTCAAGGAGAAATGTACAGGGGAGATCTCACAGGAGAAAATCCTCCATAGAAATCCTATTCCACACTATAACCACAGCATCTCCCTTTTTGTGATCCACTCCCTACACCTGTGAGTCACAAGAAATTTCTGCAAGGTTTCTGCAAACATTCTTTGTGAAAGTGTTTTCATGTTATTGTGCTTCTGAACAACCTGATTTCACTAGAGCAGGATTGCCACCAAATGCCTGTGGTTGTTTTCACAGGCCCACTGTGATAAGGGAACCAAGCACATAGAAGGAAATGGTATGAATCATTTTGGGCAATTTTTCCCCAGTTTGCATTGATTTCTCTACTTTCTCTCTACCTTTACCGTTAGAAGATCTAAGTAAAAGAGATAAAGGGAAAATTATATCTTTACTTTCCTCAGTGCATGAGGAACTTGTGTGAATGGTCCCCTCTAATTACAGGGGATTGGGAAAAATCTCATTGCAAATCTGTGTAGAACCGGGAGGCTCCTAAGGATAGTTAAGCAGTCCTAGTTTTGTAACTGACAGATGTTGTAAGACTAAAGGCTGCGTTCTTTTCTTTTTCTTTCTTTAAGTCAGTTTTATAATCACAACTCTGTTCTCTTTGTTCACTGGACACAAAAGAGCCCCCAGGAAGTTTCACAGTAATTTACTTTTAATACAGAAATATTGGTCAGCAAAGAGCTTCCTAAAATTCATGGCCATTAGGAAATCTACCTAGAGTGAAGCTCAGAAAGAGCTTCTAGAGGCAAAGCAACAAATAAAACCAAAACACTGGAAGAGTCTACATTGTTTGTCACTAATTTATGACAGGCAATAAACGAGATCATCACTGTTCCTTTGTTAGGCTTTATGAACACTTTGACAGGCCTGGATTCTACCTAACAGAAGGCAGTAGTCCACAGCTCCATGTCATCTGCTTCACAGATTTATTTCCTTGGAAATAAATTTGATTGGAATAGTCAGTTTCCAGTAGATCTCAACACAGATGTCTACAGAACTGCATGTGGCTTTCCATCTCTGTTGCATCCTTCATAGAATGTATAAAGTCTGTGTGTGAATTCTTAGCACAACTGAATAATAGTCTCTGGCACTAACACAATTTAGCATCACTTTCCAGAATCTTTAACTCTCAGTATTACCTTACAGAATGAGAAGAGTTCAGGGTACTTCACCTGTCTTTAATTAGGCTAAGGTGATCTTATTATTTCAGGTATCTGAACATGGGTGAGAGGCAATTTGGAAAACTGATTTGTTTCCTACCTTCTTCTGAATGCATGGAAAATACCAAAATAAAATACACTTACCCTGATAACATTGCAATAGTAAAATGCATATATAGCTTTTGCTACATTTATAGTATATTAATTACAGAGATGTTTCTAATAATATGGTTAAACTGTTGGATCTACCTTAACTATACTATTACAAACCACACATACTGTACACTGACTACTACGCAAGCAATTCATAGAGCATCTAAAGGTCTTTAATAGCTACCATAAAAATTAATAATAAAATATGTAAAAGATAAACTACCATGAAAACATCAGAGGAAAATGATGACCTGTATATTTTAGATTATGCAGCCTGCATGTATGCTATGTGCTACTTCCATTCAGTTACTGTTTTGTTGAAAAGATGCATGTAAGTGTTAAATAACCTAATGGGTTAATGCATTAGCTTTTCACATTACAGGACCAAAGTTAAATTTGATTTTAGTTCTATATCAGTTGTGTTTTGGAGGGTCCCCCTTCTTAATGAATTTCTCAAACAGCAAAACTACAATAGAGTTTGGTATAATTAATCAGAATTAATCTTCCTGCACAGAAAGAATCCAGGAAAAGTATGCTTGTGGCTACAAGAAGGACTGCAACAGAGAAGCTAAAATGTAATTCTATTTGACCTACTGCATCTTTAATGTTATTAAGCAAATAAAGTTAATCAACTAAGTTGATGCTGAGTGCTATTCAGAAGCCAGAAATGAACTGACAATAATAGTGCATAGTTTAATTTTATGTTGGTGATGAGCTGACGGTTGGGCTAGACGATCTTAGTGGTCTTTCTAACACTAAAGATTCTATGACTCTAATAACAGATAGTCTTTTTTATCATTAATCGAGATTCTAGGTATGTTATCTGTAATAACATACACATCTGACTCCACAGCATCATGAAGAGATATCAGGCCAACTTTGGGCTATAGGTACAGCACTAATGTAGGGACTTGTTTGTCCATTCCTGGAAGCAAAGCTGTACTGCATCCAATTTGACACTGGACTGAGCTGTGTTAGACACACCTGTGTGGTGAACACCTCTGCAGCAATTACTTAAACAAGGTTAAATACACCAGGATAAACCAGCATAGTATCCATAAGCTTAACTTATTTCTTTAAAACAAAAAAGAAAAGCACAGAAAGCTGGAGGTTTACATTCAGAAATAAACAACAGCTTTCAGTCTGCAACTAAGCTTTTCCCTGTCCAATAATAATAGTTTCTTTGCATTAGTTTTTGACATCAGTCTTTCAGCGTACTACAGCAGTAAGTCATTGTGGATTTACTATTGCCATAACAGTAGCAGAAGACTTCTCTTTGATGTATGAGAGGCACAAGTTCTGCTCCTGGCTTCTTAAAGCCTCTACTTGCTTACAGCATAAGAAATGTATCAGTGTGGAGTTTAAATCAGCAGAGTGGCTGAGACCGACTCAAATGCACAGAAGCTGATTGATGAAGCATGATGCATCCCTTAATTAAGCAGAAGCTACTAATAAAAATGAACTTACTGGATGATTTGTGTGATTCTTGCAAGGCAGCCATATGTGCTGCAGACTGGCAGTGGGAAAGGGTGGTGTGCAGCTGATGATGGGAACTACAGAAGAGAAAAGTTGTTAAGAGAGGCAGTTTGGGCGCTGTCACTATTTCAGGGCAGTCCGTAATTAATGTCCTTCTCACTTATCCTTGTCTCTGTGAGAAGTTGTCCTCTCCTCCCTCTCTGCATCCTTTCAGCATTAGTGCTTGCCATCACTGCTGCTCCCACACCAGTATCTAGTTTTACTTCTTTAGCTGTGATTGCAGCATTTGGGGGAGATAAAACTCCTTGAATCTGCACATCTGTTCCCTTTTCTGTGAGCTATAAATGTGCTTGTCTCAGCAAACCTTCACATCAGCCAGAGTCCAGGTAGCTCTCCCTGTGCTTGTCTCACTGCAGCATCCTGGGTGGGAGCTGGAGCAGGAGCATACTGTGCAAGTAGGATCAGGAGGAGACTCCTGGAAGTCACTCTGTGCCATGGGCAGGCGACCAGCTGCAGTTGCTTTACCTAAGCATGCAGTTCACCTCTTGAAGATCCAAATTAGTCTGAGGATGATTACACAACCTCATCAGGAGAGTAGAGGTATTACCAACTAAGTAACAGGCAACAAGTTAGGATGTTATGAAAGTGTGAAAACATTGCTTTGCTTACTGTGCATCATCCTCAAGATACCCTGCTTTAAACCAAACATATGAGAATACAGTGTAAAGGAAGAAGGGATGTGTGATGTTTCTATCCTCAATGTCTCCGCTCTGTATGTCTGAGAACTGAGACATAACTTCCAGATGTGTATTCTTTTGTCAGTCTGAAGAAAATTGACTCTTATCTAATTTTCTAATTTGTGTGAGGGATATGATGTCTTCATGTAAATAAGCATTTTCTGTTTTTTTTTTTTTTTTTTTTTTAATTTATTTTTTATTTTAACTTTTTCAGTCAACTTTTATTAAAATCAACCTGAATATGGCTAGGCAAGAGTTCTGTAAGAAAGGAGCATGAATTTAGTGTAAAACAATAAACCTAAACCTCAGAAAATAAGCAAGCCTCTCAAAAGTAACATAACAAGAATGCCGCCCATAATGCATGTGATGTAGTCCGTTTGTGCTTCTCAGCACAGCTGTAAATATGCCTACAGTGTTCAGTTGCAGATGCCTTTTTTGAAAGAGATGAAGAGAGAAACCAAATGATTGGAAGTCAAAATGAGAAGAAAATGACAACATTTTGTTTGTTTGGTTGAACAAAAAGAATCATACAAACAATCTTCATATTTGTAAAAGGTACCTGGTAAAAAAGGAAAGGAATAAACTTTTCTCCATGCTCTTTGACAATAGAACAACAACAACAAAATAATAATAATAATAAAATTGCAAGCTTAAATTGATGCAATGGTGATTCAGATTTAAACATTTGGAAAAACTTTCAAAGAACAAGGATAGTTAAACACTGGAATGGATTGCCTAGGGGTGTTTTGGAATCTCCATGATTGGAGTTTTATAAGAACAGGTTAGACAAACATCTGTCAGGAATGATTTAGGTATAGTTGATCTTGCCTTGGGGTAGGGAGATGAACTAGATGACCTCTAAAGGTTCCTTTCAGCCCTCTTTCTATAAAAATTGTGCTCAATGATTGCATATCGAATTGAGCTTGGCACCTTTTAGTAAACCTCATTGTTTCTGCTTTTCTGTTGTTCACTTTGCAGCTCAGCCATGCCACAGAATCCAAGTTTCAACAGGAATCTTAAAAAGCTGTCTGATGCCAAATAGTGCTCTGGTTCTTTTACAGTGTTACATTTAATTAGGGTTCCTAATTAATCTTCTCTGTGTATTACACTATAACCAGCCATCAATGTTAATAAAATCTTTGCTTAGTTTAAAGACTCTCTGAAAGTTTTCATTTGGAAAGTGAGACCATCTGGTCCCTCTACCTCACCAGGATTAGATTCTGGGTAAAGTGTACTCCATCTGTTTCTGAGATTCATGTACATATTACACAGGAGTGTGTGTTGGGGCAAGGCTAAGTAGGGATTTCATTGCCAAGATAGCTGAAATACAGTCAGGTCTGTCTAGAGAATCTCTTTGGTACTCTCAAGGCAAAGAAAAAATCCTTTTCAAAATGTTCTCAGCATCTCTTCAGAGCAGGAGTGCTTATTGTTTCTCACTGTGTGAGGTGAAGTTTTCCACTGAGGTATAGTTCAGGACTGTTATTTTAAATGTTGAAATGGTAATCTGTTTTATACTGTGTTTCTCCAAAAGGATTCTTCAGCCTGCCCTGGTACTGCAGAGATGTCTCTGACAAATGTGAAATAAAGGGACTGTGACGCAGACAGAGAATTTGTCAGTGCAGAACAGGCCCACCTATTGAAACAGCCCCTGAGCTAGTACAAGCTCAGTCCTCTCTGCTTGGTTATGTTTTCAAATACCCTTAGCACCTCACATATGGTGTTAGGCTTCTCTCTGACATTGTTAGACAAATTGAATGTCTTGATTTACTAAACAAAGCAGTAATTTTGACCACTGCAATGCTTCCTCAGCTATGAGTATATGGTTACTTCTTAAAATGATCATATAACCAGATGACTGAAATTTCCAGTCTTCTCCCATCATATAGAGCAGCTTATTTGGAGTAGTCCTGTGATTGAAGCAGTGTGGTTTCTGTTCCAGCCATAGCCCAAACTTCCTTTTAGCCTCACCTGATTACTCACAGAAGACGTAAAGATATTATGAGAAGGTGGAAGGCAAGCCCAATCACCTAACTGGCAACAGATATTTGTTTCATCATTTCAGGCCTATCCTCCACATTCTACTTAATTTGGGTTGAATGATGTTAAAAATACCCTATAATTATTATACTTGTTTTATAGTATTATAAAATTACTATTTTACATAGTAACATATACTATGTATATATAGGGAATTACTATAAAATTTGAAATATGAATATGAAATTTTGGCTCAGGTGCAGATTTCTGGGTGATGATCCAGTCAGAATGAACCATTTTTTCATATCATTTTGATAAGCAGCAACTTGTGGAGTTTCAGAGCTATTGAATTGAAATCCCAATTCTGATTTGACCTTAAATCACAAAGTAACTGACATTCAACTGGAATATCATTTTTTCCAGCATATTTTATTCAAAATTGATTGCCATAGTCAATAGACTGTGCATGGAAAAATGCCACACCCTGTTTGGTTTTCATTCTTTTTGGCTAAAATCCATGGAGGAAAAAAATGTGCAAAAAAGTCTTCAAACATTAAAACTATTTCATTAAAAATCACTACGGGTACGTGGAATTTCTTGCTCTCTTACAATGTGTCCTACATTTGTTCATGCTTTTTCAAAACAAAAACAAAAGCCAAAAACAACAGCAATAAGCAAAACAAAATAAAACAAAGAGGATAGTTTCAAGAGAGAAGTGTGACAATTCTGTCTCTGGATGTAAAGAGCCATTATCTATGACTTAGCTTTCTCAGCTTACCTATTTAGAACTTCAAGTAGATAACAGTGACTTTCATTGATGCTGGCAGATTTATGGGGCCATCATTAAAAAAGAGCGAACTGGCCTTGATCAATGTTTTCAATGGATGAGGTATATACTTGCTTTCCATCAATATCAGACATGCATCACTACTTTTCCTGCCTGCTCTTCTTCTTTTTTTTTTTTTTTAGGAAAAGATATAAATTGTGGCAAAGTGCAGAGTAACTATTTACTTGAGGATCCTGCTCTAGTTTTCAATGGAACAGATCAATATCTGCACAAAAATTTGTTCAGTTTCACAGCTTCCTCTTTTTTTGATATGTTTGATGTTAGATCCCTAAATGGACATTTGGATTATTTTGCGTCATCAGCACCATTTTTGTATTTTGGAAAAAAATGGCAATAATTTCCTTTGACTCATGAAAATCTGGATTATATCTGTCATATAATCCATCACTTGGTAACAAATACAAACAGGTTTCATTATCTGAAGAGGCATCATTAGGATTACAAGGGTGAATAAATTATTTTCAGCTTTTAATTCCACTTAGTGACATAGAAGTAACTTTTTAACATTATATTACATGGTTGTTTAAGTGCATTTTTTAAAGTTAGCTCTGTCAAACAAGTGTAGGAATAACCTGCTTCGCAGACACTCCAAGCAACTTATTGAAGGTTTTATGAAGTGGAGCTATAAAATACATACCTCCTACCTCTGACATTCCAACAGTGGTTTAAAGGAATTGAAAAAAGCTTCTGAACAGCCTCAGTAAACTCAGGCAGCCAGTTGGGTTAGGCTCACAGCTGGGACCTTGAGTTAACCCACAGTTCTGCCTTTGCTCCACAGCTGACAACCTGCTTTGCCCTTCAGCTTGGTGCCATATCAGTCTCCTCAGTAAAAAGGAAAGCATACCTTGTGCTTTGAGTGCTTGGGACTCTTATGTTGGTCACCTCTGACTTAAACCGCATACTGTGCAAAACTGTGTTCTGGTGGGTTAGTTTTCAACAATTATTGGGCTGTACAACTTATGCTATTCTTCTATGTATTTTAAAGAACAAAACTGAACAAAAAGAATTTGAGAAGAACAGAAGAGTTACATATATGAAGCAAATAACTAGCGAATTGTCATCCCAATTCCAGTAATCTCTAACATTTCCTTTCTTGGTGGAAGAATGTTTTTCCTCTACGAAAGTCTATTGGACACTGCACTAAAAACACAAATTTTCAGATCTACATTCATGTCTTAGCAGCAATTCTTACATAGCATTTTTGGAGAAGATGACTCAGTTGTTTCTAATCCTATTCACTTAGAATTTTTGCATAGAAAAGTGCCAAGATCCATCACTCAAGTCTTTGTTTCAAACTTATAGACAGCAATAAAACATTTAATCTTTGATATGTTTTGCTAACTCTATGTGACAATCTGAGTAACAGACGTATCAGCTAAATGTGGTCATGCTGTGAAGAGCCAGTTTATCAATATATTTTGAGAAACAGCATGGTCAGATTCCTTTTATCAGTGTAAAAACTGGGGCAACCTAATAGTAATCAAGTTCAACAGAAGGTTAGTAATGACTGGTTCAAGGTGAATCTTCTCTCAACTATCACTTCAGGCTTTCTGATGAGAGAATTATGGTATTGTGAAAACGTTACCATTTCTATAAGCTATGAGCAATCTGGAATTTATGAATAATTTGGATTTGAATGAAAATTAGCCAGCTTAATCTATTTCCATATGTAATTACTGAAGAAAATATCTGAGTCCTTCAAATTTTGGCTGTTCAAATGAACTTTTCATATTCAGAATAGAATTTGTGATTCCTCAGAAAGAATTCTCAGGAATCGCTGGCACAGATTTTATTTTCTTCTTCTAACTAGGCATCAAGATACATTCACTCTAAAAAAATAATAACAAATCATTAGTAATTCTGACTAGCTGCTAGACTGAGAAAAAACAGAAGAATGACAAAATCAAAGGAGTAAACATTAACAGCTCTCTGAAGCTTCAATTTTTCTATGTTCTTAAATTGTAAGAGCAAATTTTTTTTACCCTTGTTATGACAATCAGCTTTGTAAGAAACTATTTTTATTTTCTTTGACAAATATTTCTGTTCTTAAAAGAAGCTATGATGAAAGAGTGCATTTTTTCCAGCTTTGAACACCATCAGCTAGAGTGGCTTTGAAAACGGTGTGCATCTGAACATCTTTACAAGTTTGCTTGTATCAGTCATATGTGTGAAGAGAGAAAGCAAACACCAGTGAGAGGTGAGTGTATCCTATCAAATCTGCTGATATTTGGAGCAATCATTATCAAAGATAAATCAGAAAAAAGGAAGGAGAAAGGAAAAAAAAAAGGGAAAATAAAAAGGAGATCAGCAAATGACCCGCCACATCCAATCTCTGACAAAACTATGAACTTCTGTGTACATGCATGTGGATTCTTTGTGGCACTGGGACATTCTGTGTTGGCCATAGATATATACATGTATATACATATACATACATATTATATATATATGCATATATAATAATGAGAAGGATGCAAGAGGGATAAATACTGATTTAGTAGAAGTGTCTTGTCATTTTAGCTATGATTATGCCTGAGGAAGAATTACACAGTCCTTACTGTAAAAATACTATATTAAAAGAGACTTGTACTTTGAAAATTAAAAGGAACCAGAGCAAATATTCTTGTCTTTTAACTAGAAACATATCTTCTTGTCATAAATGGTCAGATCCCACCACTCAGTTATGCACTTGTAAAATATAAAGTCATCAAAAACCCTTCCTGATTCTTGGTGTTCAGCAACAGCTGTGAGATATA
Organism: Chrysolophus pictus; assembly: GCA_037305975.1. NCBI lineage: Eukaryota > Metazoa > Chordata > Aves > Galliformes > Phasianidae > Chrysolophus > Chrysolophus pictus. The sequence goes on along the minus strand of CM074578.1, from coordinate 91,412,779 downwards.
TGACCATGAATAGAAATGAATGAGAGCTAAATCATGTGTTAATCATTCCCAGAACTAGGTCAAACATAAGCTCTCTCTTGATGTTTACAGACACAGCTGCCTGTCACGGTCATCCTCTTCAACTGTCATTAGACTACAAATGACGAACTAACAAGTTGTAGGAGCTGTGGCCCCAAATATCTACATGAAAAGTGGTCTCAGTCAGAATTTCTGCATTCTCAGGGGCAACAGCGACTTGTCAGTTCATTCTTTACTGCAGAGACATTGCTTTGAGTCACTCCACTGTAGATTTAGAATGATTGACACAACTGTTTTGAATAACAGGGATTGATTCACACCCTTGCCCAGAATAATTCCGCCTCTTCCATTTTCCTCTTTGACATCTGGATAAAATGTTCCCACTATTTTTAATATGTGTCACTGGATAGATTTCATAGGGAAGACTGTTTCCATGTTTCTTCCAGTTCCTACTTTATTTGCTTATTTGGCCTGGTTCTCATGTTTGTTGTGTGGTCTTTTCCCTTTTCAAGCAATTTATCTTTCCTTTAGATTTGTGTGGCAATAGCACAGAAGGGTCTTTCTTTTGAATAGGGTACACGAACCCTCTTGTGAATAACAGAATCATAGAATGGCCAGGGTTGGAAGAGACCTCAAGGATCATGAATCTCCAACCCCCCTGCCACATGCAGGGCCACCAACCTCCTCATTTAATGCTAGACCAGGCTGCCCAGGGCCCCATCCAATCTGACTTTGAACACTTCTTCCAGGGACGGGGCATCCACAACCTCTCTGGGCAGTCTGTTCCAGTACCTAACCACTCTCTCTGTAAAGAATTTCCCCGATGTCCAAAAACATGACCAATTGTGATACTCACAACAGAACCCCCCAGAAATATGATGGGCAGAGACCCTGGCAAGTCTGTGGAAATCTAGAGTTCAGCACTGACCTCTTCCTCATCCAGTTTCCATTACTGAAACAAATATGTACATCAGTAGAGAAACATATAAATGCACCCATTGCGAATTACTTTTGAAACAGCCTAGCAATTTGGATAGTTTAAGTAATCATCTGCGCTGAAGACTATTTGAGGATGAAATTTAACTTTTTAAAATACAGTTGTCATTAAACATTTTGATATACTCTGTGATTTAGAAATAAGCTGTCCAGTCAGCCATTGGTTGCAAAATGTTCATGCTTATATTACTGCCATGTGTGTTCAGGGAACTGTGAAGAAATGAGCAAGATCTTTCTGCTTGGGAAAAATGTTTAGGTGTGATTCGAAATCCACACTGACTTCTTCAGAATTCTCCATTTCCTATTTTGCCAAAAATGAAATATTGATGGCAAACCAATTCCTGCTTCATCTGTAAATGGCAAATCTTTGTGGGGGAGGAAATCTGTCTACTAATATAGCAGTCTGTATCTCAGGAGGGAAAGAAACTTTAAGAGACGCAAATTTCTTCAATATTTGAGATTTTTATTCCCAACAAATGTTTAAGTAAGTTATTTGTTGTTGTTCTTATTGTTTTTAATGCCATCATTAGTATAAACTATAGATAAGCTGTGTTGCTCTGAAAATGGAGAAATAGAGAGGATAAAATAAAAGATCAAGCATGGAAAAATGCAGGAGGGTGAATGATTCCTAGCAGGAACACAGGAATCTAACATACCTGGCACATTGCTTTGAAAAATGGGCAAAGTGAAGCCAGGAAATATCTTCTGAAGTAACAAGAGACCACATCAGTCTGTTTGGCCAGGGTCTGAAACACAGCTGGCTGCATAATTTTGTTCAAAACTAGTAGGCATGTGTGAGATGGTTATAGCCACAAAAATGTAGTCTGTTTCACATTGGTTTTGCATCCTATGCGCAGTGATTCACTTGCCTAGATTTTGGCCACAATATCAGCAATATCAGCAAGAAAAACTGAGAATCCTGCTCAAGAGAGAAGCTACTTTAAGAGTATATTAAAAGAAAGTTTAGCACTTGTTTTGCTTGCAAATGATTCAAATCTACAGTTCTTTCTTTATCCACCTCTCCACCAGAGTAGCTTAGACTATAAATCTAATGAAGTGGCAATAAACTGGAAGAACAACTGTTGTTACTAGAAAATGATATGGTGGAATCAAATGAAGCATGTGGATGAGGAATTACCACCACCACCATGCCACAAATGTATGGAGAAAAAGTAAAAAAGGCAACTAAACCTGTTCTCATCTTCTTTTCACAAGAAGCACGTCTTAATAACTGGCAAACACTGTCCTTCTTTAAAGATAGTTCTCATGATATGAGAACATACAGCCTGTAATTGCAAGTGCCCTTTATTTGTACAGTAACCAGAGATACATTATGTAGATGGTTCTTTTTTATGTTGTTGAATAGTTTCACCCAAAAGCAATATTAAGATTCATTAAACAGCATAAAGTAGTAAAGAGATACGAGAGTTCAGTTTGGGACGATTCTAATCTAGTCCTTGTGCATTATTGGCTATCACGGTACTCTTAACTTACATGTGAGAATGCTACCATGCCACACATACAACAGCACCGGTCAGTGCTGTTTCATATTTTTTTAACCAACCATTATATACATGGAGCATCAAAGCTTTTTCTTGAAGTGCCTGAATGGTTTATCTCAACAGATTTCCGCACTTAGGAATTTCTTAACCAAAAGATCCTCAAAGGAAGCAGTTTAATGCAAACTCGCAATATGTCACATTTTGGCAGTGATTGCTTAATGCAGCAGTGCACTAATGAATTGCTCCACTGCATCCTCTGATCATGAATATGAATCGGAGTACTATAAACTGAACTCAATGTACTGATAAGTGACTGTATCTGATTGTGCCAGCAGCCAGATGATTTTCTCATTAATGAGCTGAACTATTAAAAGATGGAGGAATATGAAGCCAAGCCAGCTTTGCAGTGTCTGATATTCTTTGCTGACATTTTTCCAGAATTATCAGAAATCTTTGTCAACTAGTAAAAGAAAGCAAATTAAAAAAAAAATGTATTAAGAAAGCAGTGAAGACAAATTAAGCTCCAAGGTCCAAATTCTGTTTCTGATGACAAGAGTGTGACTCCTTTATGTTTGTAGAGTTTGTGTTTCAATACCCAAATTTTACAGTTAAGGAATTATGTATTTTCTCTGCTTTTTGGTCTCTGCTTTTCTGAATACAGGATCCTATGGCTGTCCATAAGAGTCAAAGCTCCTCATCTTCCTAACAGACTACTCTATGCAGCACGTATGGAATTCATTAAATTGAGGACCATTGACTTATGAAGGACATGTTGCAAACACATCTTTTGGAATACCAGAAATCTCTTGGAGATATTTTTGAAATTTGATCTTCTCAGAGCCTTATACAGTGTCAAGCATTGGTATGTCAAACTGTGCTGTTGTTTACAAACATCATTATTTTACTTTGCAGTTTAAATGTGGTCACAGCTCAGCTGCACACAGCCTTCACTATAAATCCGGAATGAGGGACCTAGATCACTCACAGTGCTCCTACCATCAGACGTCTTCTGTGTACAGTTTGAAGTGTGGCTTATTTTAAACAACAACAACTAACCAACCAAAAAAATGCCCTTTTGCTTGAAAGCTACAGTATCAAATTTGGACCTGTAAATTGTGTGCAGAGTAAGTCAAAATGTAGTCATTACTACTATAGTAATTCTGCCTCTAGAGGGCATTACAAGCTAAATGTTTCCTATGAGGAGTGTTGAGAGCGTCTTGGATCAGCCCAGAAGACAGCCCTTAGATTGCTCAAATTAGAGATTTTCTGTGTTAATGACATCATTTATGTAGGACTCAAACAAAATTATTGGGCAGCAACACCAAAAGATCTTTAATCCACAGGATAATAGCAGATAGATTCTTTGAGAAGAAATGTTACCAGACATTTCAAGTATCCCAGAAAATTCTCATGACATGAGATCTAGTGAGTAACTTGCAGCAGAAAAATATTCAATTTTAATGACTTTGCCTGAATCCTTTTTATAAGTGCAGTGATCCCCACTAGTGGTTAAACCCAAAGGTTATTAGCATAAATGCTTCAAATCTTTAACACGTGGAATGTAGACCTGTGTATGTGATATAGGAATAAATAACATTATTGTTTGACTGTCAAGATCTATGAAGTATTTAAGGTGAACAGATAGCACTGAGTGTCAAAGTATTAAGTTACAATCTTTTTATACATTAGACAAGTGGCATAGTAACATTCTGCTAGCAAGATGATATTACAGGTTCTTCCCAGTATCTGCTGTTTCTTGAAGATACTTGATAAGCCTCTTTAGCTATGCCGTATGAAAATGCCCAAAAGTATTTTTCTCTTCCGTGCAAGTGGATTCAATCAGTACAAATGACAACAAAACATTTGTGTTTCCATGTCTGAGAAGCAAGGATTGTGCATCTCTAGCTTCATGCTGAAGATACTTTATTTAATTGTAGAAAACAGCTACGAGGATGCTTTGATATATTTTAGCTATGGATGCTTTACTATTCATATTTTTTTTCAACCAAAATTGACTTTATTTGATGAGGCAATTAGAATAATAATAATTATTTTTTATTTTCTAAGGACTTACGACTTATAGTCACCTACTTCCCTGGCACTGCAGTGATTCTTTTGATTTTTTGATACTGCTGTGAGTAGTCTGTCAATTATCATATCCCACTAGATTTCTAGGGAACTATATATCTTTCAGATTCATGAGTTCACTTCAGATTTTCAATGTTCCTTTCCCTGTGCCTCTATCTATAGCCATCCTATGTTTGTAAGACTGAACTGTGAGAATAGGTTGCAACATCCCCTATAAAACAGAAAAATTTCCTCTAAAGTACACACTATTCAGTTTGAGAGGGAGGAAGGTATGAAGGGGGGGAAGGAAGGAGGGAGACAGGGAAGGACAAATGCTTGTTTATCAATTAAAGTGAACAGTATAAAGAGGCTTGTGGGAAGTACCTAGTTAATTAGAAAGTAATTTTTTTTTGCATTTTTTGTTGTTTCTCTTTTTCAATTGTTTTATTGTTTGTTAAGAGGAGGCAAATATATTTATTTATGCATCTATACTTCTTGGGTTATATATATATATATGCATTAGTCAGACAATTAAAATAAACAAGAAGGTTTCAACCTTCATCTGTGCTGCAGACTCTTTGCTATGGAGCTGCTATTCCAGTGCTTGTCTGCATGGCAAGCTTTGTTTTGTCCTGGGGTCAGAGATACTGAAAGGAAGAAAGAGAAAGAAAGACTAATCTGATAAAGGCATTGCCATTTCTAATCGAACTGATGGGAAACTGTGGTATGGAGTTAAAGAGGTAACACAGGGTGAATTTCTCTGAAGTGATGAACTACCTTAAAGCTGAAGCAATCAAATAGATAGCTCTCACATATAAAAATTACTGTGGCATCTTTATTTATCAACAGTTTTGCAAAAATGCATCATGTTCAATCCCCTCTACAAACAACTGAAGCACTCTGAATACATTTGATGAGATTAAATCTTAATGGGGAGACTCATCCAGAGGTCTCCTTCTCACTTTTCAGAATGCATTTCAGATTTCCATGTAGAACAGTAAACTTTTCAAACCTTGAAAATCACAAATTCCAAAGAGTAGCAACACTACAGCCAATACTTAAACTCATAACCTACTGCAGTGGAACTGAAAGAGCTTTCACTCTTGTGTAGCTCTAGTGGCAAACAGCTGAAATCTTATGGAAGTGAAATTTGTGAATCCTAGTTCAGAAAGTACTCAGACATGTTTACATAAACCTACATCCAATAGCGTTTTCCTGAACACTTGGAGAGAACTAGAAAATAATAAAACAAAATTCAGTAATAAAAAGCTCCTCACTGAATATCTGATTCAAACACTATAATCAAATACTATCTGATAAAATACTACTTGCTGCAAACACGTTCAAATGAACTGAAGAGAGAGCATGGTAGCTGAAAACTCCTGTAAAAACTCACTTGTGTCAATTGAATTTATGATTTGGTCCTGACAAAATGCTGAACTTCTTGGAGTCTTTTGAAATCAGTGAGTTTGAAGATATTCAACATTTTGCAGTTGAATTGCGTGCTAGAAAACAGCAGTCTAATTCCAGTTTTGTGTGATCACATATGTTCTTTGATAAACATCACACAAATATGTTACTATGTAAAATGCTGCTTAACACAGGACCAAGACTAAATACATAGATATTGACAAAGCAAATTAAGTAGATATAGAAAAAGTGATTTAGTAATAAGGTATATATGGAGCTGATAGAACTTTCATTGTTCAACAGTAAAGTTATATCACCCACACAGGACTTAAAAGATTTTGAAATAACATCTTACATTTAAATAGCCTACCTAATTCCACTGTCCCTCTGAAAAGATGGATTTCAAAAAGGATGTAGATTAATAGAGAAAATGATGAAGAACAATGATGAAATGGGTATATCTGTAGTTGAAAGAAAAAAAAATACACTTAACTTTTATTTTTTTTAAACTTTTCTTAATTTTTCTTTTTTAGAGCTAGCCTCACTTGCAAATCTCTAATAAGTGTGTTTTGGAGTCTTTTACTTGATTTCTCTAGTTTTGTATCATAAATAATTTGCATTTAAATAAAAGATAGCATGTTCAGAAATAGTTTCTAAGTGTCATCCAATTTTCCTAAGATAATACTGACTTCTTTTTCAAAAGCTCACACAAAAAAACCCCCACCTTTGATTAATGTTGAAAGCTGTATTGCTTAAATATCAAGCAAAATCAATTAACAGTACTTGAGACATAGTATACATCACTTTACAAAAAGGTAATTTATGGGACATTTTGTCAACATACTGCTGTGCATTTGCTGTATTACATTTATTGATTACTTATCAAGTGTCTTACATTGCATAGTTTACAGAATGATTACACTATTTGTCCAGCTTTTGAGTAAGTTTTTCCAAACTTCTCGAAGAGAACAATCGATGGTAACACAGTTTGAAAGTCCTAAAGAAAGAAGAGAGAGACAAAAAGGAATGTTAAATTTAGTTTTCATGTCTATACCTTTTACTTTTCACAGTACTTTAGAATACTAAATATTCTCTTTTAGTTAAATTTCTTTACATAAATTAGAATATGAATTACAAAATGTACATTTTAATATAACACGTACATTCGTTTGCAGAAGAAAACAATATTCTCTTGATACAGCTGTGAGAAAATATATATTTAAAATACAGTTCTGTGCAACAGTAGGTATTGCAAAGATTTCCAGGCTCAGAAAACAGATTGACTGCCATTTATGACTCATGGTTTACAAAATTCTATTCTCCTCTGCGGGAAGCAGGTAAAATAAAGAGAGCAGGTTATTTTTGCCATTTTTTAACTTTTCTACCTTGTTTAAACTTAGAATATGGATATAAAATCAGCTGCGTGAGAGAGAATAAAAAAAAAAAAAGATGTGTATTACATAAATATTAGTGTTATCAAATTAATCAGTAAATTGACTATGGAATTGTGGCAGAAAGAATACAAGCAGAATGATTTCTGAGCACTTTTTTTTCCAGGAAAATTTTTCATTCTTGCACTGAATTTTTTAAAATGCAGATGTTTACAAATCCACATTGAATAAGAGAAATGAAAGTAAACCTTGCCTTGGAGTAAAATAAAAACACAGCTAACAAAAAAGAAAGTCAAATAAGCTAAGTATTATAAACGTTACTCTGATTGAGCTACTTACTATTTAATGCCTGTAGCGAGCCCACACATTTAGAATCATCAAAACATTCCCAAAAAAGATATTTTCACTGACTCTGAAATACTAAGAATATCAGCCATGGAAAATACTTGTTTGTTAAAATCTTTTTTCTTTTCAGGAATTAACATGCTAAGAGGAGTTATCAGCTTCCCAGGCTCTAATGGTTAACTTCTAAGAGAAAACTTTCCACTGTCAAAACGGTGTTTGTGAAAAGCTTTTATGGAAATGCAATGAGTCTTAATAAAAAGTCTAGAGACAAGCCAAAATGTATAGCTTCACAACACATTTCGCAATTTGTAAAGTTTGGTTTTCTCTCAAAAACAAAATAATAACATTTGTTTTCCGAAAGGTGATGTGAAGTAGAATTATAATTTCCTGGATAATTTATATTTACTTACTTCAGTTGAATTTCCATAAGCAGGCAAAGCAACTATGACTTCTGGTAAGCTCTATGCTAACATTGACTTGGAGCACCTAAGTTTTACCTCCTGCACTTCATACTTCCACACCATGGCCATATCTTTTCTTACATCAGATACTTAAATTTATTTGGTATGATTCCTTCAACACTCTAGAACATAAATCTTAAAGCAGAAAGGTAGATATATACATTCAAAATGAAATACTTCCTCTGTGACATCCTTTTATGAATTGTGCCTCCCAGCTTCTTATCCAACAGAAACTGGTTATTAGCATATTTTCATATTATAATTAAGAATGGCACAGAATTTCAATTTTCATTGTGTGTTTGGCATCACAGGCACCTTCATAATGCAGGAAAAAATTGTCCATTCAGGCAATTCAGAGCAGACTAGACTATTCTTTCTTTTGAAAATGGGAAACATAGTCCTATTTACGTCCAGGAGAGTTAAGCTCTGGTTTAACAATTTGGGAAGGAAAAAAAAGCAGAGAAATTGGGGTGAGACAGGGAAACCGGTGTACACCCCCTACATCAGGATAAAATCAGGAATGGCGACACTGAGCACTGAAGAAGTCTTCAATTGCTGGAGCAGACGGCTTTTGCTATTAGGATGCCTGGCCAAACAAAAACAATTGGCTGCCAAAATTAGCTCCTTGGGACGATTTAGGAGCCTTTGAAGTGAACAGTTTTTTGAGCTGGAACTAAGCCCAGGTCCAGCTTCAAACTCAAATCAAGATGACAAAGAGGAAATTTTCTGTGCCACACGCCCCCTCAGTGTAAGATTACTTTGGGTTGGCAGCTGCACTGTTTATCTTGTTATTTAAAGCTATCTCACTAGATACTCACAACTGAGCATTTAAACAACTGGCTCTGATTATGACGACAGCAGTTATGTTCAACCACATTTGGGAAACATCACACAGTCTGACTGATAATGGAATTATTACTGGCCTTACAGTTCGACTGATTTAAGAAGTTTATAATGAATACTAGATGAACGTTGCACAAAATGCACATAAAATCTGAATATATTTTGAGGAAAAGACACGCAGTCATTTCTATATTTAAAGAGACAACTTTTAATCAGTTTTTAACAGTGTAAAAAAGGCCTGAAAATATCACTTAGCCTTGCAAGATCTACTTCTTCACACTGAATTGAGCCTATCCTACTATATCATTGTAGCTGAATCCTCCAGAATACTGAATTTACACAATTATGTAAAAAATAATTTTGAATTAATTTTATTACTTTGCAAGAACAAAAGTTGGAAGTGCAGAAAAACACACTCTTCCAATATTATTTTTAACCTGTCATCGATAGTAGCAGGAATGAATTAGCTTATGAATGCAAATTCCCATGTATTGGTGAAATAGAGTTTTGCTGCTTCAAGATCTTAGAAGTACAGATCTGAATTTTCTTCATTTATTAAGTTTTTCAACAATGCATTTTTACAGTGCAATATAATTCCTGGAATCAGAGATCTGTAATTTGCATGACATGAGATCTATTTTTAAGTTCCCAAGCCAAGTTAATATAATACCTCCTTTTTAAACTTGTCAAGCTTTGACTCCTTTCACTCTAGTAAATTTTAAGTGACTCAATCCAAATGGCAGAGCTTAACAAGACCTATGAACTCTTTCAATATATTTGACTAACTTAACTGTCCTGTGCACTCATCAGTTCCAAACAATTAAGAGAAAAAGGTGACATAAAGCCACCAAATAAAGATTTGTGTCAACTAGCACACTCTGATGCCATAGATTAGATCCGCCAAATCCTCACATAGTTTATCTTTGGAAAGTTATTACTAAAGTAAATTCTAAAGGAAATTCACATCTGTGTACATAGGCATACATAAATAGAAAGACAACTTACAAACAATGGGCAAACAAGCAAAAGGTTGCAGAGCTAAATTGGATGTATGTATACCAGCTTAAAGGCCTTCAAAAATGTGCTGCCTCATATTTCTAGTGACAAATTTGTACTAACAATGTTTTTTTCCAAACAATCTTGAGTGCACTATACAATTTCCTATAAAATAAAAATGCTCTTTGGAAAGGGCTAGGAAATACACTCAAGCTGGGAAATTTAATGAAGTGGAAAGTCAACCACTTCAGTCCAAAGTAGGCAAACAGCAGCAGCATGTCCACTCACAGATTTAAAGGCCAGAAAGTACCATTGCAACAATTTATTCTTAGCTCCTGGATATACACTTCAGGTTACTTCCTACAGCAAATCTATCAAGTCCATAACAATTAAGAAGTTAATAAGCATATGATCAGCTTGGAACAATTCACTTACTTACACAGAACTTTGATTTCTGCTTAAGAGCATTCCATAGTCTTTCTCTGTAAAGACAACAATTCGTTTTGTTGTCTATTTTGCCATTTTGGGCCCCTCACTACAAGAAGGATACTGAGTTACTTGAGCACTTGCAGAGAAGAGAAACGAAGTCAGTGAAGGGACTGGAAAACTAGACTTATGAGGAGAGGCTGAAGGAACTGCAGTTGTTTAGTTTGGAGAAGAGGAGGTTCAAGGGATACCACATAGCTTTCTACATCTACTTGAAAAGAGGTGATAGAACGTGAGGCAACAGCCTTAAGTTGCAAAGGGAAGGATTAGATGAGATATTAGGAAGAATTTCTAAACAGAAAGGATGGTTATGCATTGGAATGGGCTGTCCGGCAAAGTGGTGGAGTTGACATCCTTTGAAAATAGGGATATATGAATGTAGTGCTTAGGGATGTCATTTAATGGTGGACTTTGCAGAGTTAGGCGACGGTGGGACTAGATGATCTTGAAGATTTTTCCCAATGCAGATGAGTCCATGATTTCATAAAAAGAGATTTTGTTATATAAATAAAGATTAAAGCTGTTGAATATAGTTGTATGAATGGAGACTTTCTTTCTGCGTGAGGAGAAGTAGCATGCAAAGATAAATCGAATATCCTCCCTAATAATCAGGTGTCCTCTCCCTATAGTGCTGATTCAGAGCTCCAAGTCCTCTTTCGAGCAAGTTTAAAAATATGGAAGACACAGTATGATTGCATGATGTCAACAAGATCCCATGTGCTATGGAATTTTTAACCAATCAGTGCAAGGTTTGGATGTTAAAATCTTTTTCTTTTTTGTGCTAGAATACCTGTCGCTACTACTTAGACCTATGGCTGTAGGAAACTTCAGTTAGGAGTCAATGGCAGAAGGAATAACTGAAAAGTTGCTAGAATACTAGTTCTGTGTTCATGTGTACTTTGCTACTGCTTAGTAAAAACAGAGAACAAATGTCACTTCTCTTTTGTTTGAAATCAGTACCTACAGAAAAATAGCATGATTTTAGAGAATGCAGTGAGAAATTCTGCATAAAAATCCATGCTATAGTTCCTTAGTATGTGGTAAGCACACTGTGCAATCATTCTTTTTCCACAAAGGTGAGATACAGCTCATGTGCCTCATTTGAAAATCAGTCAGCACTGCCAAGAGCCACTGTACAGCCATAGCCCACAACCCTGTCTGTTTAAAACTGTGGTCATATTTAAGTATTCCCTATGATCTTAATGCTTGTAATAGTAAAATTAGAGTTTTAAATTGAACAGTCATTGTAAACCTCCTAACCTATTAATAGCTACAGAGGTCTCTAACAAGAAAGAAAACCAGAAATGGCGAGTTGTTATTCAAGTGCAACGTTGATCCAGATAACTTTTATTCTTAGCAAATTTATCAATACTGGTTAACAATACTTCCAACTAGTATGGGGACTTCTGACATGACAAAATGAGTGTAACAACCCATTCTGTCAATACAACAGAAATGTCATTTCAAGTGCTCAAAACCCACTAAGCTACCCTAAAAAAGATTGATTTATCTGCTCTAGTGTTTCTTTGGGGCAAACTTTTCTCACAACTGAAACCAATTAGTGGGCCTGGCACTTGTAGTGCAGAATGTAGGTCAGCATCAAGTAATAAAAAAGTATTGACTTTTCTCTGTCTGTAAGCAGCATGAAAGGGGTGCCATGGCCTTGTCGTATATGAAAAGAGCTCCATTAATTTCACTTATTTCAACCAGGGCTGTCAAATACTAATGCTTCTATTGCACTTTTCACACAAAGTACATTGACACCAATCCTGGCCTCAGTGAAACAAGTTTACAATATTTCAGACAGTGAAAGGGGTACTATAATTTTTAATTCCCTGTTGTACATTTAGTCTCTTTAAGCAGCATTGGTCAGAAGACCTATGGAGAGATATGAGCTAGGACATTAATAATGGCCACATACTTCTTCCCATGGGCCACAAAACCTATTTCTTGGGCATAGTTTCAGCAGCTAATTAGCCATAAAGTTCAGGACGCAGTTGTTTGGCAGAACTCTGGTGATGTTTGTTTTGATTGTTTTTTGTGGCTTGTGGGCAGTGGGCACAGACTAACAATTTTGCTTTCCAAAAATGAGGAATAGGTCTTCTGTGACTTAAGGCTATAAAATTGAGAAGTTAATGTGTTAACCAATTGGGTCAACTAGACCCATCAAATAACAGATAATAACAAAAGCCTCTATCATGCCTTAGGGACTGGAGTTCATTGTCAGTGCAGAGGTATTGACTTGCAGGGAAAAGCCTGCCTAATCGGAGTTACCCACACTAAAGTAGACAAGTGACCACTATGTTAAGTGCTATGTTAAAGGGGGTAAAATTATGCCCTTACCTATACAGCTTGTCAGCACAGCACAGCGCAGAGAGGAAAAGCCATCATCTTCCCCTTGGACTGCCTACTACTATAACCTATCCTAAACCTTTTACATTTTGTTCTTTTGTGTAAGGGCAATGAGAAAAGCTGCTTCCATGAAAACTTTATGAGCTTCTCCATACTGTGGATCAACACAGTGCTTTACAAACTGACCTAAGATGTTATGAATTCATTTCTCTCTATTCTCTGCAATATTCCTCCTAAACTGCCTGTTCTTTTTTTCCCTGCAAATGAAGTTTATGGTTCTTCTTGACAAACTTGAGGGCCCTGAGTGTGATGTCTAACTCATTCCCTAATTACCTCCTGCAAATGCAAATGACATTAACAACAATAAAACTCTTTGATTTAAAAAGACTGGGTGACTATGGAATGCAATTTTATACTTCCTTTAATGACTTTGTAAAAGCAAACCTTACCCTTTGAATCAACATGCCATTAGATCTTAAAATAAAATGATATTGTATAGACATCATAAAAGGCAACTTAAAACCTTCTGGGTTATACTTACATCAGGCAAATTTTTTACTTGTTAGTTTAAATCTGTTATTGACATTATGATAATATGTTGTAAAAACAAATCAGGAAATTATGCTCACAGTAGGAAATCTAACAACACTATTTTAATATCCTATTTTCCAAATAGAAACAGAAAACATTAATTGCCATTTAATTTATGTAAGAAACATTTCATAATCATTGCAGTTAAATTTTCATGGAGCTGTACAACTACCACTGGCTCTTACAAATTTCATCTTTTGGAATTATAATGGATAAAGCCAAACTCAAATAGGGCTTGCCAAAATGAAATTTTATGGTTCACGAATTTGAAAAAAAACAGAGCTCTGACAATCACATATATTTTTGATACTTCCTGTATGATGACTCCAGTATGAACAACAGAGCAGTATATGTTCCTCTCTGACAGTCTAATATGGAAATTATAACTCTATTACTCACCTGCTCTAATATTCTGAGAAGTGCTCTACTGTGTTCACCTGTATTTGCTTTCTTAGAAGCTAAGCTGTGCTAACTGACAGTTTGGAGATAACTGTCGCAAACAAGTGAAGCCTTAAAACTCCTCTGCAGGAAAGGAGTTCTAGCCTCTTTCTGCCCCTGTGTGGTTGGAAGCACCTCAGACAAAAGAACAAAAGCAGACCCCAATACCCACTTCTACAGCTGCTCAAATTAAGCTACAGCATGATAGGAAGTAGTGATCCTTTTGAGAATACAATAGTCCAAGTCACTCTACAGGAAATTACAAATATTTCTGACTGAACAAGATATTTTTTCAACATCATAGAATCGTAAAATGGCTTGGGTTGGAAGTGACCTCAAAGATCTTTTAGTTCCAACCCCATAGCTAAAAGTACGGTTGCCAACCACAGAATTAGGTACTAGATCAACCTACCCAGGGCCCCATTCAACTTGGCTCTGAACATATCCTTGGATGGGGCATCCACAACTTCTTTGGGCACCCTGTTCCAGGGCCCCATCACCCTGTCAGGGAAAAATTCACCTTTGACATCTAATCTAAATCTCCCCTCATTTACTTTAGTATCTGCATTTATTAAGCATTACAACTGTATCATACCCTACAGTGCTTTCTCACAAGAAAAGGCAAATTATCTCATATTTGACAGAAGTTATGTTCAAGAAAGAATAAAGAAAAAAGAGGGAAGAATTTCATCAAGTGAATTATTTTTCTTGTAAGCTTGCCTGTATAAAATTAACCTGCAATCTGAAAATAGTCTGTCCTTTATGTCATGTGCAATACAACCAGCAATGAAGATTTGTGGTCTGAATTTGCATTTGTTAAATATATTTAGTATCCTGCAGTCACTGTGGTTGCCCAGGGGGAAGGAATTCCCAGCTGTACCCTCTAAATTCATTTAGCCCATTTACTGATAATCTGCAAGCCAGATACTGCTGGCTCTTCCTCCCAAACATGTACTAGCTTGGCTTTAAAAAGAGCATCCTCCTTTATAAATATATATGCAGATAATTAATTTATTTATGTGCACAAAGCTAATCCACTGGGAAGGAATAGATCACCACTATGTAGACACTTTAGGTGCTTTTAGACATATTCAGAGCCAGCATTAATATTACAAGTACAGTTTGCCACACAAAGTTATAGTGCATGCAGTACTTTTTTCAGTGTTAAGAAACAGCATCACCCAAACTCTGTTTTGCCTATTATCTGTACTTGAACCAAAACTGCCAAAGATAATACTCTATTTTTATTACCTAATGCTTTTTTTTTTATCAAGTAAATTAAATTAAGAAAGCAATGTGAGTTTCTCCACTAACTGTTTCATAGTTGGATACCCTTGAACTTTACTGAATCTGGGCTTAAAAACAAATGTGCACATGAAATAGTTTAATTTGTACTCAGAATCCCAAGAGATGTTTATTATTTTCATGTAAATCCCTACCTCTCACAGAGTGTTTAAATGTATATAGATATATTTTTAGGACTAGAGTAAATGTTAATTTAAGATGCATAAATAATATTTTGTGGAATATGAAAATGCAGTAATGAGTAATGCATAAACCTGTTATGGATTTACTAAATCTGAGGTGGAACTATGCCTAACTACGTTCCAATGTAGAAAAAATGTACAGGGTCTTAAAAGCGATGAAAAGTAAAGGATCCATTTTTATCAAATTGTTTGTATTTTTAAACAGACTCCTTATCCAGTCCATCACATATACTCTCCTAGCAACAGGATGTGCATTAGGAAATAATGCATTTAGAATAAGAGAATAAGTATCTTGACTTATGCCATTTATATGCTGCTTCTTTCATTGTCTAATCTGTTAAACTCTCTCTTAAACATTCTCTTTCCAATAGAAAATAAGCCACTGCCAAGTGCTGACTGCCAGGATAAACTCAGAACCACTTTTAACCTGCTGGACTATAGCCAGAAAATGTTTAACCTGCCAAGATCAAGTTGCAACTATCTCTAACTTGCCAAAATCATGCCTCTAGGAGTTAACGAGGAAAAAATCTAAACTGAAATCCTCATCTGAAAACATTTTTTTCTTATCAGTTTCAGTTGTATCTTTCTGAACAAAAGTTGTAGTCATTTAACATCAATCAAAAATATATTTTGATTCTATCACACTTGGCATATGCAGCAAAAATAATACTCAGCAAGACTGCATCCACTTTGATGTATAATACTTTCCAATCCTTATTACCTTCTGTGCTGAAATGACTAGAACTGTAGATGAAAGGAGAGTGGTAGATGCTGTCTGTGTCAAGTTTAGCAAGGCTTTCAACACCATATTCTAGAGAATCCTTTTATCCAAGTTGGTAGATTATTGTCAAGATGTGCAGACTAACAGATGTAGTAACTGTCTGGAGTATCAGCCACAAATGGTAGCAATTAATGACTGGTAGTCTAACTAGAATCTGGCTACAATTGTATTTCCTCAGGCACTGTCTTGAGACCTATCTTGTTTAATATCTTCATAAGTGACCTGGAGGTGCAGTTGGAACGTACGCTCATCAAGTTCACAGACAGCAACAGACTAACGGGTGCAATCGATACACTTGAGGGTAATTATTCAGAGTGATGCAGACAGGCTAGAGGAATGGTCTGTCAAATAAAATTCAGTATGGACAAATGCACCTGGCACAGACTAACCTGAGGAACAATGTTGACAGTTTGGGAAGCAGAAGAGAATCATGGAGACTGGGCAGACCATTCACTATATATGAGCTAGAAATGTGCCATGCACTTTTGAAAGGTAAAAACTGCCTATATCACAGGAATATAGCCAAAGAAGTAATATTCCCCTTTATTTCACGCTTGTTGGACATACGGAATAGAATATCTACTTTTTGGCTCTCCAATGCAAGACTAGTGTTGATAAGCTTAAAGTTCAGAAAAGATTCACTGCACTGAATGATGTCATTTTAATGTGATGAGTTATAAATTTTATTGCTTTCAATTGGCATTCAGAACTCATTGGGAATAAGAAATTCCTTCATCAGTCACAGAATACGTTTTTGTGTAGTCTTCATACAGAAGCACACATAAGCCAGTAAACAAGCAGAAATATACATTGTAACTGTGAAAATACTAAAAATTAACTCAAAGACTAAGACTTAGAAAAAGCCTGATTTTACTTTAGTCGTAAGAAAAAGACTGCTTTTAAAACTTTCTAATGAACTTGCAAAAAAGAGAAACCTTAGATTTTAGACTTTCCTTACACGTGCTGTAAGAGTAAATTCTAAAATCTCCAATATAGTTTGTGAGTTTTTACAATATCAACACAATATCAAGATATTTCTGAGCCACATCAGTATCACATTTTTTTCAGGTTTTTCAGACTCATCAAATTCACATCTATATGCAATTTTTTTAGATTAGCACCCACCTTGGTACTGATAATTACAAGTAGCAAATAACAAAAGATTAACTTGTTGTTATATCACGTCCAGAATCAGTATTTTTATACGGTAAGACAGTCCAGCCAAGTATGCAGTACATTTCCTTGCATCTCACTCTCCATAAATTGAGAAGATAAGTTGACATAAATTGAGAGGATATCACATATTATTAAAACAAGTGCTTAAAGCAACATTTCTCTATAGTAACACCGAAGGACAGACTGTCACTAGATCACAGATTGCTACTCAAGTGGCATTTCTTGAGACAATCTCCTCATTTGTACTTCTAATTAAATTTATCTTCAGCTCCTAATTTTCTAACTTCTCTAAATATGAAAAAAAAATTTGGCATCCACTGAGATCAAAGATAATTATTTCAGTTTCTGGAAAATATATTTGCAAAACTTCCATTTCTTAGGGATTTAGGGCAAATTATTTAAGTACAAGCAAAATCTTGATAAAGTGAGAAATGACAGAGAAAAGCAAATGTTTTTCACACAATTCTTACAAGAATTTTGTCTAACTCCTGTGTCCTGCTAATTGTGAGAAAGATGCTACTGGATACTAAGTTCAGAACGGTTTTTATGTTTCTGAAATTCTCTGTACTTTAGTATAGTAGTGTTTCCTAGGTTGCAGTACTGTCTTTTTGCTGAATGGTTATATTAGTCTTCTATGTTCCACAAGGAAAAACAGTTTAACAGAGATTTTAACCAACTTTGTTTTTAAAGGAAAAAACATATTTTAAAAATGTGCTGTCTAATAAAGTTACACTTCAGATCCACTGTACAACATAGAAGGTTACTGATTGATTATAATCACCTAGTGTGAATAAGAATGAAGTTTTATTTATTACAATGCTTTCTTATAGACTTTATATATAATTTTTTAAGAAAACACTTTTTTTAGCTTAAACAGAAGAAATAACTGCAAACAGCCTTGCTTACCATCTCTATCAAGAAAAGTATAGACTGCACTAATTCTCACTTTCGTGCCACTGAAATTACTTCAAAGTCCACTCTACAGCAAACCACTGCCTTCCCAGCTTACTTTCTCATGACTCTTCACAGAGCATAATTTAACCTGATTAAAAGCTGTATGTGCATAGGATATGCTAAATACTGTGCTATTTTTCACACTTTTTCTTTTTCATTTGAAAGCTAATAGAAATATATTCTTACACGATAGAGAAAAGTAATGAAGTACGTACCAGTACTTCAGAGATAAGGGAGTGCACAGGACTTTATGGGCCTAATTCTGAGTATATGTTTCCTTGCAAAGACTCTTTGCTTCTGGAGTTCTCTGTCAGAATGCTTGAGCAGGCAATGTCTTCATGACTGGTGGAGGTTTGATGAAGTCCAGAGCTATATGAAAGATGTGATCCCTGTAATGTTTCATGCAGGGGGACATTTTGTGGAAGATATATAAAAGAACTTGACTTGAAGAGAATTTATGTCATGTCAGAAAGAAGAGTACAGATGTCAAAGAGGAATATTCACAGTGAGGAAGGAGTCCTGCTCCCTATCCTCACACTCTCATTCCAAAAGTGAAAGGGTACAAGTAGGTAAAGGGAGCCTACAGTACAATAAACACTTTATTCTTCCAACAAATTACTTTCCTTTGGCACATTGCTTTTCTGTTCTGTAAATATAAGCTACTTTCAGAAGAGACTGAAATAATGGAACAGGAATGAGGAAGTCTTTCTCACTTTGCGTCAACTACTCTGGAGATCAGTTAAAGACAGGAAAATTAGTCATATCATACCCAGTGTTCACAAACACTCTACCTAATTAACAACACTGAGAAATAGCTCTTAGACTAATATCTTTTTTATTTCCCCTCTTGTTATTTACGTATAAAAACATATCTTTGTGTATCCTTTTTTACTACATTTCTCAGTGTTGCTTACTGTTCCATTCCTGCTATTTTATACAGTTCAAGGAGAAGTGTTGGCATCAATGATTATTCACTTGTGCCACAGACCTGTTTTGGCACTGATCTGAAATTGTCAAATTTCAGATGATTAAGAAATTTCAGGGAGAGGAACATTTGAAATTTATAGCCAATCATTATTTCATATTCAAGTGTTCAGAAAAATGAAACTGATGACATGTATTAGCACAAATTCAATAAATAGATTGCTCACAACACTTGAACTAAGATCATGCTGTCGTGGTTCTATATGAATACGTTACATATAACAAATGTGACAACTTGTACAAACATATTCTATGGTCATACAGAAGAGAAAGTTTATTTCATTTTTTTGCTGGCTAACTTCCAAAGTAAATTCTACAACCCACTGTTTATGTTGAGGAAAGAATTTAGCCTTATACTTTAACATCTTTGCCTTTGATGCCCATGCAGAACTTTCAGTGTATAGCTGAGTACTATTATATCTTATAAATGATAAACAGGAACTCAGATTGTTACAATGTTTTATATGCTAATTTATTCATTGACAGTGTAGTAGCAATATAAGTTATACTGTAAAGTTTCCCATACTTCGAGGACTTTGGATTTGACCTGAAGTGCAAAAATACTTAAAATAGCAACACATTTTGGTCTTCCTGCTGCCAAAGGCTTGAGTATCTGCAAAAACTACAAATCATGCCAAACTCTTTGAGTGATATATGGAGGATCACAATCCACAAGGAAATAAGCTAAGACCAATTCATTCATTTCATTTAGATCCTTCAGTGGGATTTGAACCATCCAGTCCACAAACCATGTCTCATGAGATTGCAGTATACACCCAGCCCACTGTAATAATGATTCATATACATATATGTGTATATGCTTTATTGCTACCTTTAGCTGGATTAAAAGCAATACATCAATTTTTATATTTCTGCCTCTTTTATTAGCTTTCTAGCACTTGATCAGCTGATAGAGGCAATAATGAAATGTTTTTTTATAAACCAGAGTTTGTAAGTCCTGTCCTAAGAATGTAATATTTCAAAAAATCGCCTAAGCTTTGGGGAAAAAACCAATTACAGAAACAGCATTAAAAATGCCAAGCACTGAGCAGAAGCAATTCTGGATCAGTTTAAAAAAGTGATTGATGAAACTCTAATCTGAGCTGAAGGAACAGTTTCACGACAAGCTGTGACCATTCCACACACTTCATTAGCTGCCATAATTAGCCTGGTGTTTCAATTTGTTAGAACTGGTGGGGACAATTTTACCGAGAATGCAAACATCAAAAAACAGGGTGCCTCAGACTTCAGAAGGGACTGATGAGAAGCTTTTCTAGTCTCTGTTAACTAAAAGATTAATTACAGCTGATGGGAGGCTGTACTCTGATTGTCACTCTGTCTATGTGCATTACTTTTAGCATTAGAAGAAAGATATGGTTGACACTGCACTGCTCAATCAAGCAGCTTCGCATTAGTGTACAAAGTCTGTTAATATGCAGTTTTTTTTATTGCTTCTCTTTTTCTTTTGTTTTCTCATATCCAACAAGTTATACTGTAAAAGAGCAGTGCATTCAATTGCTAATGATCATTGTTTGTCACTTACACTGTCATTCCTGCATATAACTACAAGTGAGAGATCCTACCACATCAGAAAGCTGTGGGCTGGGAATATTGTTAGTTCCTGTTATCACAGCCAAAATGTAAATTCCTACTCAGAGAGACTCATTATGGAAAACAAAAGCAGTACAGTTAGAAAACAGATACTGTGTTCATCACAGTCTTTATCTTGTTCTATATACCATATCTACTATTATCCCTGTACATTAACTCATCAAAGCTTGTAAGGTTATTTAAATGAAAATGAAGATGGAAGTGAAAAGATTATTCTTGAGTAATTATGTAACTCTCATTCTTGAATATTAACACACAGTAATACAACTGTTCATAAATAACTACTGATGTGGCTATGCATTTCAGTTTCCATATATATTTTATGCTGAGATCAACAGAAAACAAAGTATAGGAGAGAATAGAGTTTATAATTTTGATCATGGTGAAAGATCCATTTAACTTAATTTGTAAAGGGTATTCTGAAAACAGTTTTTCACTGGCATGAAATGAATAAATAGAGAAGTGCACCACATCACTACTTGAAATGGAGCAAACAAGTTCAGAGTTTATTCACAATCTAAATTTTAAAGAAGCAGTAGTTGCTTATGTTAAACCACTGGGACAACAAGCAGCCTTTATTTCTTGTAGTTTCTAATTCTCTCCAACACAAGTGCACAAAACTTGCACTACAATTTTTTCCTATTCAGGAAATGTTGATTACTCTCAGATGCTAAAAACCTAGACTACATTTTACTGCACTGAAATCTATTGTTCTGAGAATAATCTACACGTGCTCTCTGTCATCAGAGCAACAAACGTGTAGCCTTTCACAGAGGTTGGACATATATCCAGCATAATCTTTTAGAATTCACTCAAAGCAGATATTTCTGCTAATAGCATTATAAATTACACAGCTATCCAATCATAATGTATCAGTACAATAAAATATTTCTTTCAGCCAATGTTTTCAGATATGACATTCTGAAATCCTAACTGTATATGTTGCAGGAAGCCACTAGAACATGCTTCTTAGACTGCAATTTGTAAATCCACCAGCAACATGCAATTAAAGATGAGATTCAAAGTGTCTGTTTTTCTGTGAAGATGAGTAACAACATTCTTCTTATTCTTCCTAAAAGGAAATGATAGAATTCTTCTGCATATCAGTTATAGTCATCACTGGTTATCACATGTAACTATGGTAAGCATTGAAAATTAGTCTTAATATCACAAGTATTTTTTAACAGCAGCATGGGCTGTGTTAAACTTAAAGAGTTGTGAAATTCTTCATTACTACCATTTCAAGTATATTTAATCACCACAATCAAGCTAAAGGTGAGTAACCAAATAATAAGTAGCACGTTTTTGCAGATATGCTCCATCAAGAATTGCTACTGACTTCAAAATCTAGACTTTTACTGTAATATTGTGACAAATCAGTTTGGTTGAAATACATTGTTTATACATTGTTTAGTGGATGTATGAACAAATCTTAATTCCAAGAATATTGAACAGCTCCTGCAAAACTGTCATCAAAAGGTAAGGCCAAACACATCCCAGTTTAGTGACAGGATTTTCAATTCCAGTAAAATCAAATCAATTCCAGTTAGTTCTAAAACCAACATCAATTAAATATTTTGTAAACAAACACTAGTGCTTCCAGATCAACTTGCAGGGGGGTTGTTTTTTTGTTTTTGGACTAAAAGCTTTGCCACAAGTTGCTGTAATGTCCTCTGAGTGTGCACTGACATAATTAGGCAAGATACTCACAGAATCACAGAATCACAGAATTGCCAGGGTTGGAAGAGACCTCAAGGATCATGAATCTCCAATCCCCCTGCCACATGCAGGGCCACCAATCATCCCACCTAATGCTAGACCAGGCTGCCCAGGGCCCCATCCAATCTGGCCTTGAACACCTCCAGGGATGGGGCATCCACAACCTCTCTGGGAAGCCTGTTCCAGTACCTCACCACTCTCTCTGTAAAGAATTTCCCCCTGACGTCCAACCTAAATCTCCCTTCCCTCAACTTAAAACCGTTTACTCTATTAGTAAAGTTTTTTTTTTCTCATTAAACGACAGCTTTTAAAATGCTTAAGTAATGTATAGAATGGGAAGTTAAATATGTATATATATCTCCCTCAAAAAATATTGGTTAAAGTTAACTTACTAAAGAGCAATATTTTCTTTCTATGCTACAAACATGCAAGTTGCATTATTAAATGAGGAAGGTAAGCAAAGCAAGACATTTATCATCCTACAGACAAATGACACTGAACTGCTAGTTAGACAATATAATAAGTACCATCTAATTTTCTCTTTTGAATCAATTTATTCTTCAAAGCCTTGGATCATCATCAAGGGACTGCATTTTCCCGTTGAGAAATCACAGGACTAAAAATCACAGGACTAAAAATCAGGTTTTATAAAATATTTAACTAGTTGCTGACAAATAACTACTAGAATGGATTTGATTAGAAGAGTAGTGACAGTATCTTTTCTCATGCAAATAACCAATTGAATGGTTTGACTCATCCCAGCCACTACTATGTACTACTCCTGCAAAATCATACCCTGTAAGTCACCAGTAACCTTTGCTAGCAAGCTTTTTCAGGTTTTCTTTCCAGCCTTCCAGTTATCCAGCCTTTCTTTTCTATATTTAGTTTAAACAGTAGCCATTTTCTATCTTTTAATTTGCTTCATAACTTTAGCCTTTCTTCCACACTTAAGAAAGTAATTTCAGAGATGGCTGATACTTAATAATCATTTGCATTACACAATGAGTAGTGTTTTTTAAGGGCAAAACCTAAGTAAGTAGCAGTGACCTGAAGAATTTTTCTCAAAATGATAAAAACCACCAAACAGGAACTTTCACAACGGGAATTCCAAAAGGGATCTTTATAATAAGATGTATTTCTGTAAATATACATTGGACAAGGAAACTAGAAAAATCATTATGTCAACAATCACAAGTTGAAATTCTGACTGTCTTTTCTAGAAGACTGAATGGATGCATCTTATGAGATTTCACTCTACTCCTGTAAATCAGAGGTAATGTCTGCTGTTCTCACTATTGTTTTTTACATATTCCTGGCTTTTTGCATGTTTGCTTTTCTTTACAGTACTGTCCATCCAAGATTATAGCCAAATGCCTGAGCTCCAAGGAGCTCAAAGTTCTGAAGAGTGATGCTGCTGTGGGAATCACCCTATGTGGAGTCAAGGAGTACCTCAAGCCAATTATAAAATGAGAATATAGAAGTGCTCTGACTCACAATGATTGTTCTGAGGACAGCAGAGAGAATCCAAGAGATTAACTTTTCATGAAATATATAGGATATACATTAATAGGATGCATTGTGAAGGATCAGATTCTTGGATTTTGATTATTTAATTTGGTTTAGATATGTGGTAAGAAGCAAAGTGTTGAAAAGCAGCCTTAACTTGGAACAAGAGAGCTGATAATCATAGAATCATAGCATTATAGATTGGCTTGGGTTGGAAGGGACCTCAAAGATCATCAACCTCCAACTCCCCTGCTGCAGGCAGGGCCACCAACATCCACATCTAATACTAGACCAGGCTGCCCAGGGCCCCATCCAAAATGGCCTCGAACACCTCCAGGGACGGGGCATCCACAGCCTCTCTGGGCAGCCTGTTCCAGCACCTCACCACTCTCATAGTAAAGAACTTCCCTCTGACATCCAAACTAAATCTTCCCTCCCTCAACTTAAAACCATGTCTTCTTGTCCTGCTGTTATCTACTCTTTTCAAGGAGTTTACTCCCGTCCTGTTTAGGTTCCCTTTCAGTACTGGAAGGCTGCAGTGAGGTCACCCCACAGCCTTCTCCAGGCTGAACAAGCCCAGCTCCCTCAGCTTGTCTTTGTAGAGGAGGTACTCCAGTCCTCTGATCATCTTTGTGGACCTCCCCTGGACCCTCTCCAACAGCTCTCTGTCTTTCTTGTACTGGGGCCCCCCGACCTGGTCTCCAGATGGGGCCTCACAAGGGCAGAGTAGAGAGGGACAATCGCCTCCCTGTCCCTGCTGGCCACCCCTCTTTTAATAGAGCTCAGGATACCATTTGCTTTCCTAGCTGCAAGAGCACACAGCTGGCTCATGTAAAGTTTTTCATCCACCAGGATAACTCAAACTAAGGGTTCATCCGAAGCATCTGAATAGATCCATGAAGTTACACTAGCAGTAATAATTACACAGGAGCCATGTCATTGGCCAGAGACTGCTAGAGTGCAACACAGTTTTCCAACAACCCTTATCCCTGACATGGCTCATGTAGAAACCAGTAGTGTAAAACGCAAACTCTTACAGATCACCTAATAATTCCCCTATAATAGAGCCACTTCTAGCTGCCACATTATGTCGGCTTTACATTGCTTAGGGAAACACATTGCAATTGCACTGGAGAAACAAAGAATCTGATATTCAGAATATCCTACCTCATGTATATTAGAAACTTCTCATACAAAGCATACTAGTAAGTATGGTGTTTAAATTTCTTAAACATTTAATAAGGCTGATAGAACAGATCCATATTCTTCAGGGATACTACTCTGCATTAGAAAATATGCTTGTGTACTTTCTGTTTTACTCTGATCAAAAAGAAAAAAAACAAGCAAATTCCTTTAAAAATTGTTACAGTCTAAGAAAAAGTTTAAAAAAATCACACATACATTATCTCAAGTATAATTGCTGTCAGATTAAGATTAAGTCGAGTTAAAGCGAAATTCAAATAAATTTCAGTGTAGGAAGAGATAGAAAAACATGAATAGTGTACTTTTGCAGTAATACAAAGACAGTTTTTCTGTGAAACTTCAGGCACAGGACACAGTGGCCTCAGAAGAATGTGAAAGGAAATGGGTTGACTACACAGACAAGTCATGTTGTAGAAAAGTCTTGCTCACTTTCTAAAATCTGAGATTTTCAGGCCATCTCTTCTTACATAGGTGAAACTTCAAATGTTGCTCAACTTGTTCCATAACACAAGTAACAATGAAAACAATTGAAACTATGGAAGTTCCAGAGGCAACAGACATACAAAATAGCATGAATTTCCTCAATGCTCAAGGAGTTCTCTTTTTCATCATTGAAACTCCAAACTCAGTAAAACAACGCACGAGCAATTATGCAGCTGAAACACTCATGGAGATCCTTGCAATCCTCCTTATGGTAGAAAGCAAGTTAGACTTTTTTCTGTGGTCTGTTACCCCTATTGTCCCAAATAGGTCACTTCTATCAGTTCTTGAACAAAGAGGAAGAATTTACATCTACTGTAAATCAATGAAAAACCTAGAATTATACTAATGCTCTAACATTTATTTTATAAACTTGAGCTTGAAGTGCATCTACACGTCATTATATGACTGAATGAAATACTTCCGCAACTTCACCTAATCTCAGCTGATGGCAATCACTGTCCAGCAAAATTGACTGAAACTGTTGGTTGTGCTTTGTGCTTTTATCCACACTGCCTGAATTAAGCTTTTAGCTTAATTCATTTAGCTCTGTTTCTGATGACAGAGGTGGAAGCTATACAATTTATATAACCAACAACTATGGTCTGCTCTAATGGTTACACAATACAGAGTGAAAATGATAGTGATGTTGACTACAGTCCAGTTTCTACCACTCAAACATAACTAGAATTGTGTTGGTGGTGTAATACAAGTGCTGTTTTTCCTAGCCTAGGTAAGGCCATCACAATCAGAAATATTTCAGCTTGATATTTGATTAATGCTGGCATTACTCTATGAGTGGCTTCCACTCAACATCTAATTATTTAATTATTTCCCATTATTAATTGAAGGAAACAATTCAAAACAAACAGCCAGAATGACTGTTTTTGCAGGAAGCTCATAATCATCAATTCATACATGTAGAAGTCTTCCTAAAATTATATTACTCTGGCCTGTTGAACTTGAAAGGCATATTTTATCCCAATCAATGCATAAAAGTAAAATTATCCATAACTAAGGCATGTTTCTCTGCTGTACAGTTCAGCTGTAATGATCCCCACACACTGCACTTGCACATCAATTATGATAATCATAATCACGGTCGTTAAGCTGAATGTTCATTATTATCAGGATGCTGGTGACAGCAGATTCAATCATCGGGTGCAATGGGCAGGCAGTCACAGTCCCACCCAAGTTTCTGCAGACAGCGTTGTGCCACATTAAATCTATGATGTGTTCCACATCCCACTCCATTCCAAAAGCCGTAGACGGTAAAGGTCAACTTTATGTTCTGTGCAATATGCTTAGGTTCTCTAAATTAATTCCTTGCAGTACTGGATATTTTTATGCTTTGTAGATAATAAAATTCTGTTTAGGGCCAAAATGCCTCTGCAAATAATGAAACAGCGATGCAGTTGTACTGTAATTCACCTCTAATAAGGCATCAGAGGAAAGAATATTTCAGCAAAGAATGTCTTCAAACATCACGTCCTGAATTTTCCAAATAAGAAAACATTTAACGCTGTCATTTAAGTCAGTTTTCTAAAATGCATACGCAAACTAACTCCAATACCAATTAAAGGCTGTAAGCTATCATTTCTGCTTCAGTAAATATGAACATATGTGAGTGTTTTGACAACTGAAAGATTATAGTTAGTGCATTTGATCCCCTGACTGTCCAGCTATTTTGGGACCTATCACTGTAGATTAAACTCACCGTGCCTGGTAATATTTTTTTTAATATTGGTATTTCTCACATATAAATCAAAAGCATTCCAAGGTATTAAAAAGTATGCATGCATACTTTTTACATTTTATTTTTATAGTAGTCTACAACTGGATAAAAACATACTCTTCCCCCACTAGAGGTACATTATTATTTACATTTCTTAATTTTTTTTTTGTTCTTGTTGAGAACAGAACTAGATTTCCCTTAACATAGTAAGTTTTTTGAAAGCTACATGGAAGTATTCCAGATGAAGTATTACAAGGCACTATTTTTCATTGTTGCTCATTTTGCTTCCGAAGTAATTACATAATTTGCATATTTATTCTGTAACTTGAATTAAAATGCTTATATATACGTGAAAATCTAAAGGAAATATAACAAGGACATGCACATGGACACAGAGAAAAGCTTTTTAATATATAGTTTTTTTAAAAAGGCAGTTAGTATCAAATAATACTTCAGCAGATCGGAGGGGTTATTGACCCACTAACCACAGAACTGCCTTCCTGGAAGAAATTACACCATAGTTTTTCTTATCAGCAATGATAAGAAAGATTTATGTAGTATACTACTTTAAAAAGTGGAATACACATCCTGGCAATTATCAGTTATTCAGGCTGTAATACTGCATTACCATAAATATCATCTCATGGAAACCACCCCAAAATGGCTATATTAAACAGATGAATTGTTAAGCAAAACTCTGAAATGAAGATTAATTTTAATTTACAATTAGAGTTGGAAGGCTGTTTGTCACGTTGAGTTAATGCATACAGCTGTACATCTCCAGAGATTTAGGTTGAAACATATCCAAGATCAAAAGTCACTTTAGTGATATCAGGTAAGTTCCATAATTTATATAATACATATGATATATGTATATATATATCATATAGGATATACAATATAACAACTTTTACATTTTTTGATAATGTCTTTTCAGTCTAACCAAGAACTGCTAAGGTCTGGAAAAGGGAGAATCTTTGCACTGTAAGATAAGTATAACCAACAAATCTTTATACTGTTTTACATACATATATCATGCTTATGCAGTTGGAATCCAATCAAGTCCATCCTCCCCTAATTGCTTTTGAAAGACAAATTCATCTTTTTATTTGAATGTTGATTTTCACGTTTTTATTTGCAATGCAGTTTAACTATTTCTGTATGGTAAAATATCAAAATGTTACCATGATCTTTTTTTAAAAACTTAACACTTTGAGAAAAAATATGATTAAAAACATTACTTCTCAAACTAAATTTAATTGAAACTTATTATATATATACAAGGATAAGTTAGTTCCAAGAAAGTAAGTAATCACATCTTAAAAATTCTCAGAATTACTTAGGTTGAAAGTGACTTCTTTAGATCACCTATTCCATCCCCTTGCTCAAGCAAAACCTGCTAGAGCTGGTGGCCCAGGATTGCATCCTTTAGCGTTTTGAATATCTTCAATGAAATGAAGGAAATTTCAAAACCCCCATGGGCAACGAGTTCTAGCATTTGGCCACCCTCACAGCATAGACTAACTAGACAGTAATAAGAACATGGTTCCATCTTCTTCATTTCTTCCCACTAGGTATTTAAATACATAAGTGAGACGCCCCTGATAATCTCCAAACTGAAGAGTTCCAGCTCTCTTAGCCTCTTGTATAAAAGATGTTCCACCTCCTTTATCATCTTTGAGGCCTTACACTAGAACTGCTCTGCCAAATCCATATCTTTCTCATACTGGGAAATTATAATGTGATCATGATATCTAATGAAAAAACAGTAATACAAACACATCTACAAATTCATGTTAGAACATTGTTTTGGCTCATTTACACCCTTTTTCACTAATTCTACACTACTGTAAGATTCTAGCAGTGTATTCCTTTTTCATATAGTTTCAGAGAGTGCGCTTGGTTTTTCAGGAGTTGACACATGATTAAAAAAAAAATCCTTTCTTAGTTTTTGTACAAACCTACTGTGAAGATTCAGAAGTTCTGAACCTTTGGTTTCCTAATGCTGCTAAGAATCTGAAAAACAGTAAGAAGCAATTGTTCAATTTTCCTTTTTCTGTATCATGCTTGGTGAATGATGGAACTTTTTGGACTTTTGAAATCTCATAGTGAATTAGGTTTCAACCACTGAAAATAGGTTACATAACGTTGAAAGTTCTGAGGAAAACTATTTCCTATAGCAGAAAACTGGAAATATACGAGATGTTTCTGTAAAGAAGCCAGTTTAATGAAACCATCTTAAAAACAATTTTCCATCCACTTGTACTATTTTTTGAAGAATATATGCAATAAAATAGTTTTGGTCTATTTTTTTCCGTAATTTTCTGAAGGTTTGTCTGCATATGTAAGAGTAAATAAATGTATTATATCTTAAATGAGGAAAGGCAGAAAAAGAACAGAAACAGCAAAACTTTACAAAACTGATATAACTGGATATGTACTTAAGCATGCTCTTAAATCCATATCTAGCAGATGTGAGATGTGTTGAATTTCCTCAAATTTAATTTTCCAGAGTGTTGAGGAAGCTTGATATCTCATCACAATAGCTCAATGTGATTTTATAACATGCTAGAAAGATTGGATTTGATTATCTCAGGATTAGGTCCTATCTCATACAGTAACTTTCTAAAAAAAATTAGCCATTCTTTAACTTTTGCAGTGACTCACCTTGCCTGCTATCCACTTATTAGGCTGTACTTCTCGGAAATGCTTAATTCCGTAAGTTTCTTTGCCAATTTTTTCTGATGCATGAATTGACAGGTCATACTTCTCATTTTTATGATACGAAGAAAATGGCAAAAATCTGAAATTTAAGAATATTTAAAAATTACTACATACTACTCTGAATGCCACAGGATTTATGTAAATCAAATATCAGCAAATTAGGATACTGAGTGGACATGCATTCCTGAGATTTCCCACTCTACTTTCTTGATGTAGCACATTCCCCCCACCCCCTCAAAAGTAATGTGAAGAAGATTACAAAAGTTTTTCTTACAACTGCTTTTTAAAACCAAAATTGGAGCAAAGAGCTATAGAGCTTCAACAGCATATGACTAGTATTACTAGATTCCTACTTTGGCTGCATATGTCCTACTAATGGATGTGGACAAGGAGGAAATGAACAAGATTCAATTTGCTGTGATTTGCTTGTTGATACAGGCATTGCAGTCCATGCCACAAGTCAGTGGAAGGCAAAAACCATGCACAAGCAAGGTTCATTTCTAGAGAACCTTGCATTTGTCTTACAGTCCAAAAGACTCACAACACAACTTCAATCTGATCATTCCATCAGGACGGAAATACTTCAAGATGTCAGCAATTTAAGTATAAACCAAATCTAAATTGCACCAGAAAGAACCCCTTCTATATATCAAAACAGAAAATGAATCCTTTGGCAGCTGTTAAACAAAGTAAAATAGACTGTAGTCTAGTTTGTCAGAATGAAAACGTATAGATAATACTATTGATATTCACATTTTGACAGGACACAAAGTAAATCAGTGGTTTCTTTCAAATTTGCAAATTGTGTGATTTACTCTGAAGTGATCAGTATTTCCTCATCAGTGATCTTTTGGAGCTTGATTCTTTCATCTCTGATCATACTAGGGGTGAACTCCCTTCTTGCATACTGCCACCATAACAGTGAAATTCCAGCTACCCGCTTTGGACATATAAGTGGTTTGCAGATATCCCTAATCTCACAGACACATGTTCAGGGTTGGACCCACAGTAAACTATGTGAAGGAAGGTAAAGGACGCTTCATATATAAAAGATCTGAAAAAGATCCTACAAATATATTTTAGTTTCACCTCTCTATTTTAGTTTGCAAGAAAGATAGCAAACAGGTACATTTTCATACAAAGGAAAATCTCATGAAGGAAGCTCTTCATTGCTGGTATTGCAAAAAAAGCAAGGAGTGTTCTTTATAAGTGCAGAAGATTTATTATAAAGTTAGAAATACCTGTTTCAGGAGCTTAAAGCATCACTTTAACTGCCACATGTGTACTTAATTAAAACCTTTTTAGTAGTTGAAAGCATTTCAGGATCTAGAGTCCGTAAGAGAGTTAGATAGTCAAATAATTTTATTTACTTATTTTTAATTAAGAAAGGGATAATAAAAACTTTCTTTCTGTCTCTTGGCTGATAGAGACTCAGAAAATTATTTATTTTCACTAAATAATCCATCAGCAAGGGTTTGGGTGGGCTTGTTTTTTTTGTTGTTGTTGTAGTTGCTTTAAATTCCATTTCATAAAAATAAACTATTTTGCAATTTTACTAGTTATAGCAATTTACTCTATCAACTACCACAAAAAAATATTATGTAAAGTTAGCATGAGAAAAACACTGAGTTAGCAGACTTTTAAATTATACAAATCTGTAGTAGCATGTGTATACTCATGGGAAAGGACACTCTCACATAAGACAGATTATGGTACTTGTAATGCTAATTTGCACATGGGATGGACATCACAAGCACACAAAAATTAATGCGGCCCCAGTGTCCCAGAGAATACATCGAAGGTGCTGTGAGCCGGCTGCTCCACTTGCAGTTTTTATCACTTCTGAATTGCATTTTAATAGTACATTTTTCTTTTGTTCAGACATGAAAGAAAATTGGCTTTCTCAGGGGATTGGATAGCTGAGAAGACAAGGCTAGCAGTTTAGGGATTTGCCTATATATGCATAGAATTTAGTTGAGCCATAACATTCATAATTCAATATGAATACTGCATCTGTAAAATTTATACACAAAATGGAAAAAAAAATATGGAGAAGAGTAGAAGATAAAGTAAAGGAAAACAATAATGATTCTAGTTTTCCCTATAAGAGTCCCAATGAGGAGGGCTTGACTGCACTGTGTACCATTTATTTATGTATTTATTTATTTTGTCAGACCAGTACTCAGAGTAATCCACTAAGGTTGCTCTGAAAATAATGTCTCCTATTTTATAATCTTGGTCCACAATGTCAGAGACAGATATTGGTGGTATGACAGTAGAGGTTGAACCTTCCCACCAATATTACTGTTTCCATGTGACAGATGGCAGCAGAGGGGCAATCTGACAAAATGGCATCTGACATGCAAGTGCGTATCAAACAAAGGGGTATGACTGAATTCCTCCACATGGAAAAAATGGCACCCATTGACATTCATCAATGCTTGCTAGATTTTTATGGAGACCAAACAGTGGATGCGAGCTCAGTGAGGTGATGGGTGCTGTGCTTCAGCAGTGGAAACAGTAACATGAAAGACAAGCTGTGTTCCAGATGGCCATGCACAGCTGTCACATCATGAAATGAAGAGTGTCTTGATCAGCTCATCCACACGAATCAGGAGATGATGACATAGGAACTATATGCAGAGCTGAATATCAGCTTCAATGCATTGGAAACGATGGTGGCATCATTGGAATATCACAAAATATAGGAAGCATTCTTTTCAGGTAAAATTCATCAATGCTCTACTGTGATTCCAAACAAATATCTATACATAGTTTTTAACATTTTAGGACTGTGAGTACACAACTAAATGTATACCCTACATGCAACTTAGTATAAATATAATCTTCCACATTCTACTGCATCTTTTCTCTAAGATCACTGACTGGAGTAAGTGCCACACAGCCCAGAACATATGTCTGTGGTTGAGAAAAAAGTTAAAGCAACTATGAATTTTTTAACACTGAACAATAAAAGAATGCTAAAATTGAAGTGAAAGAACATTAAAAATATAATAGGACATGATGGCATGAAGCAGTAATTTTATTTTATTTTTTTTTTCTGTATAATCACTTCTTGCTCATTAATAAGCAATGTTTAGAGTCTAAATGTCACTTACATATCATTCTTTCATAAACAGCAGCCTGAATGGAGATTACCACTGTTTCATCTTTGAATGTGATAGAAACAAAGTTGCAATGTTTGACTGAAAATTTCAGGTCAGAGCTATGTGAGCAGATGCTGACAAACAAGGATCTAGCTACAAGAAAAGATGTTTGCAAATTCAATGCCTGTTTAAAGCAAGCAAAAATCATTCTATGTGAATAAATAAATAAAATAACATTACAACATTTTTGTATGTGTGTGTTAAGTAAATAACCAAATTAATGAGTCATATGGAAGTCATTATAGTCCTGTAACCAATAATATTAGTAAAAAAGCAATAGCTCTGTAATAAAATTCAGTAATGGCATTCTGTTCTATAGCTCTATATATACACCTAACACAGCTTTTCCCCAACTTTGTGCTTTGATTGTGATAGAAGAGAGTGACGGAAGGAGAAGAAAATTAAATACAAGTAATGGTATAATAATATTATGACCTGCCCAAGTTAAGACCACAGTAGTTTATATCATAAAAAGTTCACTCGAGTAGGATTCTCATATCTGGATTTCAGCTTTTCTTTCTAACTTCAGAGCAAATTCAGAAGTTCTTGAAGGATTTCAGTAAAAACGACAGAAAACAGAAATAGCAGGATGAAAGAAGAATTAAATTCCATGTTGATTTCATATTATGCCATAGTCAGCATAAGCTAGGCCTTTCTAAAACTTCCTGATTTAACAAGAGGTGTAAAGAAGTAAATAAAAAAAGGAAAAGTGATTTCATTTTGTCCATCGCAAAAGCTTAAATGAGATGTACCAATAAGTACAGTCAAGACAGGGTGAAAGAAAGGGAACCAAAAGGAAAAACTACCTCAGGTTCTACAAATAGCAGTATTATATAAACAAAAACTGGGAGAGGACCAGGACCACAGCTGGCACTGTCAGTGGTAAAAAAGGCCAGTTGCAATTTTTCCAGGACCACAATCTGTTGGACTGAATTAGCAAGAAAAAAGACGTAGAAGCCTTGAATTAGTAGACAGTCCTAGACTTGACAGTGGTTAGTGGGATATACTTACATTTCAAAAGATAGCTTAAATATCTGTTAATAAAAATAAAACTTGCATTTTCTGTCCCTTCATTCATTCTATTTTGTATCACTAGGCTGCCACACTTAATTTTTCTAATTCTTCTTTTCCACATATTTTGCCCCCTAATTCTCTTTCTTCCTGCATCCCTTCACCTATTATTTCTTCTTTCCACTCCGTCTTCTGTCTGCAATATCTCTCTATTCTGACAGGAGAGGTAAGAGGCCTCTTAAATGTTGAAGACTTTCTAGTTAGTCTGACCAAGTTGAAAGAAGCAGCAGCAGGTACGGACTCTACTGCCTATGGCAATCCAAGAGAGAAAGCTTTCTGTGCAGCAGTGCAAATAAGAGGGAGGATTTGTCAGGAAATGCTGTCACAGGGCAAGAAGTAGTAGTTTTAAACTAGAGGGTAGGCGTGGATCAGAAATTAGGGAAAAAATCTTTGCTGTGAGGGTGACGAGAACTTGGAACAGGCTGCTCAGAGAAGCTGTGGATGCCTCATGTTGCCTTGACCTAACTCAAATGAAAAGAAGCTTCCTCTGACTGTAATGGCCATGAACAATTAGCTCCAAACAAACCATCTGGAAGCTGTGACTTTTCCCCTCCCCACCACTACCCCTCTTTTGTTTTTTTAAATGAAACGTAATGAATTTCAAGCTTTCAGATTCAGCTTTTACCTGAAATCATTGCTCTAAGCCAACACTCTTCATCTTTACATTTGGTGTACAAAGCAAAAAACAATGGTTTTCCACAGCAAAACAATGGCAGCAGAGCTGCCACTATGTAGTTCATAATGAGTGTGCATTAAAAATCAAAGTTTTTTATGTAGTATATTTTACTTAGTGCATCTAAGAAGATCAGCACAGTATTTTTGCAAGACAAACTTATTTTGGATGTATTCTTACAAATCTTGTCTGTAGTTATGTGCCAATACATATGGGTAATTTTTCAATAAGCTATCAGTCATTTTTATCCTAACAGGAGTCAATCTAAGAGTCTTTTGTCTCTTTCTTTATTTAACCCGCGTCTGCAATACCGTACAGCGACAAAGAAAAGCACTGTCTAGTTCCTGTAGGAAGAAAAAGAGATCTCTTCTGTAGCAAATTCCAGAACTTCTTAATTATACAGACTTATTAATCTGCATCCCTAGTGTTATAAAGTACTAGAACTTCATTAGAAAAATTAAGATGGAAAAATGAAGGCGCTACTTTGTAAATTTCCAGTGGAAATTAGCTGGAAGAAGCAGAGGAATACTGGATCAAAAGAGGGTAATCATGCTTAACTGTGCCCTAGAGCACCCGCATGTATAATACGATTTGCACAGTAACTACCTCTCCTATTACTGCTTGTTTGGAGTATTCTGTGTTAATGGGGTTAGCTAATTTAGTAGTTTAACTTAAAAAGACTCTGCTGATTAATAAATGTTGCACACTGTGCTAGTAATTAAAATAAATGGAAGAGTTACAAATAGAAGTTGAATTGTTAAGAAAACATTATCTGAAAATATATGATAATCCCTGTTTATCATAATACAATAACAGTCCGGAAAATATGCAGATTGCTGAAGTTGCAAAGCATGTGAAAAACTAAGCATAATATGAACAAAGTTTTCAAACGTGTTATATCTGCATGACATAAAACATAGTGGCCATTTTCACTGCAGCTATGTCAGAAATAGAGTAAAAGATCTTAAAATGAGAAGATTTTTTAAAATCTTAAAATTTTATCAAACAAGAGCAACTTGCTTTCTTATATTTTATTACCTTTCTTGCTGTGCACATTTTGACACTGATGCCTTCAAGTACATCTTTTGAGCACATCACCGTAGCACAGAAGCACCTATGCTGGTTTTAAAAGAAAGCATCTTGCTGAAAACAAGTGCGAGACACGATGTGCAAACATTGCACTCTGCTGCACGCAAGTGAATCCATGTGTTCAGGACTGGTGTGGCTGCCTCTAGTACAGCTCTGAGCACAACCAGCCAGCAGCGAGCTGACGTGTCTGATGTCACACCAGCAGCCAACAATAAATCAGGAAGCCTCAGCCTTGGTTATCACTGGCTCATCCTTATTCTATCACCACACTGCAATTCATTCTAATATATGTGGACTTCATAAAGATATTTAATAGTATACTTTGGATCATGAGGCATATTATGCGAGACAGCTTTCGACAAAATTAATGAAAATAATTTACATTTTTGTTCTCCGGAAAATTAGGCCTGTGTACTGCTGCATACGACTGAGTAAAGAACTTTTCATGCTCAGTGATCTAAATATGCTGGATCCGGCAGTTGATGTCTCAAACTAGACACTAGTTTATTAAGTGGTCATCCCAAAGGAGTCCAATTGTCATTCCTATCCAAGTGGAGGGGGAAATCACTTCATTTGTATGAAAAATAGCACAATAAGGCAGTAACAGCTTCAATTACGCAAGAAAAAGGAATCATCCTTATTAGGTTAGATTGTCCAGTTACTCTTTCAGTACAAAATAGTAAAATCCAGCAGTTGCTATAAGCATACACAAAATTTACTCATTTATTTTGCATTTGCGCTGCCACTGCCTATCTGAATCTCTCCCATAGCTTTCTCAATTATTTCTGCATTTATCAGAAGCAAGAAGTTTCTCAGAGCTTGAAACATTTAGAGACAAAAGTACAAGCTGATTTCAGAGCTATTTTTTTTTAAAGAAAACATGGTGGGAATTCTGTGTTGTCTAATATAAAACCTATAAAACACTAATATTCATTCCTGAAGAATACAGATCAAGGACTCTGTTTCTCCTTACATGCAAGCACAAGCTTTCCCCACAAATACCACACACTTCCCCTGTTCTTTCTCTCATTTTCTAAAATAGTAGAATGATAAGCATAGGAAGCACTACCAGGAAGAAATACAGTCCCAAAGTAGACAATTACATAGAAAGAGACAAGAAATTTGTCAATTCATAATAGACACTGCTGAGAAAAAGATTACTGTAGAATCTGAGTAACCCTTTGTTGACTCCTCCCTGGAGACCACCATACCACACAGCAGCTGCGGCTGCTAGTGAGTGTTAGTCCTGATGATGACCTGCAGCTCTGTCATCACCTTTTCAAGGTTACAGATGTGACCCTTGCATGGTTGGTTGAATCTGAAGCACAAACGGAACAATCACAGCCTGAAAATGTATAATCCACTATACATTTAGTGTGCATGAAGCTGAGAATTACTGCTTCTGTGCATTAAGGATGACACTAAATGCTTCTTTACCCATAAGGTAAATAAAGACTGCCGATCAATTTATATCTGTCAAAGTTGGCATGTCCAGATTTGAACTGTATAAATCTAAAACCTTAATGATTCACTTAGCAAAAGGAACGAGAAAAATAAATATTTCAAGATAAGACTTGAAACTGGCCACATAATGACCTTTGAGTCATTATGTGAATCTTATCAAATAAGGACTGGAGACCATATATTCATTCCCATAAGTGAAGGACTTAATTCCTCCTTATCTGGAATGCATAATCAAAATTTTCTCAGTGAAAAGAACATCTTAATCGAGAGAAAGTCATTACTCAGTGTTTTCCAGATTTCAGTAGGATAAGTTACAAATAAAAATAAATTTTAAAAAACTTAGTTCAAATCTAAATTGAGATTTGAAAATTAAGCTGCTTTTCCTCATTCTGAATAACAGCAAACACGGGAAAGAACAGAAAACTGAGGTACACTTTTAGTTTTAAAGTTTTCCTATTGCATTTGGTATAAAAAGAATGAAGACAATTATTTTTGTTGGCAAATAGAAAAAATAAAACAACAAAAGTAGCTGCACAAAGAGATTTCTTTTCTAAGCTGAATCTCCTTTTAATATCACTGTTAATATTCAATTAGGGAAAATATGAGAAAAGATTTAATACTAAAAATTAAAAAGTGCAAATACATTTGATTCTAGCATACTAAAGTTCCCGTCCTTAAGCTAACATGTGAAATATGGAGCTGAGAGCCAATTATCACATCCTAGTGAATCAGTGGATCATAGGCTACTCACAAGGAAAATGAATTTTTTTCTGTCCAGAATTCTGGTATTCAAATATCAAAGGATTGCTAAGAGCAGGAATTCAACGGAAAAGCTGACAAAATATCATTTGTTTCTAGTTAACTACAAAGTCAGAACAGGTGAATTAGCAGGTTTTATTATGATTGGACAAGAATGTTTCATCACAATAAGAAAGGAGCTGGAACTATTTTAGCAATAACCTTTAATCTTTTTGGATAGATGACGTCTGTATTTGGGATTGTATGGAAAACAAGCCGGTTTCTGTGATGCTATTACGAATGCTATGGCTCAGAAAGCCAAACTGCTTCAGAAGTTATTACAGCATTTAAAAATCATGTTCTAACATGTGCAACATATGCTTCGTTCCCTTCCAAGTGAGTTTTGATAGTCTACTTGAAGAGAAAGCAAGTTTCATTGGCATGCAACAACATTTCTCTTCCCATAGTCTGGAAAACTCCTGAATATGAGGACTGAAACAGTATCTGTTCCTTGGCAAAGTACGTACAGC
This sequence comes from Chrysolophus pictus, assembly GCA_037305975.1. Classification (NCBI taxonomy): domain Eukaryota; kingdom Metazoa; phylum Chordata; class Aves; order Galliformes; family Phasianidae; genus Chrysolophus; species Chrysolophus pictus. Next base: position 91,373,791 of record CM074578.1, on the reverse strand, counting down.
AAAAAGGAATTTGCATTTGTTTGCTTATTTCCCATCTGTTGCATTATGTAGTACTATTATGGCAAGATCTTCTATTGATTCATAGAGATGGAAGGCACATGTCACACAATTACAAGATAAGGTCTCTGCCCTGAAGAGTTTATAATCTAAGGACAAAGATTTAGAAGTACGTACAGAGAATATTTGCTAGTAAGCTGTCAGGTTTGACATTTCATTTTGTCAGGCATGAAAGGTTTCTGAAAGCAACAGAACAAAGAAAACATTCTCATACCAATATAAGAAAAAAAAACCAAAGAACTTACTCACTGTCATGTATACATTTTCTCCATTCTTCCCTTTTCATTTCCTCTCTGGCCTTCTCTAGTGGTGAACTGATTGATGCTGCCACTCGCAATGTTGGTTCCAAAGGCTTGTAGCGTTGCCGCAATACTTCAGCGGTATCACGGAAAGGCCCCTGAAAGGTATAGGATAATGTAAGTGTTTTATCGTGGGCCTATAGTTCTTTTATTTCCTTCTTTTATTCATGACACATCACTGGTGAAAGAGGACATAGAGTGCCGGGAAGTGCAGCAAGACTTTTCTTCCAAAATAATTAAAGCAGTTCATTTTGATAGAGAGTTACAGATAACACGAAGGTTGATAACATGCTTTAAAGCCCCACAGAGAGAATGAGAAATGTGCAGCCTAGATTTATTTAGCTTCTAATAAATATTTATTATTTTAAAACAATACGTTGTTAGAACTGATTAGGAGAGCTTATTTTTTTTCATGGAAAAAATACTGGTGAAATAAAATCTGATATACAAGTATTAGCTTCATCTAGATTCTGCTTAAGCAGAAAGTCTTTTCCTTTTCATAGGATAAATCACGTTTCACCTTAAAGAACGTGCTCTTTTCAATTTTTACTATTAAGCTATGTGGAAAGGAACTTAATACGTGACTTAAAACATAATTCTTCTAATACAATTCAAACTAATGACCATCATAATGTAACTGTATAGTCAATTTTTGAAAAGTCTAATTCCACGTTCATCTCACTAGTCTCAAAAAAAAAAAAAAAAAAAAAAAATCCTAAAAGCTCCTACTTATTTCATAAATGTGTGTGTATACATCTATAATATATACACATACACACACACACATACAGTCTATAGAGAGAGTTTTTTCCCCAGGTTACATTGCTTAATAAGTGATCATAGCAGCATTTACCATTTAGCAGCACAGATAAACAGCAGGAGAAAGTCCTCTCCTGCACTGTCAAAGTGACGTACATCATGTATGCCTTTTAGTACTAACCATTGTGAACTCACCTAGAGTACAATTAGTGCCATATTATGCTCAGAACAATTTAGTGGCATTTCTGGATTTAGAAGTGTTACTAATTATTTTTTATTTCATTTTCACCATTGCTGATCCTTCCATGAACCAGCGAAACCTTTGGAAACTATGAGCAGACAAAGAATCCTAATCACAGTCTTTATTCTTTAAGATATTCTTCTTTAAATAGGTTATCACTAACAAGTCACAGCTGGAGTTACTGCAAGCGCTGAGTGAAGACTGTGGGGCTAATAAAAAGAAATGATTCACGCCTCATTTATGTTCACTTATGTTTTACATTAATAGAAACCAATAATAGGAACCAGTTACCATAAAAGTCATGGACCGTAAATAACACAAATGGCAAATAAGTATCATCTAGTACTTTTCACAGCTGGACAGGAGGATTGCTATATTTGAAAGTACTTAATGGATTTTTACTGGAACTTTACTTTTTAAAGACACAGCATCACGATTTGGAGATCTTTTTAAAGATCCTAGTAAGTAAGCAGACATATTGCTTAAACTTATTGAAGACGCTTTCTTGATTTCACTTTCTTAAAGTCTCCACACACACAAAAAAAAAAAAAGAAAAAAAAGTTGATTTAGCATGACTACAATGAGTCTTTTAAAACAGAACGAGAATTGCTATTGCTTGTAAGAGAATAATCAATACTAAAAAAGGTCATTAAAACTGGTAAACAACATTCTTGTAATGCATAAACTAATGATCAAGATATAAAATAAGTTTTAAATTCTTAATGAAACGATTGAGATATAAAATAAGTTTTAAATCGTTAATAAAAAGATGAACAGTCTCTATTGTAAGATATTTGCAGAGCTGAATATACAGAGAAAAGAGGAAAGAAACTTTTGTCAAGTAATATCAGAACAGATATGTTTGCTTTTGGAAAGTATTCTTTCAGAATATTCTATTTCTTCTTCATCATAAAATATGTACTCATATTTCACAAGTGTAAGGGCTAATTCAGGTGTCCAAGGAAGCTTTTTCCTCTCTCTTCAGTTTCTAAGAACTTTTAACTCTTTCTCAATTCATAGTTCAAACGAAATTAGTAGAACACAGCAAATACTAATGAAAGGAAGATAAAAAGAGTTTAACTATGCAAAAGGTCTCTCCAATAAGTCTGTCATCACTAATGAAACTGAGGCATATTGCAAAATATTAAGTTTACTCGAAACTTTCCCCTTAGATTTTTCCATTTCTCTGAGTCACGTATTTGTAGAAACTTATCTAGCAATAAGTGACTAATGAATATATTTAAGATGACAAGACCTCTAAAAAATCCATTTGCCTATTCCATTTTACAAGATGAACTTCAAAATTTGTTGTAATCTGTGAAAAAAATGTTGATTAAAAATATTTTCACATCTCCAATGCCTGCAAGTATTTCAGCCATTCTGCTTCAAAAGGGAACCAGCAATTTTCACCCTGAAAGGCACTCACACCATATGCTATGTTTTTGAATCTGTACTGAATAGCATAAATATTATTGCTACAGATTTGTCTACCAAATAAAAGGGTCAGCAAATAGGCATTCTTACTACTTCATCATAAAGCCAGAAACTTGTGATAAAATCTACACAAACTCTTATGTTCTTTCCTGTCTCTATGCCAGAACAGTCACCAACATGGAAAAAAGTAAAAAAGTCCCCTACAAATGGGAATGTGCTTTCGGTTATAAATGCCTTTGAATGAACACTGGACTAATTTTAGAATTATCTGAGCTTCCATCAAGCTGTAATTCTAGTTAACTTAGTAATAAAAATGTTAGATCTGTTATAACTAACATACAAGCATCATTAAAACACTTAAATACACTATCTCATGTGCACAGAGCTTACGCATAAAATGCTAAAATACCAATTACTCCAAGAGAATGCTAGTAGATATCTAATTTGTGTTCTTTTAAGCACATATAATTCTTATATAATACATCTAACCCTATCAGCAACACAGTTTCTAGATATCTGAATGAACTGTGGAGTAACAAGTGGCTCACCCTGGATGTGACATACATATATACAGGAAAAAGAAGCATGGTGCCAGAAGGTGTTATCACAGAGAACTAGGACACAAGTAGAGCTAGTAATTAAATGCCTTACTGTAACACTGGGCAACTTTCAGGATGATGCATTCTGATGGGTTTTCATTTCCAGCTGTTTCATCAGCTCAAAACAGCGTCCTTTCCTTAGACAATACAACCCTAAATTGTCAAAGTGTTGTGCAGGGATTTAGCCGTGTGACTCCCATTAACATCAATAAGAGTCGCACAGCTAAATCCACGCACTGTGCTTTGAAAATTTGCCCCACAGTGTACATCCCAGGGTGCTGAAAGGATTAAAGTATTATATAGTAAATTCCCTCTTTGAGGTGCAGAAAATAAACAGGACTCTTCTGGTTTGTTCTGGAAGGCTGTCTGTGCCTTACTGCTGTGTGTACATCTGAACTTAGAAATATCTATAAAATATTCCACACCCAAACTGAAGCTTGTAAGATATATACAGTAAAGTGGTTTTGCAAGAGCAACTTAGCAATGTAAAAACTATGATTTCTCTCTTTATTTAAAAAGTGTGACTCCTGTACCATTACCACCCGCACAAAATCTTCCTTTCTGCCCTCAGAGACCATGCATTTAGTCACATCCCGCTGAAGCAGGACAGTCATAGCCATAGCCCCTTTAGTCCCAGAAGATAAGGCTATCATGTCATATATATCTGGTTTTGAACATACAGTCAATTTCAAACTTCCTGATCACTAAACAGTTGGGTCACACTTTGACTTGGATCTCACATGAGTCAATGAGCTCATTATACAAAGAAGCTTAAACAGCTAAAGTGTGGGGATGAATGGAGGGAAGGACAAAGGTGGAGAATTTATTTGAAGCTGATCCTTATTATTACAAGCAGTGTGGACCTCTGTGGGACTCACCTCAATTTCTGTCAGATCTGCATCTGTTCCTTGTGCTCTAACCCAATTACCTCTGCTTTCACATCCCATCACGGATACTGACTTTGTCCTCCCATGGACAAGTCAGATGCGATACAAAAGTGACAAAAGCCTCGAGTGTGTGTTAGCCCGTGAGACCATGGCAAATTCAACCAATATACCACATGTAAATTGTGACAGATGGCATGTCTAAACTAAGTTTGAACATAGCAGTAGCTCAAACTTACGACTGTATTTGGAAATAGCCATATCAGTCGAGAGGAGTTAAATACCAATGAAGGTATATTATATATTGTTAATTGCTCATTACTGTTACTTAATTTCTTCAGTTAAATGGTAGCTTCAGCGAAAGTTACTGATAAGTCTTATTTAGAAGATGGGGTTCTGAAGGACTCCATTTTAGGGCCAGTTATTTTTAATGTTTTCATCAATTACTTGGATGCAGAACTTAAATGCATTCTAAGTTTGTGGATGACACCAAATTGAAAGGAGCTGTTGAATTCCTTGATGGTAGAGAGGTTGTGCAGAGAAATCAAATTGGAGAGCTGGGCAACCACCAACAGAATGAAGCAATTGCCAGATTCTACACCCGGGATGAGGCAGATCTACATATGTTTATAGACTCGGGAATAATAGGCTGGAGAGTAGTCCCACAGAAAGATAGCTGAGGATTCTGGTTGACAGCAAGTTGAACCAGGGCCAGCAGTGAGAACTGGAAGTCCAAAGGGCCAACTGTACCCTTAGGGTGCTCCAGATCCAGCACCGCTGTCAGATGAGGGGAAGGATTGTCCTGCTCTGCTCTGCGTTGTGCAGCCTCACCTCTATCACTGGGTGCCATGATATTAGAAAGACATAAAACTATTAGAGAGCATCCAAAGGCACGCTATGAAGGTGGTGAAGGATCAAGAGTGCAAGATATGTGAGGTCCCTTGGCTTGCTCATCTCAGAGCAGAAGAGCTGAGGGGAGGCCTCATGGCAGCTGCAGCTCCAGAGACAGGGGCTGAGGGAACAGCATGGAGCTGTGTCAGGGGAAGGGCAGCCCCAGACAGGGACAGGATTCTGCTCCAAAGGGCACTGGGCATGTAACAGGCTGCCCAGGGCAGTGGGCACAGCCCCAGTTCTGGAGTTCAAGGACTCTCAAATACAGGGTTTGGTGGTGCTGTGTGGAGCCACGAGTTGGACTCAGTGGTCCTTGTGAGTCTGTTCCAACTTGGATTCTATCATTCAAAATATGTATGAGGAGTTCTGAAGATATTACAGTCCTTCAAAGTGAAGTTGGCAATAAAGTTTATGTGTGAGGTACATAAAAAAGAAAGTTAGCTGACTGGGCAAACTAAAACATTCTTCATAACGGAAGACAAAATCCATTGTCTCAAAAGTAACTGTATCAGGCATGTATTGGCAAAAGCTATATGTCTGAAAAAAATATCCACTTGTCATCAGTGAAGAACATAAAGGTCTCAAAGGTCTATCTACTGTGTATATTGGACATATTTCCAGGAGGTTTAGTTAAGGTGGTAAAAGCTGTTTTGCCATTCGGTGGTACATTTACTCCGGTGCGTTATCTTGGAGATCTCCATTACTTAAAAGAGAGGAAAAAAGTGCTATCTGCAACACATGTTGACATCAACAGAAAATGAAATTGAGACCATGACAGTTAAGGAAGGGAGCAGAGCAACCTGATGACTGATACAGAACAATGTGTAGAAACTTTCGTAATTAAAGGTGACACACAGCTAGTGGACACGAAAAAGCAGAAACTACTTCATACTGAGAAGATAACTTCTAGTCTCCACATGGAAAATAATGTCAAAAAAAGTTAGCAGTTACTTCAATTGCAAATTTGTCCTATTACCTTTAATTTCCCTAACTGTTTGGAACCTAAAAATTTTATATCTGAGGAATCAAGATGATACTCAGTTATACCAGATCTCTTTGACTCTCAGAAATGACATTTTTTCTCCAAAGCAAAGACTAGAGAATCACATCTCCTTGTTTTTACGTAATATATACTTTTCTTTAGACAGATTTGTTTCAAAGACTTATATCCTGAATTCAAGCATGAGTTCTATAAATAATAATAAAAAAAATCATAAAATATTTAAAAAGCAGCCAAAGAGATACTGAAAAATGTTACCTGAGGTTTCTGTCTGCCAATAGGTGGCAGGGGCTCTCCTGTGGGGAAAGTTGGAGGTCTTTTACAAGTTGGCCAGTCATACAGATCATATGTGAAGGGACTCTTCACTCGCTGCTGCTTGTGGCTCAATGGCTTTGACTGCCGGAGCAGTAGTTCCATTGGATCTGGGGATTTTCTGAATGGCGAATTGTATATGCCTGCAATCTGAATAGAAGATGAGGTTACTTTTGACTTCAACTAATTTACAATTCTCTTCAACCAAGTGTTTAAATAGGATAACGTAATGTATCATCTGTGTTTCAGAATAACTTTCTTTATGCAAGCAAACAAGAATTACACAGATGATCTTCGTGTACCTGAAATTGTACCCTATGTACAATATAATACTTGCAATGTTCTTAATGCTCTTACGGTAGTTTTAAAGCTCAGTTGTTGTTGTTTTTTCTTTTTTTTTCCTTCTATTATATTTATTTGCTAAGAAGTACTGAATAAACAGAATAAAAAAGACATGCAGGGAAGATGCAGGGAAAGGTAAGTAAAAAAGTATATGTTCCTGACCTTGTTTTTCTCCAGCTTCCTCCTAAAGTACAAACATCTTTGAGATAAAAGGACAATCCCCAATTAGCTCTACTGCATTTTTCATTAGCATATCCTATTGGGAAATCAAAATTTCTTGTCTCAAAAAAGTTAAATAAGGCTCATTTCAACCTTATTTAATGGACAAAAATAATCAAAGATGGTAGCTTATTCAAAATATTATTAGCAAATTCTAAGGGCCATAAGCTCAAATTTTGTAAGTGTTCTGGACCTGACAATATATTTTTGTCCATTAAGTCCATTCTCTTCTTTTTGTAAACTATACTATTATATTATCAGTGTAACTGTGTGATGGTAAAAAGGACATGAATAGAGATTAGTGGCAGACACATACTCATTCCAAACAACTACTGGTTGTTCCTTCAGCTCATCAGCATATCAAACTAAATTACAGAGATCCATGCTTCAAATACCTGGCAAGTAGGATTAATCTGTGTGATTATAAGTGACTGCAAAATAGAAGTCCGTGTGTTATTCTGGGCTGTAAGAAATGGCATTGCTTCTATAGTTCATATTTAGAGAAGTAGGAATAACCATATGGGTTTAATGGTCTTCTGAAACTGCATTTTGTAATCTATATTGTGATACTATGCATGTTCTTGACATTTCTTTGTTCAAACATTTGGCAGTAATGTGTATTTCATACAGTGTTCAAACACTGAAATGCAGCTGTCTCAAGGTGCACAAATTGGATTGACTTTTAGCACTTTTAATGACACCTAAATTAGCCATAATAGGTTTGGGAACCCGCTGATTCAGTGTCATTTGGATTACTATAGCTGAAAAGTTGCCTTAAGTAAGAGTAATGTTTTATTGTTCTGTTTTCACATATTATCAGGTTAAAAATACAAATAGTATAACAAATATGAAAACAGATTTGGATTTTTAGTGAGGCACATTTGTGAAGCCAGCTGGACACTTTACAAGATATTGTACCTTCTACTGTTGAAACTCTACTTAAGATCTGGGTCGAAATTAATTATGAAGTGCATTTTAACTAATGATTTTTCAAGCAATCCTGTTAATTACTTTACATTTTAATTATATGTGTTCAAGTATTCAAACAGACAGATAGCAGAGCAATCAGTAGAGTTCGTATCTGGATAGATAAAATTAATACTAATTTACTCTAAAATCCCCAAGGTTTGTGGGTGGGTTTTAAGCCTAGATTTAAAATTAGGAAAGTTTGGTAGGGGATGAGTTTGATTCTATTTTCTAGTTCAGATCAATCTCTGGTAAAATTGCTTCCATTAATTTTAAAATATCTCTGTAAATCAGAGTCATTTTTGCAATTCCTTGTGTATGTGCTGTGTACTGATGAATGCTTTATTCACTCTACCCTCTGCAGAGAGATGGCAGTATGCAGAAATATAAGAATCTGAATGATCAAAGCCCTTGGCATTTAATAGATTTTCATATCTTCTTGAAACAATTACTATAAGTTAAAAGCTTTAACTTCATCTTTTCCCTGCTTTAATACAATATCCTCTCAACTACAAAACTACTGTAGTTAGGACCGCTTTTTTAGTATAAAAAATTATCATGAAATACTAACTCATACTTTGATTTCAATATTTTCTTCACCTTTAGTCCACAAGAATATATTTTAACCTCCAAAATATTATGATAGGTTACAGAAAGTATCTCTTCTGTAGGGAGTATGACATTTTTTCTGTACTCATGTTCTTCACAAATCAGAAAGTCCTCTGTCAAAGCCAGATTTCTGGGACTTCATTTCCAGAAACAATTTTCCAAAGTGACAAACACTATGGGGAAATCTATGCTACTTTTAAAAAACCTGCAGCTGAGTTATTTGCAGTACTGTCATGCTAACTTCCAACTCAATAAGACCAAGGTAATCTCAGGAGGCGACTCTGCTAATAGCTTCTTGCTGACCTCCTTGCATCAGCCTCTTCTGCTGAATGGTGGCCCAGTGGTGAATATGGCAAATGAGGTGTGAAAGCACAGATTTATTTTTTTATTTATTTTTATAAGACTGTGGTTCTCACCCGTCAGAGAAGAAAAAAAAAGAAGAAAAGAAAAGAAAAAAGAGGGAGAGAAATGAGTTATAGAATAGATATATTTTTCCCCTAGAATTCTCGGCCTCAGACCTTCCATCATGGAAACCCAAGCATGACCTGGAATATTAATTGTGTCAGGTCAAGCATACTGGCAAATGTACCATTTGTTACCCAGTCATCCTTAGCATTACATTAATATTTTGAATGATTTTGCATTTCTAACACTCTATCATCTAGTTTCTCCCAAATATTTTCTTACATTTGTAATTAATGATGGCATACTAATTTTTTTTTTATTAGAAAAAATAATTTAATGTGTTTTTTTTTTTTTTTTAATATTCTGTATCACTTCCACCTCTAATCGTACACTCAATGTATGCTGCAGAATGGCCTTTTTTTTTTTTTTTTGTCTCCATCTCCTCATTATTTCCAGAAACAGAGAAAAATGTAATAGATATTTTTTCCCCGAATTTAACAAAGAAATTATTTAGAAGCTTGCCTTGAAAACAAAACTATGCAGCAAAAGAAACAAAGTGTGAGGAAGAAAGTGGAGAAAGAGAAAAGACACAAGTAGGAAGGAAAAGAGACAACAGTGTTGATTATGTTAGATATTTCCTCAGAAAAGATCAGTGATCATGAGTGGTATAATAAAATGGGAACAATGATGTTGCAATTTTACTTATGAATTAAAATATATCTTATTCCTTGACTTTAAGTAATTAAATCTACATCCACAATTCCAAACCATTCATGCTCTAGCAGATACAGTGTAGCAACTGCTTTGCGAATTATTACGTACATGCAAAATTAAAAATCAACAACATGAGTTAAAGAGAAACTGCAAGTATGAAGTCAATAGAAAATGTATCCTCACACATTAAAAATACAATTTACTGTAATTAAACAGAACTAAAATAAAGATAAGTTTTAATTTCCTTTTCATATCAACTCCAAAATTCTAAAACAATATATATATAATGAATATAAATGCTTCTATTAACAGTCATTTAATTTTGAAAAAAATACCTTAGAGAGAAGTGGTCTTTGCAAGAAATTGTCACAATAAGACCATGAATAAGGCTCTACTTTCTAACTCTGCTCTCTTAATAATGTCTTAAATAAATCCTTCTTCAAAATGCATGTAAGGAGACAGAAAAGACTTCAGCAAAATAGGGACTAAACTCAAAAATCCTTTTTTTCTCCAGTGTAATTTGTAAAAAAACTAAGCAAGCTAAGAGAAGAGGTAAGAGATCTCTAAAAGCCATAAAAGTAAAAGCATGAAGGAGAGCTGTGAATGAAATATTTGCTAGAGAAGGGATTGCTGAATCAACACTGACCAGTGCACTTCATCATAATTATCAGGACATACTACTGCCAGGGGATTTATAAAAATCCCACTCAGCAAATAATTGCCCTGCTGTTAGGAGATAGTCGGAGTGTTAACACACTGTCACAGTCCAGCGTTTAGTAAGATATTCAACATTCAATTACTCTTGCTGAGAACTAAAAGGAAACATGATCGTTTCTCAGCTACTGCAGTTATGCTTCCACATGAATTCCAGTGAACAATCTTGTTAATCCCCAGATATAGTTTCTCTGGGAGGTAAAAGAAATACCTTAAAACATTAATGATTCACAAGAAAAACCCTTGTTTAAATGATGCTGCAGCCACAGCTGCAAGAAAAAATAAATTTAAAACTTCTAAATACATAGCTTATTACAGCCTGTCAAAATATTCCATGCGTTATGAAAACAGGATATCTGTAATGTGACATTTATTGGGTAAATATTCATCTATTAAAATTCTGTATAATAATAATCTAGCAACAAGTACAATGAAATGATGTCCACTAAATCAAATTTGAAACTTCAAAATATTTAAGACACATTACAGTGGCTTAACAGGAATAATCTGTTACTTTAAACTAATATGAATATATATTTTTATGAACAATTTATAGTGTGAATTTTATTGATATATTGGAAAAATATCATGGTCTGGTTCACCATTCGAATTCAAAATAAAATTTTCTTACAATGGCTGACAATAGAAAAACCGTCACCCAATTTTATAAATGACAGTTCAGTGCTCAACAAGATAATGCTACTTTTTAGGCCTGATCCTGTAAATTTTAATTTAAAAAAACTATAAATAATAAAAATATACTCTAAGGAATTGCTTCTAAAAGAATTGGAGGACCTTGCTTGTGATTGTAGTTAAGGTATTTTAACTTTGAGATAGCACTTTTATTCAAAGACAGAAGAATTCATAAATGAGTGATGAGGAGTGTATATTCTTTCAAGTGGGATTAATTACCTGTCTTCTGCTTAATATAAATACTGTTTAAACAGAGTAATAGAAGCATTAATTATTGTTATTCTGCCTTCAGCTTTTAAAGCTTGGTTCAGTCCTTTTCATCTGTGAAATGTTTGTTTGATATCAAAACAATAATGCAATCACATTTTAAATGCACGGTTAGGAGTAAACTAGGCTGTAATTTTATAGACTATACAAAGAGGTGTCAATGTAATATTCAAGTCTGGTACCCTGCTCACAGATCATAAAATCAACCACAAACCCTGCAGAGACACTAAGCTCAACTGCAGGAAATCAGAATGTTTTTTGTGTCTCCAAGCAGGTAACTGCTTGGGTATTTACACAAAATGACAACAGAGGAACAAAATCTTAGCTTAATGCATGGATCAATATGACACAATATCCAAAACACAGCAGCACAGCAAATGCTGAGGAATCCAAAAATGTATCTGTCTTTCACTGTTTAACTCTCTGATTGAGGGTTATTTCATCAGATCTCTTTCTTGTGCAGGCTGTTCATGACTTGACCAGATCAGGAATAATGACTTGAATGAGTGAGTGATGGCATGGGAAACAATACTTGTTATAAAGATGCAAAATAATGACAGAACATTCAAAGTTTTGTTATTGACTTCTCATTTGACTTCTAACTGATTTCAAAACAAGCAGAAAATAGGTTTTAGCTTGATTAATGACTTAATTTTAAAAATAGGAATGGGAAATTCCATTAGAGTTATCACTTGTTCTTTAAGAGATGTTGTGAGCATGGGATCATATATGAATTCTAGGAACCTCTGAAATAAGCCTGCTTCTACAAACACCCTGTGAAAATGGGAATTTAAGAGATTAGTATGAAGAATAATCCCTGAAAGTGGTTGCACATTCTATCAACTGCACGTGAAAACACAGTATGTGTTTCCTCTCTGCCCAGGAATATATTGTAAGCTAACATTATTTACACTCATGAGAAGTTTTCCAGAACCCTAAAATACTTATTTAAATATGTGATACTATTCATGTCTTTAAAATTAAAATTTCATCTGCTCTCATTTTGATAATGGAAAAAGTTACCTTTGTTAAAAATAAAAAATCAACTTGAAAATCACTGGTTTTCTCACTGAGTAAAGAGAAATCCTTTTAAGTACACCTTTTAGCAACTCCGAATTTCTAAAACTAGAGGTTACTTAGGCCAATATATCAGAAGACTGGAGAACAACCTCTTAACAGAGAGCCATGGAAACCATGTGTAAATTTATTTTGCTTAAGAAAAAAATGCTAGAGACTTCATTCACTTCACCAGAAAATACAAATATAGAACAAAATCATGTAACATTTAATTGTTTTACACTGTTCCCTGTGTCTGTTGCATTGCACTTACATGTGAATGTTCTCTCACTGATATATATTCTGACAGATTTATGCAATTTGTTGTAGTAAACCTATAGGATTAGACAATGACTAAAAACTCAAAAAGTGGAAGTGTGTTTAAAAAAGCAGTCCTCAATAAGACCAATAAAGTATTAAGTGAAGATTTAATTAATGTTCATAGTATCATGTATAGGAAAGAATAAAGAGGGAACCAAGTCACATTACTTTGATTAGCATAGGTAGAAAAGGGCGATGTAATAACAAACAAACAAACAAAAAAAAAACCACAAGATTTTCTTAAAAGACAGATGAAATAGAAAAATTAAAAACAAATAAAACATGCAGAATAAAAGCAAAAACATCAGGAAAGATATACAGTTCTCCTGATGCCCATTGCAGGATGGACAGACTTCCCAGATTAACAGTATATATTATATGCTAAATAAAAGCATTGAATATTGAGTAAACTGTGAAAGTTAATGAAATAACTTTACTACTATACCATTAACTTGCCTAAGAGCTGAAAAACAAAAGAATTGGTGTGTACATCACTCATCTTGAAGTCTCATTAAAGCAAGGATACCATCAGTGCTACTTCTTAATCAACAAGAAGGTTTGCTGTTGAGAAATGTACAGCATTTTATCTTCATGACTTCTCCCATGCCATTCCTGACCTTCTCTCTTCTCATGCGCTCATCTCTAATTCAGCATGTATTTCTCATATTACAGTTTCGAAAATTACCTCAGTAAGATCACACATCACATCAAACTTGTATAAACACTGGCTGGGCTACTACGTATCAGGCAAATTTACCCCAGTAACTACTTCAGAAACATCAGTGGAACTCCACTCTATGCAAGTGTGTGGGAATGTGGCTCCATGTGTGAGGGACTTAGTTCATATTTGTACTATGTTGTAATTTCTCTGCAGTATGGATTCTTTCTGAAAAGCATGTAGCACATCATACACAAAGCTCACATTCAATACTTAACTCCCTGAGTTTTCTGACCCTGCAGCAATTCAACCCTTTTGCCATCTCAATTGAGAATAAAACACAAAATGCGGTCACGTTTTTTCTAAGATCTCAGCATGTACACTTTTGATAGATCACACAGCTTGTCCTTTAAACTCTGCCATTAATCCTATCCACAGGAGTAGAGGAAGAATTTTGTTGTCTAGAAAAACACAGGTTATGCAATTCAGATTCTGAAAAAGATGCATCTATATGGACAAATCTTTAAACTGACTTGCAGGACTTGGCATAGGATCAATCCCCAAAAAACTCCATCTTCACATCTTATTGTAAGTTCCTCCTAGCAACAGATGATCAGATAGTATAAAATCTTTCTCATTTCTTTGGACAGAAAATAACAGACAAATTTTCTTGCTGGCATTAAATAGAAGGTATCAAACTAAAATGATTTTATAAGAAGCAGCCTCTAGAAAATTAGTGTGCAATATTGTTATGCAACATGGTTAAAATGAATTATTTTTCCCAATTTTAAGTTCATCCTTTCACTTTAAAGAATAGAATGAAAATGTCTCATTTTTAGGGAGCATGAGAAACAGAGAAATTTTTCTGGAAACACTTGAAAAAGACATACTTCCCCTGTCTAGTGAGATGATCACCACTTCTGGGAGAAAAGAAAAGGCTGACTGAAAAGGATATTAGCAAAAACGAAAAATATGCAGAAGTTGGGTTGTAAACTGCCACTAAATGGCTATGCAGAGTGAATACAGGGTAAATCCTTGAGATACCCTTTAGCTTCCAGCCCTTATCTTCTTTTTACATCACCACTGTGTTGAGAAGCAGAACTATGGTCCTGAGTGTTCCCAGGATGAGTAATCAATCCAAAAGAGCAAGAGCAGTGTTCAAATTCTAAGCAAACTAAACATTTTTTATTGTCTGCAGAAATAATTCCAAATTACTTTTTGGAGTTCAGAATCAGCAGAATTAACCCTTTAGATGAAAATATATCTTTGTTCAGGTACAGTGCCTTCCAGAACCACAAACAGCCAAATTACTGGCCACTTCTAGTTTACCCTACTTTGTCCTTTGACAGAAACATTAAACAGCAGTAACTGAGATTCCTTATAAGCAAAGTGAGATTGTAGGTGAGTATAGTTTCCCTTGAATTATTTTCCTTTACTGAATATCTGTGAATAAAGAGAAATATCTGGTTTCCCAAACAGAAGTGAATATGTGAAGAAGGCTTTCTGATCAAACATACTTGTCACAAATACTATAAGAAGAGTTTTTTGTAAATTGAGAATCCTTTAGAAATAATATCTTATAATAACAGAACATTGTAGCATAAAGTGCTTTATAGAGTAATGCTATTAAAATGTAGCTGCAAGTCAGTCTGAGAGCTAGGAAAACTCACTTCTTCCTCTTTAATTTAAATGGGATTTTTTTTATAGTATAAGCTTTGGAAAGTAGGAAGAAGCATCTGACTTCTTGGCAGAGAAGCAACAAGCGGATATTAATCATCTATGGATAGGTGAAAATGTTCAGTGATTGGGGCACCTACGTTAAAAAAATAAACAAACATTTTAGTTCATCTTCAGGATGTATTAATACTTACAATTAATGCTAATTTCATTCTCTGAATCTTTTAGAGACAGGATAATAAAATTACAACAGTAAAGAGAGAAGAAATAAAATGTAAAAGGTAAGAGCTAATTCATTCTACATGCTAGCTCAGTCCTTGGCCTTTCCTGAACAGACACTGCCAGTAGTAACAAATTATGTATAATAATTTTTTGATGTGGACTGTTCACTCAGGACTAAGCTAAAATGACCAAACTTGTCTCTTAAATTGTACATCTGAAGATCAAAGGGCAGTGCTATATCTGAATCCTTATCTTTATAGGACCAAAACTGCCAGGTGTCCAAAGACAGTTTCATTTTAAATAATCTTTATCCTGTTCCTGGTAGTTAATAAATGAAATTTCAGAGTTTTTTTTTAACTGTTTAACAATAACAGTCTATGCTGTGAAATTAGCATGCTGCAAAACAATATTGCAGAGAGAATGAGTCAATTTGTTCTTCAAAGCAAGCACAATACAAGTTTTAGTTAATGTCGTGGCATTCTTTCTGTTCAAGCTATTCCTTCTCTTAGTATTTAAGAAAGGCAGGAACTAGAAGAATACTGAGGCAAAACCTGAACACTTTAGTAATCCAAAAATTGAAAGCTCTAATAACTACAAGTCTTTTAAATACAGATTGAAGGAAACTGCAAGAGTATTCTTGGCTATCATTATACTGCCCCATGCCCCATTTTTTTACTTTTCCATAAGCACATTCTGTTGGTCACTGTCAGAGACAGCACTGTGGGCCACAAGAGCATTCAGTTTGAATCACTTAGGACCTCAAATTGATCACGGCCCAAGAAAAAGAAGATTCCAGACTAGAAGATTTTAGACTAGATATTAGGAAGAAATTCTTTACTATGAACTGGAACAGTTTGCCCAGACGCTGTGAATATCCCCTCTCTGGAAGCAATCAAGGCCAGGCTGGATGGGGCTGTGAGCAACCTGGTCTAGAGGGAGGTGTACCTGCCTATAGCAGAGATTTGGAACTAGATGGTCTTAAAGGTCCCTTCCAACACAAACCATTCTATGACTATGATTTTGATGTTTATAAGTCAAGAGTCTGAGTAGGCATACATTCAGAACTGCACAATTCATTTTTTTTTTTCAAGGTCTCAGGAATAAACACATTCAGATAGAAGATCCCACTGAAAAGAGGACCAATATTCATCTAATCTCAGCAGGATTTATCAAAGAACATGAAGTTCAGTTTTGGAAGCCAGGCTGAGATTGAGTCCACAAGCAAGGGCAATGAGACGATGAAGTGAGGCATGCATAACCATAGAATCACAGAATCATAGAATCACAAGGTTGGAAATGACCTGCAAGATCATCTAGTCCAATCACTCCAGACCCCTCATCAGTTTCGTTGCTCTTCTCTGGACATGCTCCACAGCCTCAGTGTCTTTCCTGTAGTGAGGGGCCCAAAACTGAACGCAATACTCAAGGTGTGGCCTCACCAGTGCTGAGTACAGGGGGACGATTACCTCCCTGCTCCTGCTGTCCACACTATTTCTAGTGCAAGCCAGGATGCGGTTGGCCCTCTTGGCCACCTGTGCACACTGTCGGCTCATGTTCAGCTGAGCATCAACCAACACCCCCAGGTCCCTTTCCTCTTCACAGTCATCCAGCCACTCATCCCCAAGCCTGTAGCACTGCATGGGGCTGTTGTGGCCAAAGTGCAGGACCCGGCACTTGGCCTTATTGAACCTCATCCCATTTACCTCAGCACAGCGATCCAGCTTATCTAGATCCCTCTGCAGGGCCTCCCTATCCTCAGGCAAATCGACACCACCTCCCAACTTGGTGTCATCTGCAAACTTACTGAGGGTACACTCAATCCCCTCGTCTAGGTCATCAATAAAGATATTAAACAAGATAGGCCCCAGTACCGACCCCTAGGGGACACCACTTGAAACAGGTCACCAGCTGGACTTTGCTCCATTAACCATCACCCGTTGAGCACGGCCCTCCAGCCAGTTTCTTACCCAAAGGAGTGTGTACCTGTCCAGGCCACGGGCAGCCAGTTTCCCCAGAAGAAGCCTGTGAGAGCATGTCAAAGGCTTTGCTGAAGTCTAGGTAGACTACATCCATCTCAGTATTCTAGCTTGACTTAGTTGGATTTAGTCTATCATACATTCTAATCATCATTGTAAGGCAAAGACCAAAATCTGCAAAATTTGTTGGAAGGTTGGAAATACCAATGATAGGAATTGCTCAACCACACTGAGACAAATGTAGAGTCTTTATACTCACTTTTACAAAGTGTCATGAGTGTGTTCTAGTAATTCTAGTCCATCTTTCATTGATTTTACAGTTTGTCAGCCCTTTGCAAAGGACAGTCCTTCCTACAAATGTCCACCTTGCTAGTATGACAAAGAGCAGAAACTATTCAATTACAGTGAATTTAGTGAATACATAGACAGAAATGAAAGGGATAGAGATGGATTATACATATAGATAAACACATTTATAATAGATATTAAATATTAACCTTAAAGATCCTTTTCATTACTGACAACTGAAAAAAAACAGATCATGACCTCTGTAACAGAAACATTAGACTGTGATTATGGACCAGTAAAATCTTAATTATTTCAAGTTCCACATCTCAAAAAGAACTTGTAATTCATTCATAGTATGACTAACAAAAATAATGAAAAAAATAGAAATAGGTCTGCATTGTTATTTCTACTCTATTTCCAGTAATAAATGACAAGAAATATTCTGAACAAAGGCAAAGTTTTGTTAAATATGTACTGCAATTTTTATTATATTCTTCATAAAGTCAGAATTTATCCCATTGTTAAGGTAAAAACAAAAAAGGATAACGTTCTTACATATATAAAAATTAAAATTTAAAATAAAGGATGTTATTTTTAAAATGGAATTTTACTTGGAAGCCTTATAGTTGCTGTCTCACAGATTTATTTCTTGCTTTATTTTTACACTGGAGTCTCTTGCAAAAAGCAACCAGTAGGTGGAGCAGACAACATGATTTAACACCTGCAAACTGGTTTGTTTTTTTTCATAATTATGGGAATCATGTAGGAGAAATTCTCTTCCAAGGAAGCTAATGTGTGTTAGATACTACTTGACTAGTTATTGAAACTACTGACATAGGTTAAAAGCTCAGTGTTTCATAACCATGAAGCTTTAGAGCTCAAATTTTATTTTTCCAGAGATTACTTGGAAACTAACTTCTAATTAAACAAAATTTGCTTTCTTTTTTACAAGCCAACTCTTACCTGTAAAGAGTATTATATTTGTATTGCATAGATACTTCTGGTACTATAGATAGAAAAAAAGAAAAAAAAAAGTTGCTGTTTTTCAGAAAAGCCAAAAAACATTTTTCTGTGATGAAGTTGGCAGGATATATATATAGATAAAAATTCCCTTTGTTCATCTTCCTATTCCTTAAATTTCTTTGCTAAAATAATTCTTTAATACAAATAAATGGCTTATGTCTATTAAAATGTTTATGTAAATGCAATGTATTTGTACATGTAGCAATGGGAAACAGTTGTGTTTTGTTAGATTTTCATGTCAAAATACATTCCATTAATTGTTTGCAAAACATAAAGTGTAAAACACAATATAATAGCATACAGTTTTTACAATCCAACTATTTCCCTGAATGTCACTGTTTCATGTTAATGGAAATCAGTAATGCCAAAGGGGAAAAAAAAAAAAAAAAAGATGTAATGTAGATTTAAACGTAGACAGGCCTTTTCAATATTTTTAGGTAGATCAAACTTCCTGCCTTAGATTAAAGTGTTCACACACTTAGACTGCTCATATTTTGAGCTTACTAGAGGCTGTGTAATTATATTAATTCTACAGCTAATATACCATGGCTCTCAACAAGGCTAATTAGTTTAGGTTCAGCCCCATGTTATAGCTCTAGATTGGCTTGGAAAGCAACCAAAGCAAGCTCAGAGCTGTCTATATAAGGCTATGTGTGTATACCTGTTCCCAACAACAACAAATAATGTATAGTAATTCAGAGTTTAATCTCCATTTCTTTCTCTTTTTTTTTTTTTTTCCTTCATAAAGGAAACAGTTTATGAAAGAAATAAATGCTTTAATAGAAAGTTAACACCAGAAAAAAAAAGTTGACTTTATCATAAGCCATAATTTTATAAAAATATACTAGACAACCCTATATATTTACAATACCAGCATTTGTAAGATTTACTTTTTGAAATGTGAAATAATGCTACCAATTAAAAATTGGCACAACCTTGTGTACATGTATATATTTTTAATCAGTGCAATAAGATTATATCTGTGAAATGCAAATTCTGAATTCAATACAGGATTAACAGTCTTTAAAGGCACAAGGGATCACTGTATTATCTGCTACACTGTGTAGAGCTACATGCTTGGTTATTTCCCTGTTTAACCTGTAACATATTTCTGAGATACTTTTGTGGGATTTGACAGAGGAAAGAGGAACTTGACATATCTTTCTTTACTGACAATTCCTTTCTGACAGTTAGTAAACACACCTTTTTCCATGCTTGCAATAAAACAAAGAGATTCACAATATATAGGATATATTAGAAACTATTATTGAAGATGCAGATTTTGTAATGCTGTCCATATAACTCGCTTGAGTATCTGCAGCCTTGATCCCTGGTGTGGCTTAGCTCCACCACTACAAAAACTTTAGCAGATCATCTGCACTCACTGGGCTTTAGTTAATACATGACTTTAAAACAAATCCATTTTATCAGCCTCCTCTTTTCATTTGCTATGTCCCCAGATTACAAAAGATATCATTTCCTTCACTCACTCAGAAGTGTTGATTTTTGCTGCCTGATTATACTGAGACAATGAACAGACCTTACTCAGTAATCCGGTTAACTATCCTTTGAAGATAGCAAGAAGCACTTGTAGTCAGGTCAGAAGAGCAAGGATATTCAGAGAAAATTGCCAGGCACAAAGCATAAAAACAGTAAATTCTGAAGCAAAATCATTTGCTCTGTATCTTAGGAAGATATTAAGTTTTGTGATTATGAGGAATTGTTAAATACACAGCTTGATGACAATAAATTGATGGTTGCTGTTTTTCAAGGTGTTTGTAGGTGTTCCCTTGATTTACATTCATTCATATTTCAAAAAACTACCTTAGAAAGGTAGTTCTTGAAGCAAAGTTCTGTGGTTCTGTTATAAAGGAAAAATTCTGTAGACTGAGTCACTGTATACACAAGTTATCTTTGCAAGAAAAATCAAGTATATTTTTGTTCTGAAAGAATCTGGAAATGAATTCTATGTAATTCTGTAAAATCAAAACACAAATTCATCAGACCATAATAATTACTGCAGCCCACTACGTCCTCCAGGTACATGGCTGACATAATACCCCTCTTGCCATTCCTTAAATAAATGTCAGTAATTTGCTAAGACAGTATTATCAGAAGTGAAATGAATTAAGTTTACTAAAATCTCTTTAGACAGCAAAATCTCTTAATTGTCAATAAAAATCCAACTTTTTGCTCCAGGTAAATGCATTAATGTCTATCTATTTGTTTTACATAAGTTTCTCCAACACAAACATAGTATAAAGCAAAACAGTGCACAGATAATTGTTAATATTCTAGTTTTACATCTGGAGAAATTAATTACTGTGAATGAATTTTAGTTACTAATTTCCTCAGAAAAAAAGTCATTCAGAATTTTTTCTGCTGTTACTAAACAGCATTTTTATCATGCTATTTTTTTGCATTTTATTGGAAAATTGATTTTTTTTTTATAACTGATATCCAGTCAATGCATATCTATTTTAAGTAACGTTTAGATTACAAATGATTCCCAAACAGAAGAAAATATTAATTTTCTGCCACTAAGTGGCATGGTATTTTTCTTGTTTTCTTTAGGATTTGCACTTCTTCCACATAGATAATCTATATAGATAAATAACCAATCAGATACGTAAAGTAAGAAATGAGTAAGAATCAAGAAAAAGAAGCATTCTGTTCACGTCAACATATCCCAACTGTCTGTTATTCCTTATTCATATGAAGTAAAACCAATCACGAGGCACTTATGATTTATGTGAATGTTTAAAAAAGAGCAGTAACAAAAGGCAAAAGCACAAGCATTACCAATCATATTCATTTTGTCTAAGATACATGTATGGCTATGCTGTCTGCAAAGCAGACATAATAATAATAATACATAAGAAAGCTTGAAAAATATATCACTTTTATCAATACAAAACAAATTAATCAGTAAATATTTAAAATTTATGAGGCATTTCTATGTAAAAACAATTATGCTAAATAAGCTGATTCAGGCACTTCTAGGAAAAGCTTTTACAGAAAAACTGCATTTACAATCTGTCTTAAAAACAAAGAGAAGATAGAACCAGTCCCAGCATTAGCTCAATTTAAAAAAGGGGAAAAAATGAAATCCCTCCTCAGCTTAATAACTTGTTAGTTCTTGACAAGTGCAACAACACAACAATAAGCCAGTCAAAATGAGTTTTTAAAGCGAGGTTATGCCCTTCGTGTTGTGTTATCACAGTGGCAGATCAAACTGCTGACTTGGACTCTTTCTGCCAGCAGTGCTGATGCTGCCTCTATGAAGCTGCTGTCGTGGAATAGTCATGGTACCTGCTCTTGCCTATAGAAAAGCACTAAATTGAACTCGAAGTAGTGTCTTTGTGATATCTTTTCAACAAGTCATGTCCCATTCAGCCTGCTAGTTTATCTCTGTCAGGCTGGGGGCCCAAGTGGTTTGCATGAGCTGTCAGGGACAGGTATACCAACCTGCTCAGTGCTAAGGAGGTAATGCATCTTTCGGGCTTTGTATTTCTTTTCCTTTTCTTTCTTTTCTAGGTCTTTCTTCTTCTTTTCCTTTTCATTCATTTCTGCATACTCTTGGAGTTCATTCCTGTAATAAAATAAATCTATCAATCATGTGGTAATAATAAAGGACCTTGTCATGTTTTATTTTACTTTAACCCTTTTATAGTCTCATGGTGTTTTGCTATTAACAATTAGCAATAGACTGCAACAGTAGAATGGAAAATTACAGTTCATCGAGTTCCACAGCAGCAGAATCTACATGGAGATAGCTATGAAGAAATAGGATTAAAATGCCAAAACCAGTATATTAGTTCATATTGTTTAGTTATTACTTTGAAGAATATGTCAATGCTTATTTTAATAGTTTGATTAAATAAAATTTATAGATATTTTGCTGTCTTTCAGAATAATTTTCGTTTGACTTTTTTGTATAACTAGAATTTATTTTAATTTAGTAATGTTCCTTCAGTTTTAAACAGAAGCTGTTCACTTAAGTTTCGATTAGTGCTTTGTGACATCTCCTCCTGATCCACAAACTTATGACATGAAAAAGCATAGTAGACACAGGATAAGAGTTGATATTCTCTCCTAGACCTTTGAGCCTTTTGTAAAATTGAATACTTATGCACAGAGAACTGGAGATAAGCTTCTTATGCAGCAATGTCTTTAAAAAGAGGAGTTTCCATAGCATTAAGTTTCTTGCACAGGTCACTTTATACTCTAGTCTGATAGCAATGGTACAGGCCACAAGAAAAAAATATAACTGTCTCATGAGGCAGTGTATGAAAGAAGTTTGCAAAAATAGTGTCAACTAAAGGACGTAGTCAATAGGTTATAGGACATTGTTTCATTGTAAAAGAACTAAAGAACTGTACCTAATACCAGCTGGCAGAGAATGGAGAGAACTCATGATTCCAAATGAATGTTTAGAAAAGAAAATGGCCATTAATTCCACCACAATGGCTTCTTTCATAGAACGAGGTTTCTCATAAATTATGCAAACAATGAAGAGAGAAACAAAATTTTGTGCTGTTGTGCACAGTGCACATGGATTTTTGACCCAGGTAAAAAAGGTTAGTTTGATTAACATTTGTTACATTTGTTATTAAGAAATGGCTAGTTCAAATTAATTAGCATGCCAAAGACACCAAATATATTCAGTCAACCATTTAGATTGTTTTAAAGTTAGTTAGGTGAGTAAATTCTATTTGTTGGTTCTTTTTTAAGCATTTGAGTAGATGGTAAAAACAAACAAACAACAACAACCATCAATATTTATCCATTATTTAAAATATTTAACCAGATATTAATATATCTGGATTATTAAAATGTTCCAGCAAAACATATTTAGAGAGGTCCACATTAATAGTCTCATTTGTGTCAGTGGATACTAAATAAGATACAATAGGACAAAATCCAAATCCTGTCACGTATGAATAGGTTTGCTACTATGAACAATTCCGTTGGAACATCATATTACTTCTGAAAGTGTGTTTAAGATTGTGCATCCGATCTATTCTTAATATTGAACTATCATAACATTAAAAAGGTTCGTCAACATATGTGAAAGAGTAAATTATTAAAAAGAAATTGCAACATAGAATTGTTATTTATTTCATGTGATCTTTCAAGTTTTTATCAATTACAGTAAGTAAAAAATTAACTATTTACACATTTTACTTCAAACGTAACAGAAAAAAAAAAATGGAAAAGAAATAAATTAAAGATCGGAAAAGATGTATAGGTCTCTTTCAAACCCTGGAAATATTTTTTGTTGCAGTTTACTGTTAAAGGCTGCTAATACAATATTTCATACAAGGTTACTTATGAAGCACACTGACGTTTAAAAATCACCATGCTATGCTTTTTCAGCAGTGTAATTTTTTTCCAACATAAGATTAAATTGCAAAATAAATGAATTACTTAGAGTGGCATGGCCCCCATTTTGCCACCCTTCTCTTGAAAATTGCTTATTAATATGAAAAAAGAAGTTGGAAAATAGCCTGTTTTACTTTATGCATAGTGTTTCGGGGCCTCAAAGCCTGCAAAGCCAGACTAGCTGCACATTTTAGATTGTGTTGGCAAGCGGGTACGATGACCTTTCTGACCTGCATCTCAAGGCTATTATTAATCGCTAAGTAACCTGGTAAAGCCAAACAAATTTGTTTCCATTGAAAGGATCTCTATCTGTGTCTGAGAATTTGTGCTGTACCAAACAAACCTCATTAACTGTGTCCATTTTTGACAAAGAACTAGGAGTTGGAGAGATTGGCGACCTTTCTTTGTCCTTAAGGTGCAGATTTCAGAGTCACTGCCTGTAGGTACATAAGCATTTTTACTTGGATACTTTTTGTTCTATATCAATCAATCAGAAATAAATGGATTAATAGAAAATGCATATAGTATCACTCTAAAAAAAAATAAATGCCATTTTACTTTCAGTATCAGACCATATAATCTGTTTTACTTATTTAATACAATTTCTTGCTTTTTTTTATTACAGTCAACCATTCAGCATCAACCCATTACTAGTGCTATTCATGTTCTCAGATACTTATGTACTTATTTCAAAAGAAGCCTTGTTATTTAGAATGTGTGTTACAGATGTAGTAATAATGAGATGTAAAATGTTTTCCATTGTCATTAAGCTGAATTTACCAGAGTATTTTCAGAGAATATTTAAAAGTCAGCATGTGATGAAATTAAAAAGAAATCAAAAATAAAAAAATAATAGTAATTCAAAATCAAACAAAAAGTAAAAAATAATTGTAGAAATTCAACACAATTCATGATCTTTTTAGGTAGTACTATAATTCAAATTATTAAGATACTTTCCAGATAATCATGTCTTCAATAACACTGTGCCAGAAATCTTTCCAAAGTTTGCGTGTTTTTAGCAGTTACAAATACTCTTCAGCATACATTCGCAGCCTACACATCTTGTTAGTTGTGCTATAATATTTCTATCACCTGTAATACTGCTGTGTACAGTTGTAAAGAATATACAGACAATAGTGACTGGAGGATGGGAGCTCCCAGGATGATTCTCTTCTAAGAGGCAACAGAAAATAACACTGTATTTTCAAAGAATTTGAATAGGAGCAACAAAATCAAGAAATCAGTAAGTGATAGGATATGAATATACTATTTCATATGTGAGCAGTTCAAGAGCAACATATTATTCACTGTGCAGTGGGTTTCACTGTTACCATACAGAAAAAGGTATATAAGCATAAGTGATAATAAAGACATAAATCTAGACTTCCAAACAGAGTTAGAGTTAAATCTTAAAAGTTCAAAGAGAATAAATTCAAACTCCATTACAGTCAACAGAAAATTCCATGAAATTAAATGATCTTTGGACTAAACCGAGCTTTCTCTTTGTTCATATATAACTCAAGTTCAATCAGTGATAATAAACAATGCTTTCTTGGGGACTAACTGATATTAGGAATACTAGCTACCATGCATGATCAATAACTTTATCCTGTCAGACTCTGGATGCAATTTGTTTCAGGATGAACCTTTCATGGTTCAAGAAGGAGAACTGAAGATGGAAAAATATTTTGGCCTGCATCAAATTTGTTGAGAGAAAAAGGGTTCTGTAAATGCATAACACGTTCTAGGTTAATTAGTAATCTTGTTTTGTTTTTGCAAATAATTTGTCTTTTACATGGTTCATAGTTGGAATTATTAAACTAATGTGTTAATAAAAGAAGTTGGTAATTTTTTAACATAATTTTCTCATTGTCTTAAAGCATATCTAAGTTTTTTAACATCATCTGCCATATCTTCCTACAAACTTGGCTTCCCCTGTATGCCTAGTTTAACCAGAGTTTCTATCACACAGATTTTTATGGAATACCATTTTAGAGGAAATATGTGTAAGTTTTGACAAATATAGTGCTTTATCATTACTTGAGAATTGTTCAAGTCCGAAGAATATCAGTGTTAATTAGCACAAGCTTACCATGCATTTTTTTGTTTAAAAAGTGAATACGTAGGGTAATACAAAGTGCATTTTCTTTGTAATACAGAATACTCCAAGTAACTGAAATAAAGCATAGCGTTATCAATGTAGGTGCGCAAAGAAAACAAATAAAAACGATCTCGTGTAAGAAATCTGTAAAGTAGCTATTGATTTGTTAATGACAAAATTATTTGCTTTATATAGTTCGACAATAAAACATTTTCATATGACAAGGTAACTTATTGTTATTCTGATACTTCATTATGCAGTAGGCAGCAGTGCTGGTTCCAGCTATGAGATGCAAATTTGGTTGACAGTACTCCTGCTGTCTGTATAAAGGTTAAAAATACACACATAATATTGTTCCTGGCACTTTTGGAAAGGTCTTGAAGTGATGATTTCAGCAATATACAGATTTTCATAATTCTGCAGAGAACTGCAACATTTTACAAATTCACACTGACCTACATTTATTAACTTCATCACACAATTGCATTCTGTTTGCACTTCCACTTAAATTCTGTGATCCTTTGATGAGATAACCATAATAAAATTGTAATACTTACTAAACAAAAGAGAATCCAGGAAAATCAAAGTTGATCAATAATACTCGGAGTACAAAGTTATTGTGAATTTAAATAGTTCAGACTACAAATCATAAAATTCCAGGAAAATAGCAGTAGGTGATCTTGGCAAAAAAGGAGAAAACCTAAATCAATTTTACCTTCCTGACTATTTATCATCCTCCCTCCTCAAACAGAGAATATGGAACTGAAAATAAAATTAGTGGGGCAACACTTTTGGTACACAACTGCATGCCACTTGATTTTACATTGCACTGGTGTATATGAGAATATACTTGCCATGATAATATGATTTTACTTTTACCTATTATACTTGTATAAAAAATGAGGTTTATATAGAGAGAGCAGCCCAGGATGTACAGGCAGTTTATAGAAAGTGCTACAGTTTAAAGGCAGAATTTTAACAGAACACACACACTACTCTTGTGTTAGCTGTGTCAGACAGCTTGATCATCTTCAACCTAATTCAGAATACTTGAATGAATCTGTTCAGATTTACTGAGCAAACAGAAAGACTCTGTAACATCCAGTTCCTCTCCACTGTGATGTGTACTGCCATGTTATGTGACACGTTTGCAACTGTGCAGTCTTGCCCAGTGAAATCTGGGATTAACCAATTCTTAAAACTACATTACTTACTCTCAAATATGTACCAGATAGTTTTATTCACACAGCTGAAATTTAAACCACTCATTGGTAATGCAATGATAAACACTGTTCTTTCTGCTGGGAATCATAGAGGATTTCAGAGTGTATTTGCTTGAAATATAACAAAACATAAAGTGATTAAAGGTCCAGAAAGTTCTTCTGCAGTTCATTACTTCGCTAGGTAGACTTCAGCTACTATAAAATTAAAATGTTTATAGCAGATTGGTTGCAGATAAATGCATTAGTTTAAAAAATGCACTGTGGCATTTATTTTTTTTTTTTAATAGAAGGGTAGGTGTTTGCTTCTTTGTAATAATGAAATCCCATTGTTTTCAGTAAGAGAAAACTCAAATAGTCTTCAGAGTAATTCTGGCATATGATCATTTTGTTGAAAAAAAGAATCAATTCAGCTCTGCTTTACATAACATTCAATGCTGAGACCAATGAATCTTGCAAAAATTAATATATATGTATTCTGTTGAGTATTTTAAAGCTGTGATTTGCTACAACATAAAGATATATACTACTTTCTAAAGTTTTCAACATCTTAAAAGTTTGAAATAAAAGTTAAAAAAAAAAAGCTTAAATAATAGCTTTAACAGCTTTCAAACATCAGGAAACTGATGGATTATGCAAGAGATTCAGACAAGAAGTAATACTTGTAAGTATTTAAAGGTATTATATTCATATAGCACTGAAGAGTTCTCTGTCAAGAATGGGTGCTTATATTACTGTAATGCATGTGCTGCCTTTATGTATTACTGCCTCATGCATTTGTTCATGTGGCCTTATGCTCAAAAGCATAATACTCAGCAATATAACCTGTGTTCACACATGCATCCTGAGTGTCCTCATGACCATTCTGTAAACATAAAAGATGAGATGTCATTCCACTTCTTTTTGTTTATAGAGGATCAAGGAAAAGAAGAAATCTACACTAATAGTATTACTGGAGACCTAGAGACAGTACACAAATGGCTGAAGGTTATTGAAGAGTGCTGAATGGAGATGTAAAGACAAAGTCAGACCTCCATTGGATGAGTGTGTATTTTCTCACAAGTGATTATGCTTGTAATGGAAATGACCAACCTCGTGCAAACAGTTTACAAACAATGTGGGCTAGTGACAATCAAATTATGATACTGATAGTCAACTATCTGGGGAGCCTTTAGACAGAAACACTTTCCAGCTTACCTGCAGTTGCTCCAAAGAGGTTGGAGCAGGTTGCGTTTAAGCTTGTTATATGCAAACTAAGCAATAAAGGTACCCAAAGTTTGCAGTTTAGCATGCATTTTACATGTCTAAAGTATAATTCAGGAAAAAAAAATCAGCAAATAAGCTATCTGGTTAAAATAAAAATATGATATGGCTTTTGAAAGAAGACTTGAAATAGGAACATACTTTCTAAATTCTTAGCATTGGTGGAATTGCCATGAACTGACTACGTATAGAGACAAATGTAAGAGACAGCAAACTGTAGGATATTCAATTTTTGATTCTGTTATGTATGTTGTATTCACAGTGCTGTCTTGTGAAGACGAGTGCTGTATGGCTGAGAAAATGGAAGGGAGAGCTTTAATAATGTAGATATGTTTTTAAGAAAGCACGTGGCTCAGGAAGAAACAAAGGAAAGAGTTTTCTTATAGGAATAACAAGTGTTTTCATCTCGAATTAAAATATAATCCTGAACTTGTTAAGATTTCAGTCTAGAAGAGCTAGAGATACTGATGTTCAAAACAGATTTTAAGTTCAAAGGATACATTAACCTGGCAGAGTGGATTAGTTTTCTGTAAATTCTAATTGGGATTCAGAAATTCTACAGATTCAGAGAGCGGGGTCAATGTAATTCTGAGGAGGTATTAAGACAGTTTCTAGGGCTATGAGGTCCAATAAACACCTAAACATAACAAAACTAATTATATCAATCTGCTTGACAACTTAACAATGACGTGTCTCTTCAAAATTTGGAGGACTGTAACTGGTTTGTCATTGCAGTGCAGTGAACAGGAAACTAATAAAAATAACAAGCAAAAGCAAAAACATCCAATGGATTCTGTAATTATTAATTTTAAAGAAAAAAAATTTGTTACACCTTAAAATCCCATTATCATTTGTGCACAGCAGAACACATTCTGCCCACCTTTCTTTAATTACAGAGTGCACCAATGGAATTAGGCGACATACCAGTTCAACTGTCAAAGTCCACAGTGTGATCAATATGCTATGTAGGAAATGTGATGAACATAGCAGTGAAGGGCATACAGTGAATGAACACCTTGTGCAGATCAGAAGATCAGGACACAGCATGTATCAGCTGATAGGAAAGAACAGACTGATGTACCCTTCTTATCCTTCCAATTTCAACTGCTGCACAGTTACTCAACAGAGCGCAATGGCTTTTGAAGTTACTGGTAACATAGCCACTTTATAAATAAAAAGGGAATGTTTTCCTTAATTCATTACACAGAATCTTCTAAGTAAGGTTTCAACTCATATAGGGTTTTTCCATACACATATTTAAAAGCTACTAAATTATTTAACTTCCTGGAAATATGTAAAATTAACAAACTAGTCTAAATATTTTTCCTTGTGTATACAAATCTTTAGGCTGATTCTAATTCCTACTCATTAGCAGCTTAAAATATCATGTAGTTGAAAAACATTTCCTGTAAAAGGCATGATTTAAACACTGAAGTTTTGTTAGCTTAACTATTTTGATTTAAAGTTATAAACTCACCCATTATGGATGTGACATAAAAATATCGACAGTACTAAAGTTTCCACCGGTTGAGGAACTGTATCCAAGTATACTGTTTCAACTTTATTTCTGCTCAGTTTTATGCTAATACAGCTAACTGTAACAGGTAGAAGCAAGCTATAGGTAGGCATTCTTTTTTCAAGTGGGTGCTTGTCATGAAAAATCAGCCTGATTAGTCTAAATAGTGAAATTAGTAATTAGGGGTAACAAAGCTGATTTGGTCCTGAATGGATTACACAGCCCTGACACACAAATTATTCTAATGGCAGTTCAGCAGAAGTGGTCATTTCTAACACAGTGTCAGCGCTAAGCTGCTAAAAGAGCTATCAAGTTCTTAATTTTTCCTGCAACATATGAATGAAGATGTCTAAAGATAGCCAGCTACCAATGAAAGTTCTCAGTAAATATAATGTGAAAGTATCCGTTATTTTTTGGCACTGCAATTTCCAGCAGACTGTGCATGCTACCATCTGCACAGTAATAACAACAGGAAAGCACACTGCTATGCTATGCAGTTGCAGATAAGTTGTTCCTGATACAAGAACTGTATTAAGCTGTCACTTTTCTGCTGCAGTGCACGACAATATATACATGTATATATTTCTTTTACCTTAATATATGATACTTGGCAACATGTAGGTTGATTTTAAATCACTAGGTGATTTAAAAACATTTAATAACTTCTAAAGGTCATCAGCTAAGTTGATTTTCCTTCTCAAGGTTTTAAGCAATGATTTGACTGAAAAGTCTACTGACTGACTCACATGTTTTACTTACTTTGATATTTAAAGTCTGCATATGTTTGGTATACATTTTTCACATTAAATAGGTCTTACAATGGCAAAGCAGAGAGAGCTTTTATATATTGACCCATTACGTAGGGCACAGCAAATTCTCAAATTCCCAAATAAATTTGTGTATTGAGTTTGTATTGCCACCTGAGCATCTGTGATGTCATTTCTTATGCAGCATAAAATACTATGAAAGATAACACGGAGAACTATATTTTTACAAAAATGCAGTCATTTTAGGAGAGAGCTAATATCGTTAACTACTGCAGTACTACTCATATACAGCACAATTCAAAGCAGTGGCTAATTAGGAATATGAAATTATCATCTAGATCCCAATTATTCAGAAATGCTAGAATATATTGAAAATATTATACAATCAAGATCTCAAAAATCAGACAATTTTTAGGTTATGAGACACTCAGAATTAAAGTCAATTATCTGAAATTTTGTTCCTTCTATATAAAACAGTACAGTCAATTAGAGATTTAGGCATCTAATTATTCATGCCTAAGGAGTACATCCGATGTCTAGATTTTATTGTCTATACCTAAGCATATAATTTGTTACTTGAAGTACTACATCCTTTCTTGAGTAAATAAGTCCAAAGGTGAACGGTGGTGAGGCCTCCAACCACTAAACACAAGCAGGCTAATGAGTACTGGATCACTTTGGGTGTCATGCACCTGGAAGATCAGATTAGTCTCTTAGAAGAAGCTGTGAATGTTTTCAATAAGCTAGTAAATTGGACAATAAAAAAATAGCCTAATTGGAGAAATAAAGGTTGAAAATCTTGCTTTTGTTAAACACTCTTGTGCTGCTTTGTTTTGAAGACAGCAGGAACCCTGAAGTTCAAGGTAAAAGAACTGGGATTTAGCTTCACTGTCAAGGATAAACAGCTTAATGGATTCATGTAATTATCCCTACAAGGTGAAGAGTATGAAGAATTTGAAAGGAGGATAACAATAGGGAAATGGTTTGCACAGCTTAAAAAAAATCATGCTCACAGTATGAGGAAGTATACTATGTCTTGTAGAGGGGTATTACGAGTAGGACTCACAGAGCTGAAGCTTTTCTATGAACCTGTGTTGAAAAGGTATATAAA
This sequence comes from Chrysolophus pictus, assembly GCA_037305975.1. Lineage (NCBI taxonomy): Eukaryota > Metazoa > Chordata > Aves > Galliformes > Phasianidae > Chrysolophus > Chrysolophus pictus. The sequence goes on along the minus strand of CM074578.1, from coordinate 91,341,802 downwards.
TTAATATACAAACTGACAATCCGTCAGAATAAAAATGTTGGTTATTTTTATTTCTTTATCAAACAGAAAACAAAAAAGTGGCTATATTAATGTATGGATTTTGGATATTAAATGAGTTCTCAGTCTACAAAAGAAGAATATAAAAAGAAGCAATGGTTTGAAGAAGAAATTAAAGCAATTCAATGGAGAAATATGGGACATAAGATAATTAACTTCTGCATTAGAATACAAATGGTATTTTCCATCTTTTGGAAATATCAAACCAAACTAGACTGTGGTTAGCCAAAGGTTACTGGAGTAAAATAAATATTGTTATAGAATTGTTGTTGATGGATGTGAAGTTGACGGATCTGAATTTAGACTAGACCATCTGATTCAGAGCAGAAGAGTGTTTTGAGCAGCATTAGAAGAAAAAAAAAAATCAAACTTGACCATCAGTAGAACAAAAAAGACATTTTTTTTTGTTTTTATGGGAAAAAAAAAGAGAGAAAGTAATGCTTTTTGATTTTCTTTTGTTTCTTTAGAAAACAGAAAAACAAGCTAAATTCCAAGAGATTCTGCAAAAGATCTATGTGTAAATCAAGTACTCACTTACATACCTGTAGATGAAAATACATATGAGATGGACTACTTGGACAATGTAGAACAAGATTAGTTACTTAGCCATTTGTACACAGATTGCTTTAGTAAACAAAATGTGTGATTTTCTAAGGTAACAAATTCACACATTTAAATTTGATGCTTCATTATTAAGCTGAAAGTTGCAAACCAAAAGAACCACCTATTTTTTAGTGACAAATGTACTGCCTTAAATATGTTCAGTAAACGGCATATAAAATGTCATTTTTCTAGTTTCATAAACACATGACATTTCTAGTTCTCGAAAACGTGCATGAAAAACTACTGATACACTTTCTCAAGAGTCCTTAGTCTACAAGTGGTAGAGCTCTTCCCTGATAACTGAGTATAGCCTGTATATAGATGGCCTGTCATGTCTCTACAATTAGATAAAACCAGAACTGCTATAATTTAATCAGTTACAAACTGAAAATTGTATTTTGAAAATCAAGTTTATTAATATGTAATCTTTAGGTAATCATATTTATGCTCCTAATTTACACAATATTTATAGTATTCTACATGTCCTTGAAATAGGGAACAGGGACACTAGACTATGAAAAAGTGGCCTAGCTGCTGGAGTTCATAAATTTTGTTCAGCTTTGGATGAGTTCAAAGAATTGCCATGTAAGAAAAGCCTTACAGAGGGAATTTATCTGATTATGGCAGTAATAATTACCCAGCTGTTTATTGCAGATAGAGAAATAATTCATGTAGGCAATAGGCCGTGGTGGCAATGACACTCCGCATTTAGTAAATATGCAAACTGTTCACTTCTAATTAACCAAGCTAGAGGATGCCCTTATTAAATGTATAAACTAAAAGTGCCTTCCTGACAAGTGATGAATTGTTACATTGCACAAACTCTTGCCACAGAATTACTGGAGTGAACTTGGGGCTTAACTTCATTAAGAGATCTTGTGGGATAGTTAAATGAGGATGGACAGCATAACAAGACCTACCTGACAGTCAATGATATGTTAGAGCTTAATGAAACTGTACCTCTTCCCCTTTTCTACTTATTTTACAGCAAAGATACTGCTTCAGTCAAAACATAAAACCATGAAGCCTGTCTTTGTAAGACAATATGAAATTCTAGGATTAGTCAGTCTATAGAAAATGTTTTATAAGATCTCAGTAATTCTAAGACACCTAGTTCAAAATAAATGCAGTTCAATGACTGAATGTCAGGACCTAAAATTTCTTTCTACAAACTCAGATTAAAAACTTTGCTTTGGATATAGCTGAAGTAAAGCTTAATATTTAACCTCTTAATCCAAATGGTGAGCTTACTGCTATACAAAAATACACGAGAAAAAGCAGCCTTCATATTTTTAAAGAGTACAGTTGAACCGGTTACTTACATTACCTAGGTTATTCAGGTTTATCTGAAGAAGTTGTTCTATATTACAAACAACTGGCTAAAACATCACCTGCTCAAGAGAGACGTATATAGAATAAAACACGCCTGAGGTGTACCTAGCTGAATCTGCATTGTAAATTTAGCTATTTAGCTTTCTGTGTAATCATATTGGTTCCTATCTTATTCTCAGTGCAATCAGAAATTATTTTCCTACGCAGTTAAAACAAGATATTGCCTGTTTTATAGCTTTAGCCAGTTCATTTCAATTTCATGACCAGACTAAAAAGAAAAAACTTCATCTAAGAAGTCCTGGTTTGCAAAATGCATTATTGAAAGCCTATAGGAATATAAGCACATATGCTGTATAAAATCATATGCGTATGTACAACTGTGTTAATATCTATAAAGGCAGGTAAAGGGAAGACCTGAAAATGGGCTAACTTCTCATGGATTTTTTTTAATGCTCTGAAACTGCACTGAAAGATAGACTTATGGACGACACATTTAAGAAGGAACAGCAATAACAATATACATGACTGTAGATAATCTAACTAGATTTAACACTTTAAAATGATTCTCTTAAAGCTTTTCTCTGGTCTAATTCCCACTTAAGTTAGTGCACACATCTTGATATCGTTCTCAGGAAACTAGATCAAATCACAAAGAAACAACCTCAGTGATTCTAGTTCCATGTTTCTTATCACATCTAGCAGTTACAGCTAAAATTCTCTAGAAAAGGCATAGAGGGCTCAAGTTACAGGAACCATCACTCAAGATTAATATTCAAATGAAAGAAAGCATATTTGGCACTCATCTCTGTTTCTATGGCTTCCAGAGAAAGCTGACAGGATATGTTTACATTCAGAAAATTCTAATTACGGGCAAATAACTTAAAAACTATAGTCTGTTTCCTTTAGATATCTTTGAAGACAAGAAAAAGAAGATGGGTTAAAGATAAATTAGATAATTAAGCATAAAGTGAAAGACAACATTACAAAAATGAGCTTTTTATTGTTTTAAGAACTCTAAGGAGCTGTTTGAAAGGCTTTGGCACTAATTGAAAATAGACTACAGAATCAATTGCTTCTGCAGTCAATGAGGAGGAACGTTTTAATTGAATTATAAGACAATATATGCATTCTTCAAAATACTTTGACACTTGAGAAAATAGCCAGCACCTGGACTTATCTTTACAAGAAAGAATCAGAGAGATGGAGTCTGAACAAGTTCTCCTCATATTAGTATGAAAACAGATGATTTATTTCAAGCCCTTTTTGTGGAAAACAGCAATACCTCAAAAGTTTTAAGAAGCAAAGTACTTCTCATGTTAAAAATAAATAAAACTCAGAATTGCTCCAGTAATCAAGAATAAACCCAATTCTCTTACTTTTTTTCCACGCTATGAGATCAAGCATATTTGCAGAAAAGCCAAACATTGGATTAGATAACCAGCAACATACAACAGTACCATATTTCACTGTTCAGTAAGATTATACAATAATTAGACTGCATAAAGGATTTGTAAATATATGTATTGCCAAGTAAGCGATTTTTATCATTTAGCATTATCTGTTTTCTTAGCATTATCTGAAGAAGCTTTAATGATGACTGTGATTCTAAATCTGCTGATAGAACATCTAGGCTAACTTACTTAGATGAAAGCCAAACACAAGGGCCACACTCAAGACCCTTTCACTACAAGAACCAACAAGAAAAGAGAAAAAAAAATGGTGTGAATCTGCTCAGTGTGTGAAATCCATGAGTTAACAGTGTTTACATAAACTATGATACTTGCTAAAACTAGACTTTGGTCTTAGTCTGCTATATGTAAGTCGATGTTTATTCAGTAGCAAAGACTAAACTACCTGCCTTGATTATACAGGAACCCCCTACACCAGTACTTTGCCAACGCTTTGCTAGTTTTCTGATAGTGCTATCTTACTGAGTTGTATACCTAGGAAAAAACTAAATGGTGCCATTCATCAGCAAAAGGAACACTACATCCCAAAATCTTATCTCCAGTTGCACACCTGACATACAGCAAAGTTGCTTTACTGTAGTTTAAAGGCCAGTGTGCAGATAACCTTAGACTTACTGTGTGTAAGTTAATCACACAGTTGGACAACTGACGTTATCCATAAATTATTTTGATACAATGGCACTAGCATGTTAATTTATGTGATGTCCATTTCCTTATCATGGATTGGAAACAGCTTCACAAAAACCAAAATTCTAACATATCATATGGACTTACAGTCTATGCTAATTGCTTCTGGCATATTTCCCTTTGTAACAATTTTGCCAAGTCTCAGAGATGTTAAATGTAGCTTTAAGAATGCTTCAAAACAAAGTATTTTTCCTCAACATGAAATAATTTTAATGAGAAATAATCGAATTAATTTTAATACATTTATGTATGCAACCATCCAGTTAATCTATATTCAGGCAGAATACAGTATGCATCAGCATTTATTCAAATACAAATGGTTGCAACATATGAAGAATTATTACAAAAATCTACATAGCAAAATTCTATTTAAAACAATATTTAAGACTATGTTTCCTACTTGGTTGGTTCAGAAGTTCCTAAGACCAGGCTCTTTTCAGTGATGTCTAGTGCTACGACAAGAGACAGTGGACACAAACTGAAACACAAGAAGTTCCCTGTGAACACCAGGAAGCATTCCTTTACTATGCAGGTGATGGCACAGAGAGGTTGTGGAGTCTCCCTTTTGGAGATCCTCAAAAGTTTCAATGACAAAGTACTGGGCAATCTGCTCTGTATGGCCCTACTAGAGCAGGGGGGTGGGACCAGATGGTGTCTAGAAGACCCTGCCAACCTCAGCCATTCTGTGACTCTCTGAAACCTTGCACAAATTTCAGAATTTAGGACTAAGAAACTCATTACAAAGTTACACTGAAGCTAAACAATACAAATTTAAAGAAAAATTTGAGTATGCCCTTATGAAGAAAGAACTCAGTGTACAAATTCATTCTTTTGCCATCTGTCAAGGGATTCTTTGAATCACTTCTTAACTAAGGACTGTATGAAGACTCTACAGCAATTAAACTTATTGTTTTTTGCCCTTTATTCTTTAGCCAGACTGGGAACTAAAACAGATAGCTATCTCCAGTTCTTACAAAAACAGCATCTTAGGTTAGGATAAGCAGTCTGTTAAGGTGTGCAAACTCACACATAATATGACTATTATTATTTAATTATATTTTAGGTCAATTTCTGTTAAATCAATTTCTGTTAAACTTAATTACATCCCTCTATGGCTTTAAACTGGGGCAGCTTCTATTAAGTTTACTTTCTCCTGGGACTTTCACAGTAAAGACAAATGATAAAGGTCCAGTTACTAAATGAGGGCAGCTATTAAATAAGCTTCCAGCTTGTATTAAAGCTGGAAGGTAAAGATGTAGGTATCAGATGAGATTACCTCCTGGTACAATAAATGTCTTGTATGGGGAAAAAAAAAAATGGGGAAAGATGAGAGAGAAGGCAACAAACTTTGGTCAGTAATTCCTTTAAGATACCAGGCTGTAAACTAACAGAATGTCCAAAATTCTACAGTAACTTCCTGTGAAGAGGGTGATAATTCTGTACAGGCTTCTCCCTAATGAAAGAAAAGAAAACAAAGCACAACCTCTGGTTCCGGTGACCATGAGGTAAAACCGTACCTTGAAAGGACCTGCAATGTAATTCCAGGTAGTTGTTGATAAGAAATCTACCAGTATTTTTATAGAAGACTAAGAAACATACTGCAGTACAGTTTAGGACTACAGCATACCTTCAGAAAGAATACAGCTTAAACAAACTTTTGAAATGACAAACTTAGAGTGTGTGTTTTTTGGTTAGTTGGTTGGTTTTTTATACCATGGAAATTCTAAAAATCAATTTATTTTTTTACTGTGGTTGTACTATTTGTGGAGAAACTTAGTTCTTTACTTTCATGGTCATAGCACTAATGCATATAGTCTGATGAATGTAGCTGTAAGAAATGATCAAATAATTTCATTGCTTCATTTACCATGGTTCTGTTGTTTCTTGGTGTTCTTGAGGTGTGAAAAACTCAAAGGCAGCTTAATCTGAATGCACAAGTGTAACAAGGGACTCTGTCCATAAACACATACATTTCCATAATGCTGAAGCTGGAATAAAACTCAGCCAGTTCATAAATGTACTCCTTTAATTTCAGACAATGTAAATTGCCATATTTTATATATACAGAGATACCTATTAGCAATGAAGTTGTTCTTTCCCTTTTGATGTACTAGGGGATGCAAATATGCAGAGAATCCCTCCTCCACCTTGTTCAGTATTCCTAGTAGGAAACACACCGTGCCACCTTGGGGCCAAAGCAGTTGGCAGCAACTTAGCCCAATGACAGGAAAAATCTGTTTGGCTGAGGGCCTACACCTGATCTTCACTAAGCATCTGTTAGATTTAATCAAAAGAATGTTGAAGATAATATACATATTAGTTTCAAATATACCTGAGCAAAAGATTACTGCAGCAATTCTTGGTTGGACTTGAGAAGTGAAGAATTTTTAAAACTGAGAGGATATGGTCTACTTGACAAATTTTCCAGAAAACTTAGTTTTATCTTTTTGTTTGTTTGTTTGTTTTAATCTGAAAGACAGATTTTATTTTTTAATCTGATAGTTAGAAATTATTCTCTGAATTTCAGAAGGCAGAATTCGAATTAGCAGAATATCAATATACCAATAGCCAAGTAAGAGCTCATACATGCCAACTTTGACATAGTTTCAAGTACCTAAAATTATACAATTCATCTTACCTGTTAAATAAAAGAAACACATCGATTAAAATATCTATACAATTATAAACACTGTTGTGTTTTGTTGTTTTTGTTTTTTTTTTTTTTAAATGAACTGAAACAAATATTAGGGAATTCTGAACAAGAAGATATGACAAGATGTTTTGAAGATACAGTTGAAGAGATTTTTTAAGTTTAGTTTTGCAGAGTTGTAATCTAACATTCTGTGCAAAAATATATTTAAATAGACTATGGGTAGGCAGTTATCAGTATATTTCACTACATCTAACAGTGTAATGCAGGAGTAATTTCAGTGCTGTGACAAAGAGGACACCAACACCACCAACAATAGTTATGGAAAAATAATATAAATTAATATGTAGCATTTAAGAAAGTTGAATAATTTGTGTTTTACATACAGAAATTACTGTATTCTGTTTTCTGTAACAGAATTCTGATTGAATTGTCTCTGTCATGTGTCCTACATGAGACTTCCAGAAATATGAATTCCTTATATTTATATGCAAAGATTTGACTCAGCTTTCTGTACAGCAAAAACTGTCCAGCACTCTTTCTCTTACAATGAGAAAGTAATACTTATATTCAGCCAGTGAGTATTTTGTTTGTTTTTTTTCTGTTATCTATAGAAGGTCTGCCCACACATCCTCAGTTGAGAGTCTTTAGGACTAATGAGGTTCTGATGTGCTGTGAATGTTCTGGTACTTAAACCAGTGTGTACAGAATCCATGTGAGCCTTTGTTTTACAGGCCTGCTCTTCTCAACACAAGCCTCTTTGTTTTCTTAAACAAACATTGATCTTCCTTCTATAGCGTACAGTCACCAATGAACCAGAATGAGAAGCTGGGATGTGGGCACAGCAGAGCTTTAATTTTTTTCCCAAATGATTTTAAGAACTTGAGTATAGATAAATAACGATTAAAGTCAATTAATATTCACATAGTGGCTCATGAACGTAACTTAGACTAAAATATACACTTTCATTCTTTGTCAATAATCAATTTTCAAAACAAAATAACAACAAAAAAATCCAGTTCAACAGATTACACCTATAACATAATGATCTATTAGTTTTTGAATATAGGTGAAGAGGCAAATCCTGTTTTATTAACCTGATACAAGCCAGGTATTTCCAGTTAATTCAAAGAAATTAGAATTCATAGCAGTCAAAATGAAAAGAGAATGTAGCACAACATGCATAGGACATAGAATTAAAGAGAACAATGACTGAAACATATACATATACTTGATAATGGAAGGGATCCTACACTTAAAGAAATAGTTTAATTAGCAAAATCATTTTTTTCCAAGTAAAAGAAAAGGAAATTAAGGCTCTACCACATGGAGTTTTTATCTTTACCTGACAATCTCATTATTCAGAGAAATGGCTTCCAGGTACTTCTTCAGTGCATAGTAATTATGGGTATATTTTCGGACATAATACCCTCTCCATCTTTTCTGAATCTACAAGAAATAAAAACTTGTTTAGTATATTTCAAATTGAAAGTTTTTATGTGTATGAAATAACTGTTATATTTCCCAAAGAATAGGATGATCTTAAAAGCAATATCAAGAAGAGGCACTACTATCTTTAAGTGAAGAAAATGCAGATAAGATGTAACATATTGCAGTTAAATGGTGATATGAATTTACTATTAAATGCCAACATTAACAAATAATATCAAATTTTAAGTAACTGTTTATGTTGCATCTGTTTATGTTGTTAAGAAACATCTGCTGCTGACAGTGGCATTGCTTCATGTCAGAATGGTAAAAAGAAGAGGTGCCTTTTTTCGAAGTTACAGCACTCTTTTGTGCTCTGGATATGTTGTAAACTGAAAGAAAGCCTCCCAGTAGCTCAGTGAACGAGGATTTCTGAAAACATCATTTACAAACTGTCAGTCTTTCCCATGTAAGATGATGTGTGTCTATTTGTTACACATTAATTACAATCTTCTCCCAAAATATTATTCCTTCTGCCTAACAGACAAAGCTTAAAGCAGAAAAAGAAACCTCTTTATCTGTAGTTAATTCTGACATTGTAGTAAGAACAGAAATGATGTAGTGTCCTTCATGAGAAAGGATTCAGCTTGATGCATTTTAAAATGCATCAGTTTCAAAAAAAGACAGTTCAGTCTGGCTCTCCCCAAGTATTTAGTTTAACAAAACAGTTTAAACATTCCCTCATACGTGAAAATACTAATTATGATGTTTCTGAAATGATTACAGGTTTACTGGCTATACATTTTGTGGAAAGGGAAGGGAAGCATTAATTATCACAACTACCATTTGCTAGTCATATCTATCCCTCCGTACTGCATCACATACACTGATGCTGCTGGAAAACATAACTTCTTTTCAGTCATGCTGAGGGCTGTTTTCAGTCTTCATTATCTATATTGTAACTGATCAGTGTACTTTGTATCTGTACATCTCAAAAACTAGATTCACAATCTTTTCCTCTGTCCTCAGTGTCTGAATTTCTCTTTATTTACATTCTTCCTCTCTTGAATTTAGCTATGAAATATTCTTTAGTTTCTTCTTTGTATTGTTTCTCTTGCTTCCAAATGTATTTCAAAATTAATTTCTCAATTTCCATCTTTAGCTCTGCCTTAGTTTATTCCTGCTCCAGTTCACACCTCGTGACCTTTGCAGCTTTGAAATCTTATGAGACATAACAGCAGAACAACAAAGACAACTAAATAAGTTAAAAAAAAAAAAAAAAAAAAAAAAAAAGTCTGAGGTCTTACTATCAAGGAGCAACTTCATGGTTAGAAGCTATTCATTTTCACCAAATGTATTGAAAAGAAGAACATTCAGATTTGCCAAGAGCTCTCCTTTTCCTCTAGGCCTCTGGCTACTGTATCTACTAGGAATGTTTTTCTTGTTTTCCTTTTGTATCAACTCTTCTCTTTCCAGGACCTCAGAACCAAGCTACAACTTCGTAAGTGGAGTGAATCCCTTTTTTGCTACTTTGTTGTTGTTGCTGTTGACTGTTTCCTTTCCCTAACTTTTATTCCAAAGTAGCATAATGCAGAAGAGGCAGAAAGAGAATTACGAACTGTGTTTGATTTGGGAAAGAAAGCATGGGGGAAAAAAGCTGCCACTTGCCCAAATCACAAATCAGACTTTGTTCAGAGTGATTTCATCTTCAAATTTTGGCAGAGCTCTTAGGAAACTGGCAGAACTGTCTCTACTCCTTCCTCCTTCCAGTTCCTTTGCAGTCAAACTGTGTATCACTAACTGTGGTAACAAAAGTTACTGCAATTTTGCAACTGCCGCCACTGGTATCATTCTTCAAGCACAAAACCACTGTTTAAAGTAAAAACAGGCATTTAATCTAAACTGATGATACCTAGTAGCACAGTTATGATTATCTCTTTATGTAAGGTGTAATAAGTATCATAAGAAAGCTTGCACTAAATCTTTGAGTGATACGTCACAAAAAAGTAAAATGATTCACTTAAGGTATGAGGAATAGTATTCACTTTTAGTGTTGGCATTCTCTTTATGCATTACCATACTTTTCCTCTATTAAATGAGACTCAAAACTAATATAAAAAGCTGGCGTTTTCTTTTACCTATGTATTGTTTCTTTGTTTTTAATAAATAAATAAATAAGAGTTCAACCTCTAGACATTGATATAAATAAATGTTATGTAATCAGCTGAACACAGGAGTGAGAAAGGTTCACACTAAACATGCTTTCTTTGCACAAAATTGTAGTAAATTTCATAGTCTTTACAACTCCCTTTCTCATACACAAGTGCATCAGGTTAAAAAGGGATATAGAAAGAGGAAAGAATGAGCATGCCTTCAGAGATGTGGGATTAAGCAAAATCCTTTGCATGTGAATAAGGATCTTAGCTTTGTTTCTCTGTTTGGCTTCAATATTTTTCAACAAGAGTAACTTGGCTCCCATATAGCTGTGTGCTCATTAATGCAGGATTATGGTCCCTTTGAAACTATTTCTGACAGTCTTCACCTTCCAGCTATAAATGCAGAACTGGATATTTGTGGGTTAAAGAATCAAAACCCAAACTGAAAGACAAAAGAGAAAAATTGCATAAACCTATAATTAACTACAATAGGCTCAGTGTACCAATTAAACACCACATTTTAACTTTATTTACACCACTTCCTGTCTAGAATGGCCTCACTGAATGAATCATAGGAAAGAAACACTGCATATCACAAATTATTTAATGCTACATAAGTTGCTCCGAAAGTTATGCCTCCTATCTATTGCCATGGAAACAACAACAGTTACAAAAAGCACAATAAAACTATTTGATAGAACAAATTCACAGCTACAAAACACAATTTTTCAACATAATCACTGTCATTAACTAAGTGTTTTCACCAGTGATGAACAAGAGCCTGCGTGCTGTGCTTGTTAATACTTGCTTGGCCATTGGGTAAGCAGCTTGTGTTTCACATTGCTGACACCACTGCTGAGACTCATTATCCACCAATTCAGTGTGCTCACAGACACTGTTTGGTCTCCATAAATGTTTGGCAAGCACTGATGAATGTCAATGGATGCCATTTTTTCCACATGGAGGAATTCAATTCCACTTCTTTGGCTTCATATGCACTTCCATGTCAGACACCATTTTGTCAGGCTGTCCTTCGGCTGCCATCTTGCAGCAAGAAAATGTAATGAAATATTGGTAGGAAGGTTCAACCTCTACTGCCATACCACCAACATCCACCTCTGCTGTTGTGGGCTAACATAATAAAATTACTTTAGGAGTAGCACTTGTTGATTTCTACTTCACTAATTATATGTGTCAGAAATCAGAAGACTGAAGACTAATCTCTTTGGAAAAGAGCACTTTACACAGCTATGTTAATGATGCTCTTGTAATGTGAGCATTCTAAAGGTATGCTTTTATAATAACGGACAAGTATTATTTTTGATAGTAATGTGACATTACAATTTGGTGCAGGCTCTTGTTCATCACTGGCAAATATACAAAGCTAATGGTGGTAACTGTTGAAAAATAGTGTTTTGTAGCCAAGAATTTGCACTATCAAACTGTGTTATTATGCTATTTGTACCTGCTGTAGTTTCCAGGGAAATAAATAACAGGCATTACTTTTGAAGTGACTTATAATGTATTACAACTATATTTCTTTATAATTCCAAGGTGAATGTTTGAAAATTTCTTGGAAAAAAAGAGGCAAGTGTGTATGCCCTTCAAAGTAATTAGCAAGTTTCAACAGTGATTGGTACAAAACAATTATTGTCATTGATCAGCACTGAACAGATAATTTTAAACAAAGTCATTGTGTGCTCAGCAGATTACAGCTTGTTAACGGGCAAGTTCTAAATGACCTCTTAAGCTAGTCAAATCAATGATGCATATTCCTCATTAAGTAACATCAAAATGTAAGTGGTCTTATAAATAACGTTTATTTTAAGCACTAAAACAAATGGCAAAACCTTGATATATCAAAAGCCATCTGCTCATGAAAATATTTTTTTCCCAGGGATTATTTTTGCAGCTGAAAATTTATAGCATCTTAAATCTTTTAGGAGGGAGAATCATGTTGCAAAGTAGTGCTCAAAAGTAAAATTAATAAAAACAAGTTCTTTCTTTTAACTTACAAGGATGAAATGACAGTTTTGGTTACAAGTAAATACAATACAGGGAGACAGAGATGTAACTGACTTCAAAACTATAAGTATGTGCAATAATTCCAATGTCAAAATCAAAAATGTCTTTTCAACCAGTGACTGGAAGCCAAAATAAATCATTTAATAATATTACGAAGCAAAAGTTAGTCATCTAATACAAAAATATACACGGTTATTGTTATATTTTCAAAACACTGAGGCATTTTAATTGTGAATCAAGCCATTATGTGTGAATGCAAGGCACTGTTGGCTTAGGAAATTCAAATTCTGGCCATACAATTTCCTTGAACAAACTCAACAGGCCTTAGTTGCTGTTGTTCTGTATTTCAGTTAGTTCTTCAATAAACAGATAATGGCAAAAAAACACATCCAGTGTTTGAGAATTGTAGCATTTTAAATCTGCTCTGTAGATATGGCTGCAAGAGATAAAGAGAGATGAGAATTGAATTCTGATATTTGCAATGAAATAATGGTCTGTTCTCTTGTTTTCTACTGATTTAAATTTCCATTAAAGAAAAGGACGACTGAAAAAATGCTACTTTGAAGATTTATATCACCTAATGATTCAACATTATATTTCCATTCCAAATGAATGAGGACACATTCAATTTCAAAAATGAAAGACCAAATGCAAAACACTAGTTGACTAGAATATGTAATTACCTTTGAAATTTGGTCTTCAAGTGCCTTCTAAAAGCACACAGCTAACTTTTGAGAGAGCACTTACACCATATGTTTTCCCACTGATTTTAACTGCATGAATACATAGCATTTACCCTCTATAGAATAGTTGCAAGCCAGCTAACTAAAGAATAAACTAAAGCAAATAAGTGCATTTTTGAACAATTAGATTGCTGTAAAACATCTTGAGCTCTCTAAAATGCACTAAAAGAAGGATTCTTGTGCTTTTGAGAGAAACACCACCAAGTCAAAAACCTGATGGGAATGTAATGATACAGCTTTTGATTCTGACTTATCTGGGAGACAAGAAAGGCCACAGTTCTGGGAATCTTTCTACTTTATAAGAATCTCCCTGGCTTACTCTCCAACCCCATCACATCCCTACGTTTGGTAGAATCCAAAATGTAATATGCTTTGCCTGGCCTTGCCTAGGCCTTCAAAGTAAAGCACATTTTGTTGTTTTTTTTTCCCACCATATAAAAAAGTAAAGGAGGCAAAAAGATTTCATCCCAAGGATTATCTCATGTCCTTACCTTGTTTGCTTTATTTGTTCAAATACAGTTCCAGAGTTCAGGAAAAAAAATGCTAATTTTAGATTAATATATTTTGCAGCTTTCCCATGACAACTGTATATTTATTAAACTTCAAGGACTGTTGACTCACTTCTTCATCAATCACAAATCACTGAAAATATTACCAATGAGATCAGAGCAGCTCTAACCTACGTCTGGCAGTGAACTCATCCAGTACAAAGTAACTCTTCTGACATTCGATGCATCATTTGTAATGTAGTAGAGAAAGAATAAGCACAGCTACTTTAATGAACATTAAACTTCTATTGTTTGTCAGAATTTTAAATAAATGTCTACATTTGTAAGAATACTCCCAGACAGAGTGTTTGTTTTATCATCATATATGGTAAGGTACAATGAACATTTAAGTGGGGCAAGACACACACAAATACCTTCAATTCAGCTACAGTTTTCAAATATAACCCAGGCTACTGAGAGTAACTTTAATTTTTAACTACGTACTATTTCCCACTGTTGCCATCAGCATATCAATCAAGTGTATATTATTCTGGTTTGCTCATTTTATTAAAAGCAAATTCGGAGCACAATTGACTTTTCATTTGTTTAACAAGTGAAGAAATATTTACCCTGACAGCCATTTCATTGTAGAAATTCATCTTCATAATAAAATATGCTGTCTGTGAATCAAGACAAAAAAAAGATGGCATATATTTCAGTTAACACAAAGACAGTGCTCCTATTTTTACATATAAAAGATAAGAATCTTTATACATAATACATAATAAGAGTCCTAGGCTTAGAGAGAATAAAATCAAACTTTGTATTGAAGAGATAGGCTTCCTAATACATAATGCAGGCTTAACCAGAAAAATCTATGGTAGTCAAACTAGGAGCTAATGGAGATATATGATCATAAAATGCTCTCCGCTGAGTTTGATAATCAATGGTGCTCTACTGAGAGTAGAATAACAAAGCAGAAATATTCACAAGTGCTGGTGACACATAGTATTGTATGATTTATTCACTGGGGTTCTTTTAGCCAAAACTCACAGAAACATAAAAGGAATTCATATTTCAAGACGTCTGGTTTAATGAAAAATTCAAAGAAATGCTGTCTTCAGTCGAAATCGTTCAAGGATACGGATGCAGTGATGGAGCAAAATTGTACCTTCCAACCATCTGTACTAAATGTTATGTACTTAGCTGTCTCCCGAGTAATCCTTGGGAATTTTGTTTCATTTAATATTCATTTTAACATCATAAAATCATAAATACAATGATACCATGTTACAGTGAATCCCCTGATATAGAAAACATTTCCTGAAGTCCTGGTTTCCTTCCAATAAAGTAGAATTCCTCTCATAGTGAACGAATCCCCTATTATACTAAGCAATCACTTGGCAGCATAGGTTTTTTTAATGGATACATCACTTTAAACTAAGCTTTCACATCTGTTCCGCCCTCTAATTACAAATGCAAAATGAACATAATTCACAATTGTATCATAAAAAGTAAAATATAAGTACTTTGAATGCAAGAGTATGTCCTTTATTTAGCACAACATGCAGCTTTTATGTTTTTCTCATGTTTTAGACACAAATCAAAGACAAAAGTGCTTTCCCCTGATATAGTGATTTTCTCCCCCATGGCAAACAGGAATTCACTATAAAAGGGTTTCACTGTAATTAGTGTTATTTGAATTGCCTAGTCTGATCCAAAGCAAATTGTCTGTGGAGAGCAGCAGGACTGGATTATTTATCAACAGTCTGGGCAATTAAGAAACAGTTGGCTGCAATATGTTATTTACAAATGAACACAATGATGCTACTTCATTTTAAATTCTCTTTCTTCATTACATTAAGCAAGGCATAATTCCTGCAGTTTAATTAAGGTGCATTTTAAATGCTTGCTTTAATATCATACCAATCTACTAGTAATAGATACAGGAGTAAATATATTTCTTAAATGAAAGAAAAATGCAAAACTGCTAAATCTCAAAAAAAAAAAAAAAAAAAGTTTCCCTTATATATGTATAAGCATATACACAAGTATAACTATATACATTTTATATATTTGAGGGATTCCAAATGTATGAATTAGAATAAATAGCAGGACCTGTCTTCACTTTTCTCTATGTAACTACTTTCTAAGTGCTGCTAACTGTAGATATGTAAGTATGTTCTTAAACTCTCCAATTAAATTCGTATAAATTTGCTTTTCAGCTCAACTTTTCTTTCTTTGGGAGAGAATATAAGAGTTGCAGTACCACCAAATAGCTTAAATATGACAAGGGGTTTCTCTCCATCAGTGATTAAATTAACCAGTCTCACACTTGAAGGCCCTGAGTGCTTTGGTTTGAATGCACTCCAATTCACTGCAGAACTTAAGTTACCATCATTGCGCTCTTTATGTCATTGGTACTGAAAGAAAGTGGGATCACTTTCCCTTTCTCCCTGAACTTAGTGAAGTACTGAAGAGCTCTGCAAAAGCACCTCAGCACCTCCTTATGACATTTACAGGCAGCTAGACTGTGAATACACACCTCACACAGGCATGACAAATCCGTACCTTTACCACTACTCAATAAAGTCACTCATAACAGAAAGGGAATTACACATCCCTGCTTTTACTCAGTGCTGCTCTAAATCACAAGTCAGTCAAATGGAGAATTGCTCATACCACTTTGTTTCACAGTTTGCTTCCCTTGCAAATTCTGATCTAATCTTGATTAGAATACAACACAGTAAACTCTGCTTTTACAAGTGACAGATAATGTGTTCATCCCTTTTCACAAAAGCATAAGCATTATTTCGTGCTTCAATTCAAGTCTGTATTTACATACTTTCTAGTAAACAAAATGTTATCTTTGAATCCAAGGTCCGCTCTTCTCCAGAAGACACCTGCTTATGTCCACTTTTCCCATGCTTAAGTGCAATTTCCTGCATTTCTATTTGTGATCATTGTCTCTCATCATATTATTGGACACCGATTCCAAGGCTGCATTTTCATGCTGACTCTCTGAGAAAAACTATGTCGCTATCCCATCCACATGAACCTCCACCACCACTTCAACTACATAGTCTTTGTATCTATCTTTGAGGTTTATGAACAGATCTCCCTACTAGTTTACTTTAAAGGCTATGTTTCCAAAATGGAATCCTTTTGTGTATAAACTGCTGTGCAACATTTAATCTTTCTCCTTTTTTACTGTTTAAAAACATTGGGGGATCACTTACAAATCTGATCGTGATTAGTATTTTCTTTGCATTTATACAGATAATACGAGGTGACAATTTCGAAGAACCAGAATTGTGGTTGCAAACAGACATAGAGAAGGAAAAATCATTTGGTCTGAGTCAATATACTTTATAATAGAAGAAATAAGCGTTTGACTAATTCCTGTAGATCTGGGAATTTAAAACTGGCTACTGAGTTGAAGCTAAATTATTTAAGATGGTTTCAAACATAAAATACTTTTTACATATACATATTCTTCCAAAGACAGCTGAAAACAAGCCCATCATTCATACCAACTTCATTTAATAATGAAATGTTAGAATTTCATTTGCCTCAATAGGCGATTTCCTGTCTTTGGGAAGTACTATAAAATGGAGCACAGAGATATAGACTGATTCTTGTTTTGGTGTTTGCCTGGTTTGAAAACTCATCCTTTCCTGCAGGTACTTAAAGACTTTCAAAACCTAGTACTACCAATGTAACAAAGGCATTAAGAAACTTACAGTAGCTCAGTTCTTAATCTTAATTTTTTAAGAAAGAAACATTTTTACCAAAGCTGCTATAATTAGAATATAGAAAGCTCCATAGCTTTGGTCACATAAACACTATAAATAGATTTTTTTTATTAAGTTAATGAACGTTAAAAATCAACAGAAGAGGCAATAGAGGAGTAACAAATGAAATACTAGCAGTGATGCACATATGGACAGCCAATCTGATGAGCCTCAGCCTTTGTTATTTTCCGCATCAGTACCACTCACATTTCACAATTTTGAATATAATCATTAAAATGATTTACTATCTATGAATCATGGGTATTTTGTGCATATGGTTTGCCTTGTTTGCTGGCAGCAGATACCAATATAGTCATTATCAGCAGAAAAATTTTGAAGTGACCAAATTTTTTTGTGTTTAAGAAACTATCATGTCAAACATATTACTGCATTTCATTATCGTGAGTCATTACAACTGCTGTTAGCAAGAGTTCAGAGTGAATATTAAGTGATCTTTTAACTGAAAAATTGCATTTAACTGCTGATAAGATTTTTGTTTCATTTTAAAATTTTCCAAATTCACCCAGTCACTGAGTGTGGAAAAATAGGGGTGAATATAGGGAATGAACTTGAACTTTGTGTCTAAATACAATTTAGACAAAAAAATTTGAGAACAGACAACATAGAATATAGCAGTCTAAAGGGGCAAAATTATCTGCTACTTGTATAGTTTTCAGGATGGGTTTCAATCAGGCTGGGCTATTCAGTCCTCTCCAAAGAGTCAGGAAGCACAAATTGAGGCATTTGAGGGAAAATATGGTTTTCTATGCTGATTGTTCTGTATCGCTCGCTGACGTGATCCTGTTTCTCTAAAATTCTGGCTAATATTGGATGAATGCCAGAAACTGGATGGATTTGTTGTATAATTTTGAATATATTTTAAGTGGGTGTGCTTAAGGTTTTGTCATAGATTACAGCATAGAAACCAAACTTCCCTAAATTCAAGGACAATATTCAGTGAAGATTTTTTTTAATTATTTTTATTATTGTTATTTTTATTTTAAAGCAGAATCCAGTCCAACTACACAGCTATCTAGCCTATATTTAAAAAAAAAAAAAAAATAGAAGTGTTTTGGAAGATGGACTGAGAAACACGGCCTGGAAGGATGACATAATTAAGTTAAGCCAGGTAAGCTGGAAGAAGTAAAATTTTAATAAAATGACTGATAATTGCAGGGGAGGAATAGATAAGTTCTAGGCATGCAAGTCTGCAAGCATAAAAACATAGTTTAGTAGGAGGTATGGACATTAGCCTGTAAGATATGAGTTATAATGCCTCAGCTTTTTCCTTCTGCTTTACTTGTCAGTTTTGACTAAATACAACTATTAAAAAAATTCATCAAGAATAAATGACTAACAAGCCAAAATTACTGTAAAATATTCACACAAATTGACAAATTACAGAAGTTAACTACACATTAAAAACTTTATTATTTTAAGTTAAAGATAAATTAGCTCCTTCTTAATCTCCTAAACCTGCTAAAAAGGTTTCAGCTCATATGCTGTCATATGCTTTTGCCATCTTCCACTCTTTCAGGGGAATTAGATTGACTGTGATCTGCTGTGTGCCTTAAGGCAAAACCTCAAATACTTCAAGGTTCATTAAGTAAGAAATTTAAGCCACTAAAATACAGAACAGTGGTATGTAGAGATATGAGTTTATATTATTTTCAGAATTAGAGTTTCTACCAGCAAGAACAAACAAACAAAAAATCATCTTGAAACACTCCAGTCCTGCCATTAACATCGTGCAGTAAGGCTTCTACAGGAGCAGATCTCATTGCTAGATTGGGAACTGTTACTTCAGAGCTGCAAACACTTTAGAACTAACTTAACTTGACTATCATGAACAGGCTTACAAAAATTTATGGTGTTTTTCATTATAGTAACAGTTAAGTACATGACTGCATGCATCAAGAATCAAAGTTTCAGCTCCTAAATTTCAAGGCAAGTAAATGAATTACTCTGTACTAATTCCACAAATATGCAAACAAGATGTATAAAATTGGTTTTCTACCTTAATCATTTTTCTGAAGTATCTTCTGCTTTGATAACCTCTCCACCATTTCTGTATAGAAATCACCATTTTGGTCAGATATCTAAAATTAAACATATATAACAATATATTATTTTGAAAGATTACAACTGCAAATGCATTAATTCCTAATATTAAAAATAATGTATAGTGCTTTATCCATACATACTTCAAACTGAAGGCCACTGCAAACCTACTTCATACATATTTGTGCATGAATGCAGGCAAACATACATATACGCACACACACATGCTTTACACACTTTTCAACTTATATACATACATTCATACACATTCACTTTACTTTTGGAAAAAATCGGTTGCTGCAATCTTCCATTTATATAAACACATATAATACTTCCAAAAAGATTTATGAACTAGCTGTAAGAATGTAATTTGCAAGACAGCTGGTTCCATGAACTTTTTTAACCAACATATCTAACCACTTCAGAATCTGCACTGGGGACCTTTTGTACCACTTACCAATGAACATCTAACATAGAAGCCACTCAGTACAGCTACAGTCACTCATTGGAGGTAGGCCTTCCCAGTATATGGTTCAAAGCACAGGGGTAATTCAGGAGGCTTAATCAGAACACTCACAACTGAATATATTGAAATTGTGCTCCTAAGTCCATCCATCTTTGGAAAGAGGGCATTCACTGAGCAGGATCACTCTGTACATAGAGGCAGAGTAAATCCTCTTCTCCACTTTGATTTATTTCTGCTTACATGCTCATAACAATTACCGTGTTTTTTCTTGTGGTGCAAAAGTCATATGTGCCATTAGGTAGTACAGATGTGTGTTTAGAAGAGCATTTTCCTATAGAATACATTGGTAGAGATACTTGAGTTTTCACTTTCTTCCGCAGGGTGCTGCTGTCACTCGTGTTAGAAAGAGAGGGGCATCAATTTCTCTTGTCTGTCTTTGGAGGGGTTTTTGACATGGATGGTACAGCTGATATTCTGTGAAGGGCCAAAATACCATGCTTGTTTCCCTGCTAAATACATGCATATGATGGCTGCATCCTGTGACGACACACATGACAATGGACAACAGATTACCAGTATGTTGTTTTTTTTTTTTTTAAATAAGTGCAAATAATGGCTGTTTTGGGGAAAAATATTGGCCTTTAAGTGATTAATGCTATTCAGCCTAACAGTAATTTAGGATTGACATAGTATGTCTGGGTGATACATGATAATCTGTGATAAGTAAGGGGTCAAACTGAAATATTTAACAACCCCTACCCCACACAGTCTTAAGCTTTATAAGGATAGTGAAATTCAGGTAAATGAGTTGGACCAATTGGGCTTATGTCCATGAAAAATGGAGGAGTCTCCTGGAAGAAGGAATCAACAACATTCCAAAAAACTTATCTAAATGTCATATATGGCATTTTACAGACCAAAGTAATTGTTTATGATCTCTTTTTTACAAATGGAGAAAAATATGTAATGAAACAATACAAAAAATGACTTGGCTAAATTGAGCAGTGGAATTTAATTTTCTACAATATGGATTCAGTTACCAAATGCTCTCTAGGCAATTTTTTTTAAAGTCCACAGTAACAAATATGAAAAGTCACTGCAAAAAGCATATGTGAGGAACATCCTCATCTCCCCAGTCACACTGAGATCTCATAATTAATACTTTCTATCTGTTAGGACTTATTAGTATAGTGTTGGTGGGACTGCTAATTCTATTCTAAAAGTTTAGCTTATGAACTGGTATCAAAATAAATTGAAGTTATTCACAGATAATGGGAAAGACTGGCAAATGCGTCCTGATGTGTAGTCATTACAAAAGGGTCTCTGTAGTATGTGTATTCAAAACAATTATCACAACCTTTTTAATATGTGAGGTTGAGAAGTGAGTCCTCCTTCTTAGAGTGGAGGGGCAGGTGACAGAATAGGCAGGGCCAGGGTGGGGATTAGGAAACGACTCTTCACCAGAAGGTGATGGGCATGGAACAGGCTGCCCAGTGATCATGGCCCTGAGCTTCCAGAGATCAAGGATCATTTGGACAATACCCTCAGACATAGGGTTAGAATTTCAGGTAGTGCTACGTGGAGCCAGGAGTTGGACTTGATGATCCTTCTGGATCCCTTCCAACTTGGAGCATTCTATGATTCTATTTCTGAAGATGGACTGTTTCTGTGCTACTTATTAGATTCATGTTAGAATCTTGACATTTTAATCGCATGTTGTTCTGAAAATCAAAAATTAATATTTTTTTTAGAGTAGAGCATATGTTTTATTCGTTTGAGAGATTTTTTATTTTTGAAAACATTCTCATTTTATTAAAATCAAGAAATACCATGAGAAATTTTAGAAAGAAATTCAGAAATGAAATACAGATTAAAATATGTCTAACACACTACCTCAGATAGGCTCGGACTCTGCATCCTCGGAACCAGCTCTGAATTTTGACAGCTGCTTTGTACACTATTTTTCTGTCTTCGTCCACAGATCTGATAATATAAGAAGGAGTAGTTAGTTATAGTAATCATAGAAAATATAAAAAGTAATAATACCTGTTAACATAACAATTTACTACCAAAACACAAAATTCTTTGTAATTCTTTGTAATTATTCCTTATTGTAGCTTGTGATCTTTTTCACTGGATTTTTGCACTCACAATTACAATTATACTTCCACATACTTCAATATTACTGCAGAAAAAAATAAGTTAGTTTGGCCGTTTAACATAAAGATAACAGTTAAGTCTCTGGAAGAGAATTAGTGACTTGATAGGCTGTAACCAATTTTAAAGATTTTAAAATCAGTACAGAAAGAAGACTAATAAAATTGACATATATAAAAAATAAACTTTATTAGGATTAGAAAATAATGGAAAAACACAAGAAACTGTGTTAGATCAATGCATGAATGAGCCCAAATTATGCTACGACTTAGTACAGAATTAAAATGATTTTAAAAGGATATGAAAACTAAACATCACTGTATGCTATTGCAACCTTAAAGCATTAGAACATCTAGATGACATAAGGTTTGCAAGAGTGCAAGCCTTATTCTCATACAGTACTGAATACCCATGTTATATTATGGGCCTCTTCTGTTGTAGCTGAAAAATACAGATAATTCTCTATTAATAATTTGGCCTGAATTATTACAAAGCCCCCACAGCTGTGTATGAAATTGGGTAGCTACAGAGATATTAAATAAATTAACTACAGTCAGTGCCATCATTGTAAATATTGAGTGTTTATTAAGGATAAAAATTTTATTAAGGAGATCTAATTTTAATACATTTTTTTATGAACAGTACCAGAAGTTTGATTTGTATATTACCCGAACAATGATAGAATCTGTGGTGACAGATATCTTGCCACAGACTTTTTTAATGAATAGGAGCTTATATTACAGTATGAAAGTAGAAGATTTAGACCTTTTAGCTGCTATCTTAGGAAGGAATTCAAAAAAGAGAAATAAGGAAAAGAGGAAGAAATGACTAAGAAAAGGTGAGAGACAAATATAAGAGAAAAATATTCATAGGAAAGAAATTAGATGCAGAAATTTCCAAATTTTGGAAAGCTTGTACTATCAGGATATGAAATCTGAACATAGCTTAATAGGAAGAGGAAGCCAGGAGTTAGAAACAAATTGTACACGTAATTTGGACACATTCCAAAGAGATGATCATGGGGATCTTCTTACACAGAGTTATAGTACTCAATGCAACAGATTATCGAGTCTTGACAGGACTTTGCACAATGGGAATTCAAATATGTGGATTTTGGAGATAATGTAAAAATGAAATTGGTGTGTGCTGCAGGCCAGAAATGAGGGAGCAAAAGGAAACGAAGTAGAAAATATGCTGAGACTGCAGGATTGATTAGTACAGATGTTAGATGAACTGATGAAGAAGTGAGGATACAGAGAAAGATGAAGAATTTGTTTTTAAGTTACATGAGAAGAAGGTTTATCTACAGAGATACTGGTCAGGCAGATGAAGATGCAAGATAGATGGAGAACTGATGACCTCGAAGTGGTCTTCAAGAACTACTACCTGTCGAAGACTTATGTTAAATTAGGTAGTACAAGCGAAAATCATGTGCAGAAATGGGGCAAGAAACACAAGCAAAAAGGGCCTCATCAGAAAGTTACTTAGTAATTCCAAGAGTTAGTTCCTGCTTGTCTTCTTCCTGTGACTTGGTCTATTAGGACAATAGTGATTGTGACAAAGCAAAAAGGCACATAGGGAAACTAGGAATCTAAAAGAGACTAAAGATGAGAGTTTTCAGAGAGTTCAAGAAGAAATCATTACTACGAGTTCCAGTGCCCAGGGGCTGAATCTTTTTTATTTAAGCAGATCAAGAATAGAGTTTTTCTTGCAGTTTAGTTCCACAAGTTTCCACTTTCAACTGGCCTTGTCAGGAAATAAGTGGTTTGGAGCATAAGTTGTTCAATATTATATCTACCCTCCTGATCAGATTGCACAGTTGCCGGAGTGTTTCAATTAGGCTTAAGAGTCAAAAATACTTCTCGAATACTTTTTTTTTTTTTTTTAAGGTATATTAAAGGGCAAAATCTGACATATAAATATTACAGTACGTAGAAGTAAGTTCTTGACAAAATAAGTGTGCTAACAGATCCTATAAATTCTAATGCTTATTGTGAGAAAGTGCAGGCATTGTGTTATAATTGGACAAGATCTTCCCTAGGAAGGTGCCTTCCCTAAGAAGACAGACAGTTTAGGAGACCCCATACTCTGACACAAAATGGAGTTCTGCTTAAAGAATGTCAGGAACATTACTAAGATCAGAAGAACAGCCAGGTTAAATCGATCACTGGTCTGACCACAATCAACAGGTGGGACATTACAGCCATCGGCCTGCCCTGATCTTTAATGGAACAAATGTAGAGTCCTCAAACAGGAAATGCATTCTGAAAGATAAAGGTTTTCTAATTTGGGATTTACTTTCAGGGACTTCAATTACTGCATTCTGCCTGCAGCAGCAATTTCTAGCAAGAATACTTAGTTTTCACCAGGGTCCCATTAAGTCAAGTTGCTCTGGAGTTTCTACATGTTCTACAAAGTTCTGCTTTTAGGTTTTGACAGATAAGTAAAGAAAGACATGTTTTTTTGTTTTTTGTTGGTTTTTTTGTTATTGTTGTTGTTTTTTGTTTTAAAATCTGTTTGGTACACATAGACCTAAACCCTTCAAGCTTTACTCCTGGAGGTACTTGGAAACAGCACAGTTAATAGAAACAAACAAAAAAACAAAAAAACCACAAACCAAGTACTTTGCAATCTATACTCTTCTGCACTTCCTGATGCTTTAGAGAAAGTTAAGTCTTTGGGTAACCTGATATTTCATGGCAGAATGCTGACTTCAAAAAGTGCTTTTTAAAAATACCACTGATTTCTGTATGAATATCATTCAACTATGTGGATAATGAATGAACACATAGATTACCCACACTGGTACTCAGAGCATCCCAGATTTGGCAATTTTAACAGATCCATTACTGTAAGCAGAATAGTTCTGCAGCAGAAACGAAAGCTGTTGTCTCACTTTGAACAAAATACTTCAGACTACTGCAGAATTGACACGCTTCAATGCCCAGAGTTTACTAGTTAAATTTAAAAATTAAGCAAAAGATCTTTGCATTTATGTAGCATTCCACATCTTTATATCCTTCATTCACTGGGCTCAGCTGAACAACCATTCTTAACTGATCTTATGTATAATGAAGCAAAACGTTGAGAGGAGCATTTAAAAATATGTCATAAATAATTTCATTATCATTTTTATTCCGAAAATGCGGAATAAGTTCAATAATTTAATGGGGTTGTGCTGTCTATAGAAGAATGCACCTCTGACAGTATTTTGTCTCATCATTGCCTAAACATTACAAGGGGTTTTACAATTTCTGCCACTTCACACAAGCAATGAATACGGAACTGGACTATTAAAACTTTAAACAAACACGAAATCAGATGCAGCATTTTAGGGACATGGTTTAGTGGGCATGGTGGTGATGGGTTGGCAGTTTGACTAGGTGATCTTAGCGACCTTTACCAAACTTAATGATCCTCTGATTCTATCAAAATCTCTAAACAAGTTATTCTGATTTGTTTCAAGGTTTTACTGACAGCCTTGTTGAAGAAGTTCAGGATTTGCACACTAAAGAACAGAGATCAGATCACCGGTCAGCCCTTTAGCTCAAGGGGAGTGTTTGAAGCCTCTCATTTAAATTCTCAGATGAAAATGTCTGAGGAAACTGATAGATTATAGCTCATTCTCAAAAGTTCATTTTCAAAAAGATGTGCCAAAAACAAACACCAAAAACAACCAAACAACCAAACAAACACCACCAGATATCAAGCATGCTGCTCGCTAATGGATTTCCATGTCTGGCTCAGCCTACTACTTCTAACCTGAAATGCCTGAAATTCAAGTGAAGTTTGGAGATGCTCAAGGCCAGTTTCTGGGATGAGGTCCTGGGCAGCCTGATTTAATGGTTGGCAACTCTGCCCACAGTAGGGGGACTGGAGCTTGGTCTGTAAGATCCCTTTCAACCCAAACCATTCTATGATTCCATGAAAAGAGAAGGTTATATAGCCAACTGCTGTGTGTACAGCTGCAACAGTATGAACTGAAGTTCAGCAAAAGAACAAGTAACAGAACACTTCATATATTAACTTCAACTCTGAACTTTTAGTAATGTTACAGCTGTGTTATTGATGCTAATAGTGGTGTAATTGGTTTCTGAAAGAAAAGCTGCATTAAACAGTGAAGAAAAAGAAAAGCAACTATCACTTATCACTATATAAACATGTGAGCTTTAATGTTACCTGTGCACTAATAAGTACAGTGCATTTGGCTTTACAGTACAAATTCACAAAGTAATAAAATCGGTTTTAAACAAAATAGATCTTAAAACACCTTATTTCCTAAAACATCTTAATTCCTAAAATGTGGTATGTTACAGGTTGCCTGCTGCTGCCTTTGCTGTCATAAAACCCCTCAGAATCCCTGTGCCAAGGAGATGGCAACAGGTGGCCTGGGCAGACGATGCTCTTCCCAGGACATCTCAGCAGAGCAGGTGCCTCCTTCCTTTGATGGAGAAACATCCTGGGTGCTGCAGAGGACCGACGTCCAGAACCGAAAGAACAAGGACCAAAGTCAAACTCCACGACCTGACATAGCAACAAGGCGAAGTTTCAAACACCGCGGATCTTAAGCATCAGCTCTCACAACGACTTTCAGTCGCTTAAAGTGAGTAAATAAATAGATAGGTAAATAAACCGGACCTTTGAGGGAACCTGCTGCTCTCTTCCCTCAGACCGGCCGGCAGCACGGAGGGGGAAGGTAACGCCCGCCGCTTCGGGCGGGAACAGCCGCCATCTCGCAGCCGGGGCTGGCAGCGGTACAGGCGGCCCCAACCCAGCGCCAGGACGCGCGTCCCATCCCGCCGGGGTTACCTGTTCTTGAGGAAATACTCCTCCCGCAGCCGCGAGAGCCTGGCCTCCAGCCGAACCAGCGCGGCCATGCTCCCTCCGCCTTTCCGACGCCACAGCCGCCATGGCAACGGGGCCGCACCACCCCGCGAGCTCGCGGGGAGGAACGGCGCATCCCGCGGCGCTACCGGCAAGGAGCGGAGGGCGCAGGGCGGCGGCAGCGCTGCGGCGCGGGAGCCGTGAGGGACCGTAAGCACGGCGCGGGGTGCAGGAGGCGCGTGCGGCGGTGCGGACGGAGAGGGGGAGAGGCGAGGTGGTCGCGGCCGCCTTCCTGCCGGAGCCGCGGCCGCTTCCGGGCTCTCATCATGGGGGACTGAGGAGCAGCGCCGGTCGCCCGCGTCCTCCCCGTCCGGCCCTCGCCGCCAGCCCCCGACCCCCGTGGCGGCTCCCCTCGGCTCAGTCTCTGCGAAGCGGCGCCAGCCTCCCCGGGGAGCGGCCGGGGCAGGCGCCGTGTTCATGTTCCGGGTCGCCGAGCCCAAACCGACCCGAGCTCCGGCGGCGAGGAAGAGCTGGTGAGGCCGGGCCGCGGGCGGCGGGGCCGCCGCTTGGGTGGGAGGGGAAGCGCCGAGGGAGCGCCGTCGCAGTGCCGGGTGTGGGGCTCGGCGCCGGGACTGGGATGCCCCGGGCTCGGCCTGTGTCCGGCCTCAGCGGGGTTTTGTTTTTCACCGTGGTACACCTGCCGAACGCCTCACCTCTCGGTGCAGGCTGCCGAGACGTCCGACGAGGTGCGGCTGCTGTTCTGGGGCCGCCTTGATTCAAACCGAGAATCAACAAGTGTGGCTTTGGCCAATGGCCAACCACAGCAGGTGCAGCTACAGTGTGGTACTTGGGTGGTTTGTTTCCAGGTACTAGGGCAGCACAGGGCAACAAAAGGTGACAAAGCTGTGAAGGGTCTGGAGCACAAATCTTTTGGGGAGATTTAGGTTGGACGTCAGGGGGAAATTCTTTACAGAGAGAGTGGTGAGGTGCTGGAACAGGCTGCCCAGAGAGGTTGTGGACTTATATAATCTTGTCTCATATGGATTCCTGGATGTCTTGTAACATGGTTGTACTCACACTGCATCTTTATCTGCAAACAGGTACTAATTCAACTCTTTTTCCACCTCAGAATTTATTTTCTAAAAAAACAGTTTTAAGACCTCCACTACTTCAACAAGCTGGGCTTGTTCAGCCTGGAGAAAAAAGGCTGTGGGGTGACCTAACTGCAGCCTTTCAGTGCCTAAAGGGAGCCTACTAACAGGAGGGGAATCAACTCTTTGAAAGGGTTGATAGCTGCAGGACCAGGGGAAATGGTTTTAAGTTGAGGGAGGGAAGATTTAGGTTGGATATCAGGGGAAGTTCTTTACTATGAGAGTGGTGAGGTGCTGGAACAGGCTGCTCAGAGAGGTTCTGTATGCCCCGTCCCTGAAGGTGTTCAAGGCCAAGTTGGATGGAGTCCTGGGCAGCCTGGTCTAGCATTAAATGGGGAGACTGGTGGCCCTGCATGTGGCAGGGGGGTTGGAGATTCATGATCCTTGAGGTCCCTTCCAACCCTGGCAATTCTGTGATTCTGTGACTGAAGGAACTGGGATTGTTCGGTCTGGAGAAGAGGAGGCTCAGGGAGACCTTATTGCTCTCTACAACTGTCTGAAAGGAGGTTGTGCTGAGGTGGGGGTTGGCCTCTCCTGCTGGGTAACAGCTACGGGATGGCCTCAAGTTGCACCAGGGGAGGCTCAGGTTGAATATTAGGAAATATTTCTTCTCAAAAAGGTGCAATGACACAGGCTGCCCAGGAAGTAGTGGAGTTACCGTCCCTGGAGGTGTTGGAGAAACATGTGGATTTAGCACTGAGGGACATGGTTAGTGGGCGTGGTTGGGAGGGTTGGAGTAGGTGATCTTAGTGATCTTTCCACCGTAATGATTCTCTGAGTCTTTATTAGCGCAGTGACTCCAAAGATTTTATTACATCCCTAGTAGGACAATGGTAACTCAGTAGCAGAAGATGAAAGAGTGAGTTTTGTTAACAGGCGATGGAGATTAAAAGGCTGTGTGAGGGGAGTCTTCATGAAGGATGCCAGTTTTGGAAACCAAGTTTCATTTTCTTCATAACTAGCTGGTTTTAATCTCCTGCACAGTATTCTTAGTATTTTATGTACAACTTATAGGGAACTTACAGTTGATTTCATTTTCACTAATGGAAGTGGAGAGGTGTGTGATGAGTTTTGGTTTTGTTATTTGGTTTGTTGGTTTTGTTTTTCTTGAATGTGGATGATGACTCCAGGCCTCGCTTGAGGCTTGGCTACTTTTTCTAGAGAGAATTTCTGTATACAAACATCTGCAATTAGAGTTCCCAGATCTTCAACAAATTTGCTCTTATCATTGTCTTTGTTTCTTATATGGGTATGGGCAAGAAGGGAAAGATTGGTTTAGTACTTAATTTTTTTAATGTAGCAAACTTCTCCACTTCATGTGACAGCATCACTTTTTTTCCTGTGGGTATTTTCATGCCTCTCAATTTTTAATAGAAGAGAAAGCTTTCTAATTAAGATTGTACTTGCCTAGATAGCATATAGTTCTAGAAAACTTATGACTAGTGATATTAGTATATGTATTTGCCTACTCTAACTTCTGTTGATGTAGTGTGTAACACTTCAGAAAACAAGGTGTGCAGAACTATATTTATTCTATTACTAAAGCTGCATATAGCAGAAATATGGTTTAAGACCTTCCTAATCTGTGTCTTTACTATGGAAAAGTTTTCATTATAGAGTCAGTCTGTCATTTGTCTTTAAGTTTTATTATTTTCTGTCTATGTAAAGTAATTTAGTTCCTGAGGCTTTAAAATCAATGTTCAGCAAAACAGGCTATGGGATTTTGACATATGCTCCTGTAATTGTCCTCAGACAGCGATGACTTTGCTTGTCCAAATACGCTGCCCAGAGAAATTCAGTACTGAGAGAGTTATTGATGTCTTGTAATTTATAGGACTGTTAGTTTAGTAGTTCTGAAGGGAGATCCATTTAAAAATTCTAACAGTCCCTCAGAGTTGCACTTTTCTAATCCTTG
This sequence comes from Chrysolophus pictus, assembly GCA_037305975.1. Taxonomy (NCBI): domain Eukaryota; kingdom Metazoa; phylum Chordata; class Aves; order Galliformes; family Phasianidae; genus Chrysolophus; species Chrysolophus pictus. The sequence continues at coordinate 91,311,796 of CM074578.1, read as the reverse complement.
TTCTGGAAGCTGTCATTTAAAAGAAGCCTGTTTGATTGAAATGCAGCGAGGTATTTTTCAATGCATAATACTTAATGTAGAAAATAAAGAACTTGATCTTAGTAAAAATGTTAAGGCACTAAATAAGCTGACAATTTCTGAACTGCTGTCGAGTAGAATTGTTCATATCTACTTTGAAGCCAAAGGTTTTTCATTTTTTCCTACAAGCACCTATGACAACTTAGGAATAGTTTGCAATTTGGATACTTACTGGGCGCTCTGATTCTTCCAGCAATGACTCTGATGGTACAGTGTATTATCACTATTTGACAGTTCATGTGATTCTCCACCTTGACAATTAATTAATGAAGTCATACATCTGAAAAGGGCAAGCATATCAGCAAATGGCAGCAATAGTACTGCAAGAATTGCTACCTCTCATGATAAATTGCCCCAAATCTCATTTCTGGCTGACCAATTCATTTGTGTTAGAGCGTTATTAAATGTCAGCATCTTTCTGACTGTATACCATTGCTCAGTACTGAATACTTCTTCACTGTTAGATATGAGTGGAGACTGTTATTAAAAAGGCTTGACAGTATTTGTTGTTGCTCCTTCTTAGGTAAGTAGCAATTGTAGGAAAGCCAGAGTTACAGGTTTGTCTGGCCTTGATTTTTAGGGGGACCAGCGGCAAAATCAGCTGATGAAATCCCATAATTACTCATGCTAATAACTTTCTCTTGTATAGGTCAAATGTAGGGGAATTCCTAAACCATATCTAAAGTATTTTCTCAAATGCAGAGTCAGGACTGAGAATGGACTTTTAATGTATAACTTGGGGAATAAAATGTTGTTTGTACAGATAATCATCTAGAAGTTATGTATTTGATATCAAAACTAGTTCACTGAAAATTTCAGCAGCGTAGTAAGCGTACATCTGTAATTGTAGAACTATGACTTAAGTAAAATTTCATTTTTGTGAGTCCCTTCTGCACTTCTGATTGTTTGTGAAACTGATTTATATAATGCACACACATCTTCCTACAGAAAGAGTGTTTCCGTACCTCAAAGATGAACTATAGCCTGGGATTTGGGGCTTGTTTTTCCTTTTTCGGACATGGGTGTGCATCAACACGGTATCCTGACTTGTCTTTAGCATCCTTGATTTTGTACCCATTCACATTATCTTATGTGAAACTCAAAATAATTGTTTTCTGAGGCTTAATTTTTGTAAGTTTGTTTTGACACTTTAAGATTAAAGTAAGTGCATATACCATAATATATATTAAAAAAAGTCAGTTATTTCCTTGCCTGCTACAGTATCTTATTAGCTGTTTACTATTTTAAACTTAGTTATGTTGCTCTGATATGATTTCTGCTTCATGCTTATCCCTAGGACAGTGACAGTTCTTCAAAATCAGTAAATTCTGTTGGCAGGCAGTGAGACTTTTTCATCTACTGCATCCTCACAAGTGCTTACATCTGTTCACTTCAAATTTCAGCTTAATGCAGCATTGAAATATCACAGAATCACAGAATGGCCCAGGTTGGAAGGGACCTCAAGGATCATGAATCTCCAACCCCCCTGCCACATGCAGGGCCACCAGTCTCCCCATTTAATGCTAGACCAGGCTGCCCAGGACTCCATCCAACTTGGCCTCGAACACCTTCAGGGACAGGGCATACAGAACCTCTCTGAGCAGCCTGTTCCAGCACCTCACCACTCTCATAGTAAAGAACTTCCCCTGATATCCAACCTAAATCTTCCCTCCCTCAACTTAAAACCATTTCCCCTGGTCCTGCAGCTATCAACCCTTTCAAAGAGTTGATTCCCCTCCTGTTAGTAGGCTCCCTTTAGGCACTGAAAGGCTGCAGTTAGGTCACCCCACAGCCTTTTTTCTCCAGGCTGAACAAGCCCAGCTTGTTGAAGTAGTGGAGGTCTTAAAACTGTTTTTTTAGAAAATAAATTCTGAGGTGGAAAAAGAGTTGAATTAGTACCTGTTTGCAGATAAAGATGCAATGTGAGTACAACCATGTTACAAGACATCCAGGAATCCATATGAGACAAGATTATATAAGTCTGGTTTTATAATCCCAATGTGCAAGGGAGCACTTGATTTTCTTGTGCATTTAGCTTGTGATCAAGGTTGATTGTGAAGGAAGCGAAAATCATGGATCTGAGGAAACTGCTTTTCTTTGGGTTTGTTATCAGTGTTTACTTTTCACACTTGATGAGACAGATATGGCATAACTTCTGCTGCAAGGAACACTTTGTCTATTTAACAGGAAAATCTATAGAAGGAAAATGTAAATACAGCTGTCAGAAGAAGATATTACCTCTTCTTAAGAGTCGTGCACTGTATTAGCTCTCCTGTCAGTGTGTTAAATGTTTGTTACACGTTTCATGAGCAGTCAGAGCTCTGCATTATATGTTTTAGGTGGGAAGTGAACAGAAAGTATAGTTAATTTGCATTGCAAAAACAAACACCTAAGTAGTAGTACTAATAGGGATTAATACTACTAGTTAGTACTTAATGGAATCGTTAGTACTACTGCCATTAGTAGTTTCTATACTGAATATTAATGCTATAGGTGATCTGTGTTAACTGGTTTGGAGTAGGTAAAAGCTGTTACGTTGTTTCCTGCAACCAGAACTTTTATGGTCTGTTCTGATAAGGGTAGAGAAGAAACGGGTCAGCCTTGGGTGAACTACGAGGAAATTGCTTCAGATAATTGTAAAGGTCAGTGTAGGCAAGGTGTATTTTCTTATAGTAAAATAGAATCTTCTCCTAGTGAGGACATTACCGTTTATTGCTAGCTATGGGCTGTTGCTGTAACAGCATTTTTATAGCCTGCTGTGAGTCATGCTAAACTACAGCTCAACTTAATATTTTATCTATCACAGTATGTTGTTCTGTGTTCCTTATTGCAATCTTTGAAATGTCTTGTCTTAGAGGATACGGTTGAGACTCATGGGTGATGTCTTTAATACTTTTTTTGTCTGACTCCCATTATCACAGTTGTTTCTCAACCTATTTCAAACACAAATATTTTTGTTACAGTGATGATTAAAGTATACTACGTGGGGTTGGAATGCAGCCTCGACAGCTGGTTGTGATCAATACAGAAAGCTGCAAAACTGGGTTTGCTTGATAAATAGTACAGTAGTAGCCATATGCTCTTTAATTTTAGAACAGTTGAACAAAAATCTGTTTCCATTTGATTGTCAATGCCAGCAAGATCATAGCAAGAGAAAGGGGAGCTCCAGTAAAATTAGAGAGATTTCTTGTGTTCTTCAGAAATAAAGCTTTAATGTGAGCCACTGTCACATTGAAAGTGCAGTGAGGTTGAGAAGCTTAAGTACAATGCATTGTGGTAATATCTCCTACTGGAGAAGAAAAAAGCAAACCCACCCCGTGCAGTAAGAGAGAAGCTTCAGGAACCAAAAGCAAGAATTAGTTTTAAATCACTGTAATGCTGCGTGCCTGCAAGTCAATTCTAGGTTAATTGACTTTCACTTCTCTCCCTGAGTTTTCAGATAATTATTGCTTCATTTGAAACACTTCTGCTATGTTGTTTCTCTTGCTTTTGAGAGGTTTTTCTATGATTACGGAGATTTTGATTCTTGGGAACACAAGGATTAAAAACAGTTGTAGCAGTCTTCCAGAGCTTTTTCATTTCTTACAGAATAGTGCAAAGATTCTCTTATACTAAGAGACAAAGAAAATGTTAGGTTAAGTGAGAATAATGGGGCTAGAGATTATAGCAGGTTAGAAAAAGATACAAAGAATAAATGCAATTGACAGAATAGTTTCAAGAGTTCAAAATGATTTTGTGTTTTTAGCACTGCTTTTGGTGAGCTTGCTAGTGAATTTTTAAGTATATGTGAAAACTGTAAAAGGAAAATATATCATATCTCTAGGTAAAAGATTTCATGACCAACTTGGATTTGTTTTTAAGTGTACTCATCAGTTCCTCTGTTAATATTTAGCATTTGTATGCTTTTGTGTTCCTATTCAGCTATTACTGTCTAACCATCTTTAACTTTGGAGTTTGTGGTGAATGAGGGAACTCATATGCTATGCATACAGTATTTCTCAATATCTGCAACTCTGTTGATGTGCATAGATAGCTACTTATTAATTCTTTCATTAAGTTGTATTACAAAATCAAGAATCTTGCTTTTAAACTGTATTTTGTCCTGTATAAAACTTACAGACAGTCCTTCATATTACTCAATTGTCATCATACTGGTGACTTTCAAAAGGAGAGCATACTGATGTGTTGTAAGTTGTGTAGGACTGACTGGCAAGGATTTGGATATCAGCAGAAATAGAACAGCATTTGTAGAACAAACAATAAGAGTACTTTGCCTAAATGACTTTTAAATGATCTTATGTAAGATTGTTAATAGTTTTTTAGATTCATTTGTTGTTGTTTTTGTTTTTTTTTCCTCTTGGAAAACATAGGCATTTCAGTAGGACTATGGAGGAGCTGGTTCACGATTTAGTCTCAGCACTGGAAGAAAGTTCAGAGCAAGCCAGAGGAGGTTTTGCTGATACTGGAGATCATTCTCGAAGTGTCTCTTGTCTTCTGAAGCGGCAGGCAAGAAAAAGGAGGGGACGAAAAAGGCGTTCATTTACCACCCATCATCCCTGGGAGACTGGTCACTGTTTAAGTGAAGGTTCTGATTCCAGTTTAGAAGAATCAAGCAAAGATTACAGGGAGAATCATACTAACAAGAAAGACCACAGTGACTCTGATGACCAGTTGTTGATTGCTAAACGCAGGCCTTCTTCAAACTTAAATAACATTAGAGGCAAAAGACCTCTATGGCATGAACCAGATTTGGCTGTGGACAATTTAGGAAACAGAACTTTGCGCAGGAGAAGAAAAGTGAAACGGATGGCAATTGATCTGCCTTCAGAAGTTTCAAATGCACTGACAATAACTCAGCAGCAGGATAACAGAGATCAAGAAATGGACAATGACAATAAATCATACCAACATCAGGAGTTTTCTAAGAACAAAGTTAAAAAGAGAAAAGTAGCTGCAGTTCGACAAGGACCGGAAATTTTGGACGAAGGAGTAGTAATAGAAAATGAAGAAATGAACCAAGCAAATAAGGACAAAATGGAATATGAGGAGCAAAAGGGCTCAGATGAGAACATGAGTGACAGGTTATTTTTTTTTCTTTTTACAGAAACTTTAGATAATATTTGTTTGCTTATGTTTCTATTACTAGTATTGGAAATATTTGTGTTTTTTTCCTTTCATTTCAGAGTTAAATTGCTAGTACAAGTAGCATCTGTTTAACAAGTAACTTTTAGGATTGGTTGATGGCTTTTGTGTTTTTGTTTTTTTGTTTTCTTGTTTTTTGACATAAGTTTGCAGTTCTTTAATATAAACTGAGCTGAATTGATCAGGTTAATGGAATCCAGCATAAAATAGTCAGGTAGCAGAGGAGTTAGAAAATAATAGTATGTCATAATTGTTTCAAGGATAAGAATGACAGAATATAGAAATGATTAATCCTGTTTGTCGTGCTGTTTTTTTTGTTTTTTTTTTTTTTTTCTCTGAGTATTTCAACTGGAAACAGTTCTCAGACACTCTCACAGGCAAAAATTAAGATTTTCCTAATCTCTAGATATTTATGTTTTGGTTGTTATCTCTTCATCAGAAAGGCTGTCAGTATTTAGGTTTATCTTTTAGACAGTCTGTTCTTCTGTATTACGGGCATAAAAAGTCTGCAGCTTGCTAAGGATATACATCATTTATGAAATGCATAAACCAATTTACAGTTCAGAAACACCTGAGCTTGCCATTAGAAAAATGGGGGAATGATGACCCTTTGGCAGTACACCTCATCCATCCATTCCAGACAGCAGGCATGCTACAATGGTAATTGTTTTGAAAATACTATTTTGACAACACAGTAAGGTGTAAGTCATTTTTCCACCTTACACAAGGGACTTTACCTGCAGGGCCTGGTAAGTCTGATTATGTTTATCCCGTGTGTCTGCTTCTCAATACAGAACTGTCAACAAGAAAGACTCCTTATTAGAACACATAACTTTGATCAGATGTGTGACAGAACTACTGTCTCTGTTTGGTTGTGTTTTTGTTGTGTTTTTTTTTCTTCCCCTAGGCATTTTATCTACAAACTGTTGAGCAGATTGGTTACAGTAATAATAGCAGTATTGATAAGTGGCGAATTCCAATTATTGTCTGAAAAGTTATTTGAATTGCTTTATCACATGCTGGCATTGTCTCACACCAGCAGATCATAAGCAGTTGAAAAAGTAATGTGAATCTTGATTTCTAAAAAGTGTTCCTTATGTCTCAGTTATTAGAACGGAAGCAGTACTACTTGGCAGTTTAGCTTCAGACATCTCACTTCTGCATTGAAGTCAGAGGTATGTCTCATCAGGGAGCCTTTAGAACACTTCCCTCTTTGATACAGGGAATTGGCCTCCCTCAGGATCAGTACCTAAAGACAGATGATTAGAAATCTTCCTAGGAGCTGGGAACTGTTGCGTGTTTCATCCTATGTGCATATGTCACATTTTTTAAATTTTATTTTTAAAATATTTTCTTACTGTTGATTCCTACTTCTTTTTCTTTAAGTTCGAGGCTTAGTTTTCTGGCTCTCAATGCCAGTATCTAAATGATTTTGGAGATGAATTCCCGTGCAGTTGGTTCTGAGCGCCAGAAATGAAATTTCTAATCAGAACCTGTCTTACTTTTCCCCTTATCCTTAATGTCAATTTCAGACAAATTTGGTAGTATATGGAGTTCTGGAAGATATTTTAATTCTAATTAAGCTTTTGATGGTTTTGTTTTTTGGTTGTTTATTTTTTTGATGTTTTTGGTTTTTGTTTGTTTGTTTGTTTTCTATTTAAGTTACTGAAAAGAGAAGAAGTCTGAACTGTTGCTTTTGAAAATGAGAGCGGTTCAACCGAGTCCTTTAATGGAGGACATGCTTACCCAGCAGCGTGCCAGTTGGTGCTCAGTGACTGCTCAGTTTTTGGGGCAGGATTAATTAGTAACCACAAGGCAAGGGGACAGTTTGCTATTAAGAAATTTGTTTCCTTTTCTTTATTTCCACAAATGTGTAGCTGAAGCTGTGAAAGCTTTTTCAGTATCGGAAGTGTTCCTGCAAAGTTTTTGTTTGCTACTTTTCATTGCTGAAGGGAATCTGTGACTCTTTGTTCATTGACTGCCATGTTGCAATTTTCTCAGGTGGAGTTCCTGCCCTATCTAACTGGGGCCTGAGAATAATGAACACTGTTTGCTGCTGGCTATGTCAGTGTTGTATTGTTTTTAATTTGATGTTTTTGTTTTTATTTTTAAACAAAGGAGGGGACAAAAGTATTTTTGAAAGTTCCAAGTTGTTACGTTGTTGTATACTGGCTAGTCCTTCAGTAAGAATAATTGCACAATTAAAATGTCATATTAAAACAAACTAACAAACTGTTCCCAGAATAGGGAGTAATAGGAAAATTTGGTGGGGAAAAATGAAAGAAATACTAAGGCTGAAAGGATTTCCTACCTTTCATTTTAACTGTAGAAAGTGGACTGGAAGGATCAATGTAAAGGAAGTGTTTTTTCTTTAGAGAGATGTATGATGTAAAATTATACACAACTAAATGTAAGGCTAGTCAAGCTATCTGTGTGGTGATTAAGTTGGTTATGATTGTTAGAGATAGTTACAATATCAACACTTATAACGTCACCTTTCTTCTGCTTAGGACAACTGTGCAAATCAAGTGCTTGAATCTGTTTTGTTTATATAAGAGATGTATGTATAAGTTTTGCTTATGTAGTAAGAAAATATGTAAGCAGAACATGCAGCAATGATTAGGAGAACTTCACCTTTAAAGTTATGTACATGAGAACAAAACAAGAAACTTCACACTGCTTATTGGTTCCTGATTCCATATTGTTTCACGTTGTGTTGGAATGTTTTCTGGTGAGCAGAGATGTAAAAAGAACTTGTGCTTTGTTTACGCACACAGCTTGTGTGTAATGTTGAGAGTAACTGTAGTATTTGCAGCTTTAACTTGAATATATGATGAATTGATTATTTTTTTTTCCTCAAATTTCACTGGAAGTAAAACATTATTAACTTCTGCTGAGACTACTTCCTGCTCTATTCAATGGAAAGTTGCTCTATTCAATGGAAAGTAAATAATTGATTTACAGAAATCCCTTGTAAGTGAAACTCAACAGATCGTAACCTGTGTTATTAAAAGAAAAGAGAATATTCTAAGTTTTTAGAGATGCAGGGAGTATTTTTTTTTTTGCAATATGTGTACAGTGAAGTATGAACTTCATTGATGATTCTGTTGGGTTTTTTCTTTTTTTTTTTTTTTTTTTTTAGAGAGTACTTGCACGCATGTTGTATACAGGCACTCTGATTTTAATGTTCTGACGGAAATTGTGGAGGAGTCGTCTGTACCTTGTTTTCAGTTGTGCTTTTTTCTTCTGTTCGTTTGGTGATGTTACAACCATTGGCCATACTAACTTTCTTAAGATAACCTTTATTTTTATATACTTTGCTACTGGTGCTGTCAATTTTTTTTTTTTCTTTCTCAGTGAGACAATAATATATTGTGAATCCTTAAGCAATGCATTTTTCAGATTATTTGCCAGTGATATTTAGAAAGATAATTTGTATTTTTCAGATTCCTGCACTTCACATGCTGAAGGAAAGTGTAGAATGCTTTTGATTGAGATTTTTCCTATTTTATTGAGCAGTGGTTCTCCAGAATCAAGCTGAATTGCATAGCATAAGAAAGGAGCAGTGAGCATTTGATGGAAGCACATAATAAAATGCATCAATTGTGTCAGCACCTCGTAGCAGTCACATCTGGCCTACTGTCAGGGTACCATTAGATTCCTGTGGTTTTATGTGCCAAAAATAATACTCTGTAGTTAATGGAACTAGGATATTTGCAGTTTGATTAAAAATAATAGTAATAAAATCCTATTTTCTTTCTGATCTTTGTTGTGCTTGATTTCCATCTGAGCACAGCCTTGTCTCCTTAACATTTTACGACTGAAAGATCAATTGTTTTTTTGATCTTTTTCTTTCTTTCTCTCATTACAGTGAATCCAGCAGCCTGAGCAGCAGTGATGCTGGTTTGTTTACCAATGATGAGGGAAGACAAGGTATTGAAACAATCTTTCCTTTCACCCCTCAAACAACCTCAGTTGAAATTCCATTAAGTGTTACAAGTTATTTCATGAGTTAATTACTGTTTGAATTGCTATTACTATTTTAATGAGTTGAAATAGAGCTTTTGTTCAAGGATTTTGAAATGTTATGAGAGGGCATCCCAAACCCATGACTTAATTTAAAAAAAAAAATTAAAATATCAAAAATACAGATAACATAAAAATATTTTGAAGATATTCTAATTATCTAAACTATTTTTAATTCTTTGAGCGCTCCACTTTTTTGACAAGACAGTGTAATCATAATACTGCCTTTCAGACTATTTTTGATGTGGCTTTTTTCTTTTTTTCCTCGAGTTGATGTATTTGTTTTGTTCTAGAGATGACATTTACTAAACAACCACTCAATTTTATCAGTCTGACTGACAATAGATGTACCCTGTTTTAAGCCTCTCCTCTCTGAAGAACTTAAAGTAAAATGCAGTAAAGATTCAAAATTTCCTTTAATATACGTGATCACATTATTATGTGATACAACTATTGAGGATCATGGTCTAGTATTTTGTTTTTACTTCAAGTTTTCAAGTTCAGTTTTCACTGTGCTATTCTAAGTGCAACTCATTTAACCTGCACAGTGCTAGCATATTTGCTAAACTCACAGTTTAGGAACCTGCAGTTTTTGATAATAGAAAAAGATAAAGCAAAAATAGTCTCTCAGGTAATTAAGACTTGCTATGTTATTGATTCTAAGTTGATGGTATTGGAAACTACTAGGTCTGCTCCTATAGTAATGCCTCCTACTTTGTTACGTCGGCCCACAATGTCAGAGGCGGATGTTGGTGGTATGGCAGTAGAATTTGAACCTTCCCACCAATATCCCGTCACATGCTGTTGTCGTGAGACAGATGGCAGCAGTGGGGCAATCTGACAAAATGGTGTCTGACATGGAAGTGCAAATGAAGCAAAGAGGTGGAATTGAATTCTTCCATGCAGAAAATATTGCATCCATTGACATTCATCAATATTTGCTGAATGTTTATGGAGACCAAACAGTGAATGTGAGCACAGTGAGGCAGTGGGTGGTGCATCTGAGCAGTGGTGACAGCGACATGAAATATAAGCTGTGTTCTGGATGGTCATGCAGATTTTTTCACAGCATACAGGCTCTTGGTGCTGATGACTATGTTGAAAAATGGTGTTTTGTAGCTGTGAATTTGCTCTATCAAGTAGTGTTATTGTGTTCTTCATATCTGTTGTAGTTTCCATGGAAATAAATAGGAAACACTACTTCTGGAGTGACCTACGTGTTTTCTTATGTTCTTCCACAGCTTGGAAGAATTGATTCTGTGCAAGAAAATAAAAGCTGGCATATTCCATAGTAGTGTTTTATGTTAAAGGAATGTCTTTCGCTGTCTTTCTCTTGGTTTCTTTTGTTTTTTAACTTCTAACGTTTTAGTAGTGAGATAATTTTCTTCGAATATGGAATAGAAGTGTGCCTGCTTTGCTCATTTGACCAAGGCAAGCAGTAAGTGCTGCAGTGTATCCTGTACCTCCCATTCTAAGTATCTCAGAGCTTTTCTGAATAACCTAGGCTGTTTTTGAAAGTTTAGATCAACCTTTTAAATTTTTAAAAATGCTAAAATCAAAATGAGATACCTTCAACAGTTTTATGTTTGCATCCCTGTGTGAATTTTCTTTTTGACTTGCAGTTTTTTAAAATATTTTTCTCTACTTTTGCATGTAAAATGACTTAACGCATTTCATTGCTACGCATTGTTGAAGTGCCCTTCTGATATGTTTGTATCATTTTTTCCTTAAGTACCGAATTAAGTTATTTAAGTTTTTGAATGGTGTTTTTGAAAATGTCAGTAATTTTCTGTTTCCTTTATTTATTTTCTGGAGGGAGTAAGGGGGAGGGATCAGTGAACAGCAGTATTTCTTGCTACAATGTTACTTTGAAAAAGGTGTTGGTTCTTTGCTGTAGGGCTGCAATTCTTTTTGTCTGCTTTTTGGATCTTGATTCAACTTGTGATAATGTCAAAAAGAAAGTGTTAGACTTGAAGTACTATTTCTGAATATAAATAGAACAAGCAAGAGTATTTAAACTTGAGAAGGATATTGTCACAACAAAATGTTACTTTTCTCTACTTTGTGATAGTTTTTTCAATGTTTTGATTAGAAGTCCAGTAACTTGACGCAGAATCTGACGCATTTTTAAATCTATTTTATAGCATTATTTTTGTGATGATTTCCATGAAAATACTATCAATGATCCTCCTGCAAAACCAAAATTGCTTGTTTTCTAGTGATGCTTATTGCCATCCTCCCCAGCCCCTCCTCCCCCAAATGCAAATAATTTTCTCTTTTCCTCTTATGAATTATTTCTCTCTGATGTGATTTTTTCATCTTTATGTATTAATTCATAGCCAAGTTGAGATGCACATGACAAAATATTGAAGGAACGAAAAAATAAATCTGATTTAAAAACAAAGTAGAAGTCTAGGTGAAAGAAACAAAGATGGAAAATGACAAGATGAAAGCATTAAAAACTACCTGATTTTTTTTGTTGTCCATTTTTAAAAGCTGTATTCCAGTTCCTGATTTCCCAGTGTCCCTCCTCCAGAATGTACAATTCAGGGCATCAGCATCTTGGCCTCATTTGTAGTTCAAGCCTTATATTGCAGTATGTTGTATAACACAATAGGCCTTGCTAGTAGGACCACCTGCAATTTCAAGGTACTTTACAAGTTAAGCTTTCAACACTATATTAACAAGACTGTAACATTATTTAAATGTTATGATACTGTTTTTTAGAGGAAAGAGGGGGCAAGAGAGGAATAGCAACAAGTCAAATAGCAACATCTTAAATGTTTGCATTCCCAGCTCACCAACATCTATTAGTGCACTTGGGGAAAATAAAAAATTGACTTGAGGTCTCCTAGATCATGATGGGTAGCACTGAAAATATCCTTAAGATTGCAGAAAATTGGAAGCACAATTACATTAATAGTGATAAGTAGTTGAAATTGAAGAGGTCAGGAAGTGTTGAAGTTCTGCTGTGACTAAACTTTTAAATCTAGCTGTATTGTTATTTTGTGATTAAACATATAGTAATTACAGTGCCCTCTTAAATATTCCAGTACTCATTTTGTACAACTTTTTTGTTTTCTCTACTGATAAATTAATTTGAATCTCACATAGCATTTCTTCTGGTTGCAGTTGTCAATGTTGTTTCCCAGTAATAAGAGAAATTGTATGTGTAATAGTAAGTGTAGGTGCAAAAGTTTTGAACTAGTGTGGCTATTTTGTAGTTTTTGTAGGTGCAGAAGAAACATGAAGCTGTTGTATGTGAACAGAATAATTGAAATATCGGCTATCGTCTGTGGATCGCAGCTGTAGAAATCAAAGCAAAGGTCGTGTGGTGTTACTGGAGAATATTAGAGAAAGTGTTGGAGGATGGGATGCTTTTTAAAATATTAAGAACGTTAAGCCAGGAACTGAAGCGCCTTGAAATTTTGGAATTAATTTGACATTTTTGTTATGATTGAACATGCATTGCTTCAAGTTAGTTTATTGAAGTGTTGGTCCTGGTCAAAAGCAAGCGTGTTTTATTTTAAGTAGGTGGATAGGAGAGTGTATGGGCTTAGATCTGTTTCTGGAGATCTAGAGGCGTTTTAACTTTACATTAAAACATAGCATTCTTTCAAGACATAGTAGTCTTGAATTAAATAGAGGTGATCTTCAGCAGCCCTAAGAAAAGAAGTGTTGTCCGTCTTTTGAAACATTTTGAAGGCAAAAATGTTGCTTTGAATTTGAGAACTGCCAATTCAGTAAGATAAAGTCAAAGTGCTGGGTTGCTCAGCTCTTGAACTAGGAGGCCTTTGTGTTATAATCTCTGTGTGCAAGGTCTGAAATCCATTGAACAGACTGGGTCTTCCCCTAGCCCTTTTGAGAAGGGAGATCTCTTAGAGTGAGGCAGCAGGTAAACAAAATGTCTGAGAGCGCTCTCACTCAGACTAGCAGTAATAGGCTTATGCCCATCTCAAGACAATAATCCAATTGAAAATAGTCAAAAGATTCAGAGTTGTTTTTCAGCTTGCATGTGCTCTTTGTGCAGGAATACCTGGGTTCTTTCATCATGTCAGAAAAACTTATAAGGTTCAGCTCTAGATTATAGACCTGTGATCTATCTTTGGCAAGAGGTAACTTGCCAGCAAAGGAGGTGCAAGAAAATATGTAATAGTACAGTTAAGATGTTTTTGTTGGTATTTTCTTAATGTACTAATATTCTTATTGCATAAAGAGGAAAGTTATTTTTTCCCACAAAGGAAATACAGGGCATGTAATGAGGGCACTGATTTCCTTCCATAGGCGCTATTTGTCTTATCCTGCATTCCACCTACCTAGTCTTAAATTCCAGCTATTTCTTCCAGAATTAATTTGCATAGCTCTGATAAACTTCTGTCCCTGAGCCCAGTTGAGAAGACTATGTCAAAATTCTTACTTAATTTCCTAGGAAAGGAAACTACTTTGAGTTACTGGTAGTATTTTTTTAATTAATCGAAATAACGAGAGCTCACATCTTGCAACAGAATATTCAAACAAAATTTATTCGCACAAAGACTTGGAAAATCTAAACAAAGGAGTCCAAACTTAGATTAGTCTATTGTTTGGAATAGCTAAAGAGTCTGTCCAGTTCTTTCCTGTAGATCCCCTTTAAATAATGAAAGGCCACCCTCAGGTCACCGCATAGCTTTCTTTTCTCCAGGCTGAAGAGCCTCAGCTCTCTCAGCCTGTCCTTGTGGGAGAGGTGTTCAGTTGCATGGATCATTTTTGTGGCTCTCCTCTGGATGTGCTGCCACAAGTCCATGCTGCTTCTATACTGAGGACTCCACACCTGGATGCAGTACTCCAGTTGAGGCCTTCTAGAGCACAGAAGAGGGGCAGGATCACCTCGCTTGACCTGCTGGCCATGCTTCTTTTGATGCAGCGCAGGGTACAGCTGCCTCATGTCCAGCTTCCCATCCATTTGTACCCCCAGTCTTTCTCGGCAGTGCTGTGCTCAGTCCTTTCATCTCCCAGTTTGTATTGGTAATAGGGCTTGCTTTGATGCAGGTGCAAGATCTTGCATTTGGATTTGTTCACCTGGACCCACTGCCCAAGCCTGCCTAGGTCCCTCCGGATGGCATCCCATTCCTCTGGTGTGTGACCACACCCCACAGCTTGGTGTCGTCCAAATAAATACTCTGAATAACCTGAATTCTGCCTGAAAAGTCCTCAAACATAACTACTATTTGTGAATCCCTTTCCATCTCTGTTTTCCCCTTCCTGCATCTAAAAGCTTATTTTCTGTAGCCTTTACTAATTTTACTGCTTGTAGAGATCATTAACTATGAAGAGATCACAGGTCATCTGCAAGATACCAGTAAAGGACTTAATTATTCTGTTTTCTTGACGTGCTTGTCCTGACAATCATTTGCATGCATTTTCTTCTGTGCTTGGAAAAGTATTCTTTTCCATTCAACAACAACTTATTTGGAGAAAGTATGTTGAATTTTATTTTTCCCCAGACTTACATTCTCATTATTTGTATTTTCCCATTTTAGGAAGGAGTGATAATGTCATTTCACTAATGCTTTTTGTTCTTAAATTTGTGTTTTAAATCTTGCCTTTGTGCCTTATGTCTTTCATAATCATGCCTAATAAAAAAAAAAAAATTGAAAAAAGATGTGCAGAAAGTTTGCTATTTCATGGAAGAGTATAGCACACCCTTTAAAATCTAACTTTGGGATATATGGCAAGTTTTCTTTCTTGTCTTTAAGGATATTTTCTGGTATTCTGTCAACTACCTAGTTTAAAGGAACATGTTTTAAAAACAAACATAGCATTTTATTTTAATTGCTAGTATTGTGTATGAGGCATATGTAAGATCAGATTTTCAGTCATCTCGTTTTTGCCTTTGACTCCATGTATTTAAATACTACATCTGTAAATGTTAGTAAAATGACCAGCTTTGTACTATAATGCAGTGTAATGCTCAATCACATGGTATTGTCAGTTTTCATTTAAAATCAACTTTTTCAAAACTTATTTCTAAATGAACTTAATCAGATTAACTTCATTTAGTCACATCTGTTCATGATTGTTTTCCCCTCTTACTAGCCATACAAATCATGAAATTAAGCTAATTATATACCATTATCAGCTGCAAAGAACTAGTTTCACAGTTTTATACCTTTTAATTCCCTGCAGGAGATTAAAGCTTGTTTTTTGTTAATATGTAAAGTGCAGTAACTTAAATGGATTTCCCTGCAGTTATTGCCAAAGGATTAACTAGTTTATTATTGTTTTTCACTATTGTAAATTGGTTTTAAAACATTACATTTTATGTGCTTTCATTGATGGCAGCACTTGTCATGCTATTGAGAAACATTTTCCAAATAGAATTGCCATACACAAGTAATTGTTGTACAGCTATAAAGCAAAAAAAAGAATTGTCCTGTCAGTGTTTATGGATGATAACATCTGATTTTTATCTTCCTGCTTCTCCCTGTTTTTTGGGGGTCTTGGGTGTATGTCCCTACACAGGTGATGATGAGCAGAGTGATTGGTTTCATGAAAATGAATCTGGTGGAGCATGTGGAATTACAGGAGTCATTCCTTGGTGGGAAAAAGAAGGCTCTACAGAACTGGACAGAGAATTGCCCGACCCAGTCTTTGAAAGTATCTTAACTGGTACTTTCCCCCTCATGTCCCATTCAGGGAGGAGAGGTAAGTGACAATCATATGCAAATTGTAGAATCAGTTGGGTACAATAGAAAGATGTCTGTAAAGTATGTTAAATATTGAGAACATTTTGGAGATGCCAGTTTGTTTTTTGAATTATGTCACTTTTGAGATCTCAGAAATAATCAGAAAACTTGTCAATAATTAGAAAAGTCAATGTAGAACTCGGCTCATTTTCATAGCCTTTTTGTTGTTGTCTTGATGTTTGCATTGAGAATTAGTAAGTATTGCTTAAAGTGAATCTTTGGTAGAGTTCTTTGACCATTTGCTTTGCTTTATGGTCAGGCTGCGTTGTTTGTAAAGAAGAATTAAGTGTTCGTTTAGAGCAAGGATTGAGATTGTTACTAAGAGTATTATTTAATTTTTACTTTAAAATATTTTAAACAACTGTGGATGCATTGTGTCTAATGGCCACATTGTTCCAGCGCTTGATTACCTTTACATATAGATCCACTCTTTCAGGACTGAAGTTGTCAGACCTCGCTTTGCTGCCACAATTTTATCTTACCTTACCTTCTTTCATATTCAAATATAGATCTTTCATGTGAACAGTGGTCAAATTATCTTCAGGCTCCTTATCTACACATTGAACACACTGAATTCTTATGAGGTTTATTTTCCTGATGCTTGCAATTTTTTCACTGGTCTCTGCATGTTCACAGGATTTAATGCTTTTTAGTACTAATGATGTTGTAAGCAATGCAAAATCTGTTTCCTGTAGTTCGATATGTTCTGTTTATTTAGCCAGTTGGACATAGAACCAGGATGGCACCTACAGAAAGACTTCATTTTCATTACAGCTTAGCCTTTTTTAACCACTTCCCCTTATGTTCTTCTTTTTCCTGTTAGTACGCTGGCTATATTAAATGTATTTTTGTTTAAGTAAAGGTAAATCAATAGATTATTATATAAAGGTAAATATTCTTCATTATATGGTATAGGAAATATGCTTAAATGAATCTCTACTTTTTATTTGAAGGTTTCCAGAGCAGGTTTAGTCATCTTCATGGAATGCCAGCAAGAAACACAAAAAAGGCTTCAGGAAACCAAAATGCATTGGTAGGTCCTTTCATTGGTACTAACATTTCTACGAGTCATTCTTATTGCCTTTTTGTTTGTAAGAGCATACTCCTCTCATTCTTGTTTTCTAATGCTGTGAATAGGTAATGGAAAGATAAGACTTCAGTGTCACTGCTGTTTCTGTGCTTTAGACTCTCTCTACTACAGTTCTATTTTAATGTAATATATCTGAGTGCTAAAATGGCAAAAACAATGCAAGATTGTCCCTCAGTGCTTATTTTGCGCTTTGTGTAGGAAAAGGTATTTTGGTTTTCTTATAATTAACAAATTTTTCAGTATATATCTTACGTGTATATGAAAATATGTTTCTCTCCTCTTAAAAAGAAAATCAAATCCAATTCATTTCAATTTTTTCTTATACTGATGGTGTCCTAGAATGGGTATGTGCTTGTAGCAGAAATGTTAAGTCACGGCTTGAACCAGTGATTGAGCTCCTGGTGGGAAGGCAGGGCCAACCCAGGGGAGCTCAGGTGCATGCAACACACCTGAGTGACAGGAAGAGATGGAGCCAGGAACCCCTTCATTTAAGGGTTGGCAGTAGAGGCAAGAGTATCTTGCTGGAGATCGCTGTGTACCTGAGACCTTCTGAAGGTGAGCAGGTTCTTTCCTTTGTGTCTCTGCTCATGACTGTTGCGTTTGAGCAAGTCCTCACTTGCTGATGCCTAGGACTTTGCAACTTGACTGTTATTGTTGTGCTTCCCTTTGCATTACAGTGTTACAATACTCAATTTTATTGTTTTTCTTTCCAAAATTTGCATTGAAAATCTGCTCATAATCTCTTCTGTTTGACTGGCTAAGGGGAAAAGGCACGTGGAAAAAAAAAATTAGTGACACACCTCTTATAGACATCAGGTGTTCCTTCGTACTGAGACTGTTTGAGACTTTTCTGGAACTGTGTCTACAAGTAGGAGTTGTTTGCTGTTGTTTTTGTGTGTGTGTCTCTCCAGCTCTAGGAGTAATATTTATAAATGGAGGAATAAAATTCTGCTGTCTTTGCTTTTATGTACAATGTTGGTAGCTGCATTTCCTAATAGCTTTATTCTAAACTAAGATTCTAATGAGTTTTTTAGCATTTTTTTCTTTGGAGGTAGTCGTGAAGAGAAGGAGTTCACTTCTTAACTTAAAATGTTAAAATATAATTACTGCAGCGCAGTCTACTCCTTTCTTATCAGAAAAGTGATTGGAAGATAAGGAGAGATGTGAAAGACTATCATATGGGATATGTTTATTATTCACTGGTAAATACTGCAGCATTGACTTTCTTTGTTATTTGAGAACAGTAAATGTTTTCAAATTCTAATTTGCCTTAACAAAATAAGATAGTTCTGTGAAATGTAAGTTCTGTTGCACATGCAGAGAATAAGAAGGAACTGTTAGAAATGTAACTTTTTAAAAAAGAAGGTTTTTATAGCCATTGAAACCTCTATCCAATAATTGCCATTTGAAACAGAATAAGATGCCTTAAAACCTTGGCCTGTGATCTCTGCTGTTAGTGGTCATGAATTAGATGAATGTTATCTAGTTCTTGGTTTCCTATCTACTTATTTTTATTTTTGGTTCAGTGCTTGCTTGAGCATATCTAGGATTTGTAGCCCATTTTCTAGGCTTATTGCAATTTCACTCTGATACTTTATAGGAGCTATTATAACTGATAGGTTAGCTTCATGGTATTGATGATACATGGCTTAACTACCCTAAAAACCGCCTTTTCCTCTAAATTGTAAAAAGGTGATTAAGTTTCAATTGAAGATATACTGTGAATGTATATATATGATAAAAGCCCCTAATGTTTATTTTCTTCTATGCTTTCTAGGTTATCCTTAGCCCATTTTGTCTTCCAGTCATGATATCTCATATATAAAGATAGTATCATAGTCTGCTTTATAACAAATACAAAAGCTGATCTTCTAAAGACTGATAATTCAGTTTCAGTTATTAAATATATCATTTACATAGTGTTGTGAAACAAGGTTGACATGTGAATGTACATTTTAAACCACTATGTTTAGACAGGAGAGCATATATAGAATGGATGTGCAGTTGCCTCTTCAGATGCAGAGTTTTCTGACCTCCCTAGCAACTATTTATGTTTGTGGGCACATCTGCTGCATCTGTCTTTGCAAGAGCTCATGTACTTCCTTTTAGGCAGTGATTGCTGCTTAAAGAAAATCTTTTTTAGATACTTCAGTGACAAAAAGTAATTTAATACCTGTGACATGTGATAAAACAGAACAAGAAGTAATTACTGCTATTAGATGGTAACAGTGAAGACGAGCAGCAATGCTTTTAGAGAGATTAATATCCTGAGGAGAGAACACTGCATACTCAACTCATTGAACAGAGTTGTGATGTGACTTCTTTTTTTTTTTTTTTTGTAACGGTGTCTCTTTTTGTAATCTCATGTCACTATTGCTTTTACACAGACTTTAAGGGAGACAGAAGAAAGTGTATTTTCCTGCTAAGATATGTTTCCTGAAGTACACAGTGTATATTCCCTCTAAAGATGTGTTGTCTGTATCTGTGGAATGTGAGCATAGAGTTAGTGCTTTGTAAGGCAGTATGTGTTTAGAACTTTTTTTTTTTTTGCATGATTTAGTTAAAGGTTTGTGCATCTAGCAACTTGAAAAGATTACTGGTTTTGAGAATGCAAAATGCAGAGGTAAGGTAATACCTTGATAGATCATCACCCTCTAGGAGAGTTTGGATGCTCAACTGTTTGGATGCTATGAGAGAAACATCAGGCTAAATGTCTGCATGATTATTTGCTATATCCCAAGGGAGGTGCAAATTTAAGTAATTTTCTCACCTTTGTTTCTAGAAGTAGCAGAAATGGAGAGCCAGGGGAAATTACCTCTTTGCAGGCCAGTTAGTGATCTTTAATGTGAAGTATCTACATCTGATGCTCAGATTCTGTCCAGATATTCTTCCTGCATTTCATTCAATGACTAGTTGTTTAAGCAAACTCATGAGACTTTCTATCATCAGTTTACTGCTTTTGAATCAAAACACTTTTTTAATAATTGTGCAGCACTGCACAAACATCAGAAGTAAAACACAAAGCAGTGTAAACATAAAAAATACTGTAGAAATCTCTACTTAATCTATTGTGCAGGTTGAGTAAGTAGGTAGCAGGTAGGTAAAAACATGAGCACAAAAATTTAAAATATATATATTCATTACAAATACTTATATCCCTTGGATTGTTCATTCTACTTATCAAAGAAAGGTACAATCCTTAATGGAATCCATAAATTAAATAATTTATCAGGCATATATCTTGGCATGCAGTTATAATGCTGAGATTTCATGTTTCCATTGCTTTGCATTATAGCGGCCTCATTTTTAACAGAACTTTCTTTGAAAAGAAATAGGAAAAGCGTTACTTGTTATTGATCCTGCCTGCATCATATTTCTTGTAGCAGTTTCGTAGTTCTAGTCAGAAACATGGTTGTTACAGTTGGAAAGATTGGTGTAATGGAAAGGTGATACAAGAGTGAAATGGAAAAAAGGACAAATGCAAAGAATACTCTCTTGTGTCTGAAGATCTAGGCTTGCAGGGAAAAACTCCACAAGGGATGGATCTCCAATCAGAGATCCTTCCCCTGTGGCAGTCAGCCCTTAAATGGGTTCTAGGAGAGGTGCAGCCAGGCTCCACCCCTTCTTGTCACACAACTGAATTGCCTTCACCTGTGCTCTCAGGGCTGGCCCGCTCCTTTCCCCAGGCGCTCAGTCAGTGGTTCAGGCTGTGATTCAACTGTTCCCATACAGTGGTAAGAGTACTTTTATACCAGTACTTTTATACCAATATTTAATGAACTCTTAACAACATGTATTGTGTGAAATTATATTGTTTGCTTGAATTCTGCAGTTGTATACGATCTAGTTTACACAATTTCTTTACCAAAAATGGGCGAAGATGCTGCAGGGCTTTGTCTAAGGTCTCTTACATATTTCTTTTTGCAGCTTTGATTCCTTATCTAGGCAAAAACCTGGGAACTGATTTCTCTGGATTACAGTGTAAAAAGCATCATCAATAAAAAATGATGCTTTCTCTCAACTGCACAAATTTTTCTATCTGTTAACTTATGAGTTTTGATTTTCATGATTCATAAGAAAACCTCTTTTTGAGTCTTGTTCTTAGGGATGTTTTTTTTTTTCTTTTAGCACAGTTGTACTATTGAGCTTAACTAAATGTAGTTGCAATTATTCAAAAATTACATAAAGAGTGAAAGTTATCATCTGTAGACCTGTTATCCAAGGTCTGGTTTTTGGACTTTTCTGTCAAATCTTGCAACTTTGTTTCTCTCTCACACACATGCCTCACATACAGTATCAGGTAACTACTACCATATTAATTTGAAGAGAAGATGTATGGAGAATTCTTCCTGCTTTCAAGATAAGAAATTCAATTTCTAAGTATCCACTAATTGAAGAAACAGATGTATTCAGGTGCTTTTTCTTGACATATTATTTTGAAAATTGAGTGAAGTGGTATTATATGACAAAATTTTTTTTTTTTTACAGATTCCTTCCTTAAAGAGGGAACTGAGCATTGTTTTTACAGTATTAGTCAGAAGTCTCTTCATGAATGCTGTGCTGTAGCTCAGCTCTTATCTCCTTCAAAGCTGTAGGTCATTAGCCAAAAAGGAATTACAAACATTTCAAATACCAAATGTATAGATTTCAACCAAACAATGGATAGTCAGTTTTGTAGTTATTTCTGTTGCTTAAGCATGCATTAAGATAAACAGAAATCCTCAGCTAGTTTGCAATAGTTCAAAGGGCACTAACTGGTGATGGGTGAGCATCTGTTTCTTTTCATCTATTCTTAGATTTCTTTCAGACTGTTAGTTTGAATGACTTTTTTTTAATAAATCAATAATCGGATTTCTCAACATGCGTGGAAAAAGTGTACTTATTAATCTTTAACTGTAAGCCATCCTTGATACTTACAATCAATCTTCTAAGGCTTCATAAGTAAGAAGGAGCTGAAGCAACTGGTAGCCTAGCTACTGCTTCTTCCTTATCTCTTCCTGCATCACTACAGAAGCAAATATTTAGAAAATTCAAAAATCTGTAGTTGAAAAATAAAAATACAAGTAACTGTAATGGTTTGTTCCAACAGTCCTTGAAAGACAAACTCTTAAAAAAAAAAAAAAAAAAAAAAGTTACGTTCCTTAGCAGTTGTCTTTCTTGTCTTTCTTGCCTTTACTACTAATGCTGTTAATATGTTCTTTGTATGTCTAAAATTTCCAACCCTTCACTTTTTTTTCTATTTTATCTCAGCCTGTGGTTGAACTATGATTTTGCAATGAGTTGAAAAATAAAGTGTGATTATAACTCATAATGAAAGGATAATACATGAAAAGTGTTATGGTATATCATTAATACTGTTAATTAAAGTATAGGTTGTTTTAGTTTCATTCTTAAACTCTGATCCTACAAAGGTAAAGAGTATTTCTAACATGTCATGCAATCAACAATTTGAGGTAACATTTTTGCTTTACCAACAAATGAAGTTATTTCTTCAGTACAACTACTGAAACAGATATTTCGTTTATACAGTGAAGAGCTTACAGTGGTGTTGTTTTTCATTTGCTATGAAAATCAGAGCATACTTTAAATATCAAAGATTATCTTCTGTCTAACTAATGTATATGTACTGACTTAATCCTTTTTCTTGGACTCTCATTTCCAGTACAGTGTTGAAAATGGCATCCCTCTTCTGTGAAAGTTTCCCTCCAGCACTGGTCTTAAAAATGCCAAATCTGCTGCTTATTTTTTAAATGTCTGAGCACAATTCTTTGTAATTCTCCTTAACCCAACCACTAAAATGATAGTTTTCTAGAATTCTATTTTGTTTTACAACAGAGCAAATGTCACAATGACAGGCCTTTTATACTTAAGGCAGTGTGTGTCTTGAAGGTGCATCTAGTACAGTTTTAAAGATCTCCTTAAAGGTAAAGGTGATTTTCAAAAAGAGTATGACTTTAAAATATGACACAGCATAATTATTCCTCTTGATTTTTGTTGCTTACCACAAATAAGTCATGGACTGGTTTGAGTTGGAAAGAACCTTAAGCATTGTCTAGTTCCAACTCCCCTGTTGTGGACAGGGACACCTCACACTAGACCAGATAGCACAAAGCTATATCCAACCTGGCTTTGAGCACCTCCTTGGATGGGGCATCCACATATACAGATGTTATAATTAAGAAATGTCCAGGAAAGTTAGGCTAGGTAAGATTATTGCAACAGGAGGATAATAAATGGAAAATGCTTACTGATGTTGTAGGCTCCACGAGGAGCAATCTCCAGGAAGAGATCCTTCCTTAGTGGCAGTCAGCACTTAAATGGGGTCTAGGAGAGGTGGAGCCAGGTGAATTGCCTTCACCTGTGCTCCCATGGCTGACTCATTGCTTGCCTCAGGTGGTCAATCAGAGGTTCAGGCCATGATTCAGCAGTTCCTATACAAAAGCAAAAATACAAACTGCAACTTAATTTATTTTCTTCTATATTCTGAGTACATATGCCTTGTACCCTGTTTGAAAACAGTGAATTAAACTGTATCTCTCAAATACTCTCCAGCAATTTTTCATATCAAATATCTTCAAAATACAACCTGAAAAATAAAGCAGCAAACACATGATGCATTGTACTGGAATTGAATCACCCAGGAATGTCATTTTGTTGCTTTTGCAAAGTGATATAAAATGCAGAAGTGAAGAGGTATTTCTCTACCATTGTTCTGTTACCCTGGCTTTAGTTAGTCAGTTGTAAGGAAAATTTTGCATAACCTGTTAAAAAAATAACAGTGGAGAAGAGGAGACAACCATGGTTCTGGTAGGTGTGACTTCAATGAATTCTTTCCAGTCTAGAAACTAGAAGATGAATGGACTGTTGTTAGGGGTAGTTCTGGCGTTCTTTCTAATTTTGCAAAGAAATGTTTAATTCTAGAATTAAAAAGCCTAACGAGAATATAACGTAAAATTTTGACATTTTGAGAATGGTCTGCAATATGTTTGCTACCATTTTGTTTCTTGAAATAAGAAAATCAAATGGGTATATCTGAGCATGGTTTCAAGGAGGAAGTAAAGCTATAAATTTCTTGGAACTGACTGCTGGTAGTTGCTATCTCATGATGTTTACTGTAAGTGTCTTGTTTTTACAGCAAGTATACATGTATCGGAAGACAGAATGGATCCTTTTCTAAATGGAGCTGTAGGATTTGTTTTGTATGTTTTTCTAAGATTTTCAGAAAGAAGAGCTTTAGTCTCTGTAAACATCCAGCAAGCATCAATGAATGTTGTGGGTGCTATTTCTTCTTTCATGGAAGAATTCAGTGATACACTTTTGCTTCGTATATTCTTTTGCGTGAGATACCTTTTTGTTGGACTGCTCCTCTGCTGCTGGCTGTCATACAACAGCATGTAATGGAACATTGATGGGAAGGTTCAACCTTCACACCTATGACATTGGGGACCGATGTAGTAAGATAAAAATAGGAGTCAATATTTTTGGAGCAGGTCTTGAATATATAATCAGTAAACTGGATTAGTATATTACTAGGACAATAAAAAGAGTTGCTGGCATATGTTACATCCAGATGAATTGGAGTGGTTCAATAATTATTGGTCCTTGCAGTTTAGTTACTGTCCCTTCGCTTAGGGCACAGTAGCTGTATTGTATTCTGTTGTTGCTTTTTTTAAGTTTATTTCTAAGTGAATTAAGAGATCCCTGTAAACCATTGCAACTGATCACTTCATCCATTTTACTTCTGATAACTACTGAAAATATGTTTCTGTCAGTCCCTTGCAATTTCATTTAGCAAATCCCAATTTCTTTCCTTTTCTCTGTATTAACTGCATTGTCTGATTTGACAGATGCTTTTAAAAGCTGCATACTGAAGTATGAAAATAACTTCTGTATTTTGTTGTTTCTCAACTTCAACTTAGCAGTCCTGCAGATAGTAGTTTTAAATGTCGGGAAATAAATTTATCCTCTGTTCTAAGAACTAAAAATTGTCTTATTTATGTGGTCATATTTGCTGCCAACTGATGAGCAAACTATTTTAACTGTCTTGTTTTAAATGTATATTTTTAAACACATGTAAAATTCACTTTATTGAATGTTAGACAAAATCTATCCCATTTTCCTTTCTATTTTGATGCACTCCTGTTGCACTGCTGAGTTCTAGAAGACTTAGTATGCAAAGACCTTAAAAAAAAAATATATATATATATATATAGTGGATTTACTGTAACTTTGGTGTTTTTTTTTTGTCTCTGTAAAATAGAGTCCAACTGGAGAAAGGAAATCTTTTTTTTTTTTTTTTCTTTTCTTGTTCCGTACTGTTACTTTTTGAAAATGCATGCATACAGTAATTGACATTTTGTTGTTGAACTTCTGTCATTTCTTTGTAAATCTGGGATCTAATCACTGATGTAAATCTAAGGCAACTTTTACAGTCCCTAGAATAAGAGCGTTGCCTGTTGAAAGCTACTATAAGGCAGCTTTTCCTTTCCTGTGCACTGGAATATAGCACGTAAGCAAAAGATGGAAAAAAAAAAGACTGCAGAAAAGCTGAACTTTCTGAAAAGCTACTATTTCATTGTTAAGTTGGTCATAAATATTTTAAAACTTATTGTTATCTCTTGCTCAGAAGAACAGTGTGCCTATCTGCATTTTGCCAGATTGTCAAAAAAGCATGTAATAGACACAGCATGTATAATACTTATAAATTGTGAAGGTTTCTTTAGAGCTTTCTTTGTACACAAACTGGTATCTTTATTAAGTTAATTCCCTTATATCAGTGACGTATATGCATATTTTCTTAAAGCTTTAATGTGATTTTTTTTCTTGTAGGAAGGCAAATTCAACTTCATTTGCATAGTGTTTTACTGAATCTTGTATTAAATATTACTAGAATGTGGAAAATGTTCTAAAAATATTTGGAGGTTGATGGATTAGTACTCTTCAAAGGGAAACAAAACACTAAATATTTCTAATCCTGCATTATTTACCGCATGGGTGGTTAAATGCTACTTTAAGCCCCATAAAATTAAAAGGGAGAAATCTGCCAACTGTAGCAGGAATTGGATTTAGGAAGAGTGGTACAGAGCCAAAATATTGCTACAGAATTAGATGTCAAAAATCTTCTTTAATAGTAGATATATAGTTCACAGTGCCTGGTTATGATTAATACATTTAATCTAAATCACTGAAAGTTGCTCTCTCCTTTTCCATAAAATACAATAGGACACAAATCAGTTTTACTGTAGGTGGATAACAATTGGAAAATAATGCATCTTCCCGCCCAATAAATTGTCAGTTATACCTTTTAACTAAAATCGATTCATCTTCCCTAAATTTATTACAATTTCTAATAATAAATCTTTTCAAATGTTTATTCATTTGCTTTTTGATACATTTGTGCCACTTTTGCTATGGTCTAATGTTTTTTCTTTTGATTCATTGTAAATTAGAAAATCTATTTTGAGTCAATTTTCTAGTTAAGAAGTTAAAATCTATAACCTAGCCTTTTTTTCATAGTCTCCTTTGCACATTTTAATACCCTTGAACTTACAATCCAGTAAATTCTGATCAGAAGGTGATTAAAAGACTTTTTCACTGCAACTTCTTGACTGAGGGCCAGATTCATAAAACAAGTACTTAGGAGATTGTTCGCTGCTTTTCTCCTGTGCTTCTCCCTGTTTCACAGAGGAGGGCAGAAAGAATTGTATCTGATGAACAGATGCATAAGATTTAGCCTAAGATTTTTAGTACAGATGATCAGAATTGCTACCTTGGAATTAAAAGCCAGCTGTAACCATGCGGAGTATGATATAAGCCTCCTTTTGTTGTCTCTTTATAGCAGCAACACAGTAATACTTCTGGAAATAATTAAAGCATTCTGCATTGTTTCTGTAATTATCCAGTATTAACCTCTGAAGGTACGGTCATCTTGTTCTTAAAAAAAAAAAATATATATATATATATATATATATATTTTTTTAAATTTATATTATTTTATATATATATATAATATAAATATATTATATATATATATATTTTTTTTTTTTTTAAGAAGAAAATATTTCAAAATAAACTTCTTTTTGCTTTTCCTAATGATTGATCTGCTAATCTCATCAGTGCAATTGTGTTCACTGTTCAGCAGTTTCTTGCTCTCTATCTAATAAAATGTGTCAGAGAGGAATAGTCTTAGTTTTTTTCTAAATCTTCTAACAGGTGTATTTCCTGTTCTCATTCAGTAAAGTAGTGTGATTTTTTTACTTTTCTGTCAAGAATTTGGTATAAGAAGCTTGATCTAATATGTAGGCACATCAAATAAGCTTGATATAGTATGTAGGCACATCAAGTTACTTAATGTACAAGTTTGTTTTGTTTTGTAATATAAATGCTGGTAGAAAGGGAGGAGAGGGCAAGGAAGTGTTTCAAGTGTATGTGTGGGACGATGACATTGATAATTTGAACTTGATCTGCAGCATCATTTATTGGTAAATTTGTTTAGGTGGAAGCATCTTGGATTTTGAAGTGATTGATTCCAAAGTTGTTTTAAGAAAAAAAAAAATCATTTGTGTGGATGAATTGGAATTCATTAATTTTACTAATTGCTCAGTGAAGAAAACAGATGTTTTCTTAGGCAAAGATCAGGCTTTAATTACAGGTCTTAGCTACTCATCTAAAAATAGTGTCAATATGTTAATGCCTCTCAAAGTTAATTTTTTATATTTCTGTGGGAATGCCATTCTGTTACATGTTTGTTAGACCTTACCTTAGTGCAGTTGAGTCATATACAAACATAAATCTGATACAAAAAGTATTTATGACAGTATTTGTATGTCATAATGTATCTATTTGGAAAACTCTTTAAGAGCAGGTTGGTTAGGTATTACTTTTTGAAAATGTCAAAATTGATACTATCCAGTAAATCTATTTCTTGTTATAAGATACATGTTACAAAAATACTGAAAACAACTGAAATTTTCAATTTATGATTCCGGAATGGACAAGTTTCTAGCTATTACGTGAATCTATATGAATACAGAGTCTCCTTAGAACTCTTATTCAAAGATACGTACTCTGTAGAAACTACCATAGAATTGTGAGCTTGGTTTTGCCCTTGAGCAAACTGTTTTAAATATGATGGTGGTCCTGAATGCTTTAAATATGTATTTTTCACTGCCGTGGGGTGGTGGAGATCACCTAACTAGTACTGGTAATTAAAATGGTCCAGTGAGAAACTACCTTTTGAAGGCAGCATTGGTTAGCAGCAGCTTTATAATGCATATGCAGAAAGAGTAATTGTCACATGCTTGGAAGAAGCGCCAAATGGAAGTAAACTAACAAAGCATCACTAAACGTAGTTGGTAAAATAAATATTTAATAGAGTATGCCAATGCAGAGCTACAGATGAACTGTGAGATCCAATAATTGTGATACTAGAAAAACATGATTATAATTTAAACATCTTTAAATTCATTATTTCAAATTCATTATATTCTCAAGATTTTTTTTTTTGTTCAGATCTTACTGTTTTCCAGCAGTCTTTTTTTTCTTTTTATTTCAGAAGATGCATATCTTGCATGGAAGAAATTTCTTGTAACTTCTCAGTGCGTATGTGATCATGATTTCCTCCAAAATAACGTTGAAATATGTGTACATAATGCTAACATGAAATGATAAAACATAAGTCAATAAAAACCTTTAGTAGCAAATTCCAGTGATAGTTCAGATGTTCCATTATATTCTTCTCCTTCCTTTAGATGTTACGAGCTAGAGAGATACTTTCTAAAATGTTTAGGTTGTTTTTTTTGTTGTTGTTGTTTTAAGTTTTGGTCAGGCAAATGATTTACCTTCTTCTGGAAAGTGTGATTTGTACATAGAAGCATAGAATAGTTAAGGTTGGAAAGGTTAACCCAGGTTAAGAGGCACAACTGTACTGTATTAGGTTAGATTGCATCCTTTGCATGCAAAGTCTGCCAGCTTGTCATGTAGTGATGGTAAAAAAAAAAAAATATATATATATATTTCATCAATTATTTTGCTACCATTTCAGTAAAAGCTAAGACTATCGCATACAATTGATCATGTGCTGCTTGTTACTGATTCTTTGAGAGAGGATGGTAGTCTTCCTGTTAGTGTTGTTGTGTTGCAGTTAGTGTTGTGCAGTAAAGAAGGTAAAGAAATGAAGCTTCAAAATAGTTGAAATGGCACATTAATCTGTGAAGAACGTATTTGAATTAATAGCTCTTGGTGTTCATTGTGGCTATTTTGCTAGGATAGTAAATGTTATGATTATTTTCATTCAGCTTTCAGTTGCTATGATGATCTACTGTGGAAGTACTATTCTTGAAAGAAGGTTAACATTGCCTCCCCTGCATAGGAGTGTTTAGGGAAGAGGTTGATGTTTAAATAGCTTGCCGTGGAAGGAAAATATTATCCTTGAGGCATTGTCCACTATGCTGTCTGTAGCTTTCAAAGCGTGTTCCTAACTGCAGTTATTTCTTATGCCTTCAAAAGAAGATAAACATGCTCTCTTTGTCTACCTTAACCTAAAGGAAGAAATAAAACTGCCTGGAGATTCAGGTACATCTGGCATTCCCTTTATTTTACTCTGCCTTGCTGGAGGAGCTGTAAGTGGCCAGCCATGCTGTCAGCATACACGTAGCCCAGAGGTCTCAAATGGCATTGACTTGCACAAAATAGATTATTCCAGTAGGATGACAAAGCTGGTCGGCTGTTAAGAGAGCTAATCAAAGCAGACACGAGCCGAAGTATAATACCAGTTATAAGAAACTCTGCTGGCATCAGACTAATTAAACATAAACACCTAAAGCATTCATTTATTTCTTTATCAAAATTATCAAACTGATGAAGTGCCCACAGCTGGGGAGAGGTGGGACTTTTTGATCTCACTTAACCTTTCCAGTATAGCTAAGAGGATTTGTCTTGGCAGCCCCCTCTCCAAGGGGAGATCATTGAAACCATTAATGATCTATTCCTTGGCAAAATGCCTGACAAATTCTTTCAGAGCAGACTTTTTCAAAGCTTTACACACATTCCTTAACTCACATCTTTTAAGTTTGAAAATTCTGAGGAAGTTGGTGGCTCTCATGTAGGTTTGTAGGTAATTCTGCAACTTCGAAAGTCTGTGTGCTTTGTATAGATGACTCCTTTGGATTCACGTGCACAGTGTTGCTTAGTATCAACCACATTTTGTGTGGCCTGACAAAACAGAATTGCTTACTGTTGTTTCTTTGAACTGCAGCACCTTTGTGCTTAAGAATTCTTCTCTGAAGAACAATTTGGGGAAGGCAGGAAAATTCCAAGCACTCAAAGTGGTAATCCAGAACTGGATTGCTCTTGTATGGGTTCCTTCACCAGCCATGGATCTTTGGGGTCATACATCCCTCACAGTCTCCTTTTCAGTCTTTGCTCAGGTGGCTTATTTGCTTCAACAGTTCTCCTTCTCTTTTATGTCTTCTGCCTTGCTCCTTATCTTGTTGTCACTTGCTCTTTCTCATGTATTATTCCTGTCCTGCTATCATCTCTTGTCTCCTCTGTTCTTAAGCATGTTGTAGAGCTAATGGGAACACCTCTAACTCCATCTTGGTGCGTGATGGGTCTGTTGTCAAGCCGATTAATACCAGCTGCCAGAGAGCAGTCCCTGGCCATGTCCTACACAGGTCTCACCTGCAGCTTCTTTCACTGTTAAAACCCTGCCACCTATGCCCAATGCAAGATAAATAGCTTTGGCTGGGTTTGGATGTGTAGATGTTTACAGCAGTATGACGAGAAACTTGAGGAGAATAGAGTGCAGGGAAAAGTTATTTTCAGAAGTGGTATTTTTTCATTTATCTATCCCTACGGTTACTTATGCAAATAATTTGCTTTGGTAAAAGGAAATTTAGGACTAAAGCTTGAGTACGTAGCCATGGCAAAAAATGTTCCCCTTTGTGCCTGGATATCCATATGTATATAGCTTATTAATGCCAACCATATTTTAAGAAAGTAGTCCAAATTCTATAGGACCAGCTTACTTCTTAGCAAGGAGAAATAAATACGCATAACACAGTGTTTAACTTCTCTAGAAGCTAATATTTCACTGTAGTGTAGAGAACTATGATTTTAGTAACTACGTTCACTATACCTGACGTAATCATATTAGTATGATCCCTGCTTTGATAATGATGTAAAATATAATCTCATACTTTACAGAGGAAAGAATAATTCTCTTTGGTTCTGCAAACGCAATTCATAGAGACTAAATTCCAGTCATTTCATCCAGTCCTAGCTTGGTATTTTCAATTAGTTTAGTATTTCTGAGCTCTTAGATTTAACAAATTCTGAAGAATGGAGACTTGGGTGGAGTTTAGACTCTGTAAATCTGAGTTTCCATTTATGTGGGTTTTCACCTCTCTCTAATAGCTGGTAATACCTTCACTTCCATTTAATAAGAATGAAAGAATACATATTGAGTCACAGGGGAGGGGGGCTATGGATTATGAACATATAATTATTTGTGTTTGTTGATTTCTGTAATCATCATAATATATCACCAACTTCTCAGTTCTGATTGAATGTATAGCAATAAAGCCTAATTTAGTTTTTGATTAAATGCATCCACTTATAAGCTCTCGATCTGTAGTAGTTTGTGTAGAATGTACTGAAAAGGATTCGGGTTGCATCTTGGAGGGAATTAAAAAAAAAAAGTGATTCTGGAATACTGTCAGAAGAACCTTGAAATTGAATTACAGCTTTAATATTCAAACAGGGGCATGTATTGTTATTTGTGATATATGTAAAATGACTTTTATAGATGAAATTTAAAATCGGTGACGCAGAATAGGGTTTATAGTGCATGGGCTTTAAGAAGAGCAAGGAAAGATGTTTGATGTAAAGCATGTGGCAGAAAGATGCATATTTATTAAATAAAGTAATTTTAAAATGGGTGTATGATGAAAAGAAGATTGTTCTTGCTGATATTATTCAGATGATATTCTGTTGCTAGAAACAGATTCAAACTGTTTTAAGATTTTTATTAAATATCTTCGTATTTATTAGAAACAATTAAAATAATGAAATACTTACCTTGTGAAACAGTATAAATAAGCCATGTCATATCTTAGTGTTTGGGGCTTTCATTTCCAGATGTCTGATGCTTTGTACCGTCGTATCAGTCTCACCTACATTTCTAATAAAGTACTATGGCTTCTCACATAATTTCACTTCAGTTTTTATAAATGTATATATCACTCTAAGCCTGATGCAAAGCTGAGTATGCTTTGCCATTAAAGATTAGCAACAGCAAAGATGAAAAGCAGCGGCAACCCCTGCTTGGCAATGCATTAGCCAGAACCTACCAAGTAGAACCCCACTACAATAATTTCTGAGTTTGTGTTTTGATGGTAGCTTTAAATACAGCTTAGCTGTTAGAAATGAAAACATTTATGCTCTCTGCAATATTGGAAATGGATAGAAAGTACAAAGAGGAATGTCTTCTCGCTCTTCCTAAGAACCCAATTGCAGAATTCCATTTTGAGTTATTTAATCCAATCTCTCAGTTCAAATGGTCTATTGCAGTACTTACAAGTAAAATTACAATTAGTCTCTACCATTCATTGCAAATTTAGCATAGCATCATGGTGAATGAACAGTTGACCTTATTAAGAGTAATTTGTTATGATCAAAATTGTAGCTCAAATTTCAAATTACTATAAACTTGATGAATTCATTTGCAGAAACAGCAGAAACTTTGATTATATGCCGGGGAGTAGGAAAAAGAGCAATAGTGTTGCCAAGAAAAATATTTCCCTATAAAAAGTGGTACGTAAAGGTAACATAATTGCTTACTTTATAAGCAATTATAACTTTATAAACTTAGGACTAATAATTTCATTGGTGAAGTATATTCTAAAGATTTTTCTTTCTTTAAGAATGAATTATCTCTCTGTATCCTTCAGTCCGTCAGTGATGAATACAAATTGAGAATCGCAAAAAGTAACTTTACAGAATATGTTAATTAAAACTTCCTTAACTTGAGATCCTTTTGAGTTTGTCCCAGCTTGCCTGCTGCTGCTTCTCAAATAATTAATGTTTAGGTACACGGTTAAAGAATCTCCCTCTCTCTCTTTTATTAATAGCATACCAACTTCTTGTTTTTGAATTTGCTGAGTGTCTTGTACTGACAGAAAAGAGACTTTTTTAAAACATATTATGGGTAAAACTTTATATATATCCTTTTTTGTGTGTGTGGCATCTATGATTTTATGTCCATATTCATTTGTGAAATTGAGAACGGATTTTAAATTTGTACTCTTTCAGTAAAAGTTTATTGCAATTAATACACCTAAGACTGCAAAACTAGGAAAGCTAACGGTGGTTTTGAAGTAGCAAAGAAAGAGTATGTGCATTAGTAGAAGCAAGTGGGGAATGTTTATTTACCCTTGGGACTTTGAGAGCTAGTTTTCCTCTTCTTTTTCTGATATCCATTTTACTGATAGTTGCCTGAGTTTGAACTTCTTGACGATAGCAAGTAGTTGGACCAGAGTGTGAAACAAACGTTGAGCATTTCAATCTTTTTCTTTTTGAATGCAGTGTGGATGGTGGTTGTTTTTTTTTAAAAAAAAAAAACTTCTTTAGGTAAATAGACTAATACTGAATAGAGTTCATTTCAGTGTGTTTTTATTTTTAGTACTGTTTTTATTTCAAAAGGTTTTTTTATGTTATTCCTTGCTTGCGCCTAAGTGTTTTAAACCATTTTATCTTGTCAGAAATACCCAAGAAGAAAACTCTGATTTGTATGTGCTAAGAGCATCTGCAGTTTGAACACTTTTAAATTAAAATATATCACTTGTTCCAAATGTATTGATTTATACATCTCTTTGTCAATATTAAGTAGAGCAACTTTTCCAATAAGTTAAAAAAGATGTGGCAAGGCGGATTACATTTAGTGGATTGGTTTAAGTTTATATTTTCTACGTTACCTGTTTGCGTATTTCTTGTTCTTTTGCCCTTTATTCTCAATCACTGTTACAGATATTTGAAATGTCCGCTGACAATGCAGACAATTGCACTGTGAATTAATACAAAGTTGAGGCAATTCGAATATGACCCAACTTAAGCTTTCTGTGCTTTAAACTCTAAACAAATAGTTAAAAGGCAATTCTACTTAAGTCAGCATTTAAATTTATGTATTTATTTTTGGTGGTGGTTTAACACCTAAAAAACCTTGAAATGAGCTTTACAAATCTTAAGCTTAAAGATGATAAAATAATTACGAATTCTCAAAGTGACCAATTGTACTGTAAGTGTTCTTGAGTAAAATTTTAGTTCTGTGCTTTTTTTGACTGTAACAGCTATCTCTTCATTCTACTTCTTTTCATCAGATAACTGCTTGCTATGTACAAGATTTACCATGCAAATACTTTATTCTTCTCTCACTTCTGTTCTTTTGTACCTGAAGGTTAAACTGTTTCATTTATTCTAAGTAATCGTATGACCAATTACATAGTACTTGTTGGACTGTAGGTTCATCCTCTCACATGCTCTGTTAAAACATCTTTGTCCATATCTGTGTCTGTTCAACCTGCTCTGCTGATTGCTGAGCTGGAGTACAGGTGAAATGTAAAACTGGATATAACACTTACATATTGAACCTAGCAAATGTACCTGGTGTGAATCAAATATTGTGAATGTGAGCCTTTTTGTTTGTTCGTAAACATAGTATTAGTAATCACGCTTAGTAAGCCCACATGAATATTTACAAAAGCAAGATAAGTCCACTCTGGGATAGATGAATTCCTGTCTTTCTCTGTCATTCCAACTGCTTAAAATCTAGGAAATGACAGGCATTCTGCAAACTGGGTACATAGTTTCCATGTGCAGTGGTATCACATTGCTGCTGCTTGCAAGAGTCTTATAACCATTGGATCATCTAAGAATGCTGTTGAATTCTGTGATGTCTGCTCTGTACATATGCAAGGAAAATTACTTTTTCCCAGAATGTCATACCTGTATACACTATAACTTAGAAGAAAAAAAAAAAATTCTACAGCTTAGTTTGTCTCCCCAACTTACATTGAACTTCATGGTATCTTATCATAGGCATCTTAATGATAATTAATTGCAAAACATAACTAGAATTGTCTAACCTCTTTTGTGAAAGTATATTTCAGTGATGTTGGTACCTCTTTCTGCCAGCACAATAAATCTGTTTTGGTAGGTGTGAGAGAGGGTAGGTTGTTTTATCCATTATCATTCTCTGGATGGAAATTAAGTTATCTTGCTGTTTTTAACAGGATATTCTATGGGAATTAGGCAATCTATCATCAGTTTTCTTCTGCATTCCTACCTTATTCTAATAATTTCAGAAAATCCTAGTTAAATTCGACAGTCCTTCAGAAATAAATGGTTATTAGATACCTTACGTTTCTTGAGGAAAAAAGTTCCCAGCCTGAGGTGACAACCCTAGATTTAATAGTTCCCAGATGAAAGGCTGTGGCATAAACTCAGTTATTAACATGAAAGAAACCCATGTGGGAATGACCTTATAAATGCTTCAACATTTGATCAGTGTTTGTTCTTTTGTTAGACTTCAAAGTCAGTTAAATGTCGTATGTAAAGCCATAAGGAGCTAGGTGGAGTTGCTTGTTTTCTTTCCAGTTAACATTATCTCTATCCAAAATAAATCATGAATTAGTAGAGATAACTAGTATAAATCCTTCAGAAACAGTAAAGTTTAGTTACATCTAGTAAACGCTATCTTCTTTCACCCTTAATTATTTTGACAGTTATTTATATTTCAGTTCATTATAATAAAGGGGGTTTTTTTAATTACAGAAGCTGTACTGAATTCTTTGTGATATGTCTAGATCTGTGGCTATAGTGACCTCTGATTCTTCAACTTTTGTCTGAGTATTCTAAAAGTATAGTGTTTTCCTGTTTTATTAGTGTATAAGGTTAAATTTCCCTAAGGTACTGATAAAGAAGATTCTTGGCAAAATTTCAAGAAGGTTGAGTCCCTTGAGTTTCAGGAATGATGGGTCAAGGAGGAAACAAACATGCTTCCTGGTAGCACAGAATAAGAATTAGGTCTTAGCTATTATAGTCAGCTGAAGCATATAACGGGAAAGGTAGTAGTAGAATTCATAAGAATTCTTTGGATTTGGAATGTATAGAAAGTATGTTTGTTTTGATCAACCCTATTTAGTATGAAGTAAAACAAAGTAACCATTTTACATGCATCTCCATACTTTCTTTTTTTAATCCTTCACATGGAATTTTTAATTTCCACTCAAATTCAACAATTTCTTCTAAATTCTTATCACGTTATTATATCACCTGCAATCAGGATGCTTATTAGGACCAAATAGGCGAACTGAAAATTATATTGATAGTAAATTCCTTGAATATGACAAATTCTTCTTTGGTTTGTGTAGAAGCATAATTTGTGGCTCAGTACTGCTGATCGTACCATAGCTGTGTAATTCTGTAGACATTCAATACTTTTGCTGGAAATAATTATTTTGTATTATTGAAAAATAATAACATTCAGGAGAGAATTTTACTCAGTCTGTCTCCTGGTTTTGCCATGTTTGTCAGTAGTATTGGCATCTTTGTTAGGTAATAAAGGCAAAACATGCATACTTCATCACAACTTCATGATTAGCTTTATTATTATGTTGATTTTGTCCCTTATACTAAAGGAAGTTGTATATCAGTAGATCTAGACCATAAGAGAAAATTGTTTGCTAAGATTTTCTTTGTGTAGTTGTTCCATAGCAACATAACTCTCACAGATTTAGTTAGTGTTTAACGAGGAATTAAGGAATTATCTTAGTAGCTTCAGATAATGCCTGGTTGTGGTTTGATAATTATTATGTTGCAATAAATGATGGGTAAGAATTCCAACTCTGCCCTTTTTCAACATAGTCTGCAATATTTAAAAAGATGTAGAAATATAAGTTAAATCCTAAATGTCTAGAGTGTGCTGACTTTGTGGGGATTGCTACATTTCATTGAGAATTTTTTAAGGTTTTGTTTATTTAGTTAAATTTCTCAAGAACTAAGAAAAATACCTCCAACATAAGTTAGCTGTATTGCTTTGTGTCATACAGATAATTGAGGTTGAAGTGAGTTCTCAGTTTAATCTCATGTCATATGCTCTTGCCTTAGTGTACTCCAATACTCCAGGTTTTCACCTGGTTATGTGATTGTCTTGAACAATAATGTATATACTATACTGATAGATATAACTGCTACTTTCAGGACACTATAGAGTTAAAAAACTATATTCTGTATGAAAATATTTCTTATCTGAGTATCTTTCAGGCTTTTTTAGTAAAAAATAATAATAATAAAAAAGCCAGAACAGCAGTGCTAGCTGTATACTCAGTCATCTGCTTAATCCTTATCCCCTTTGCATTGTCAATACCCATCTAATTCCACTTTAACAACAGTAATTGGCTGATGGAGTAGCAGATATAGATTTGTTTTCCTGATGACTCCTTGACTTTTTTCCTCTGGTAATACTAATAGAATTCCAAATCCTTACTGGTGTGATCATGTCATGAGCAGGTCAACAGTCATGTCAAGGTCCTATTGGAAACTTCATAGCCAACATCTTAATTTAGACTTAGCTATCTTTTTTCTTGTATGTGCAATTGTAAGCAATTCTTTCAAGTATCACACTCATTCCATTATAACACAATTCATTTGATGCAAAGGGAGATGGTTCTGCATGTGAATTGTTTACTGAATGTTGTCCAAGTACAAATTCAGTAAGTTTCTTTCCAGATGTAATGCATTATCTGAATTATGGCAGAAGCTTGAAGAAAGAAAAATATTGCTTATTTGTTATGATTTTCAGTTATTTCAGTCTTTCAGTTAATGGGAATTGAAGCAGGCATTTTTGGGTTTCTAATGTTTAAGAAAAGCATGTCTTTTAAGAAAAACATGGATGTGGAAGGTTTCTTGTAGCTGAGTTTATACAGTGGTTTCCTGCAACCAGAAGGAAAAATCTTATTTCTTTCTCTCAAGATTTTTTCTTTTTTAAACTCAATTCTAGTTTTTATGCCTTTCTCATACCTTTTCCATACTGTGTTGCTTCTTCTCTTGCAACAGTTCTGGGTCACAAGGCCCAATTCTGAGTTATGTCAGTTACCAGAATGGGGGGGAAGGAGGAAAATCAGACTTTTCTCTCTAGATTAGATTTCTGTGATAGGAAAATGAAGTTGACAGCAGGATGGAAAGGGGGGGAAAGTAGGGCAGCCCCTTTCAGCAGTAGTGAGTCATTTAGGACAGGCTGTGTTTCTTGGTGGGATTTTGCCTTTAGGTTTTGTTTATATAACTTAGAATTGAGAAATGAAACCAACGCAACACAAGCTCATGGAGCTTTAAAACCTGTCTGGGTTTGGTGGGCTAATGAAAGTCTTTCTCATTCTCACACACTTTGTCTTTTCTATTACTTGAAGCTTCATACTTATTTTTGGCACCAATATATATTCACTGTGGGAATGGAAAGTGTCTGCTGTTGCCTTTAGAGAACTTGAAGTAGCATTGCAAAAGTTCTGTTATTGACTTGAGTAAGAACAGAGTAAACTGTATATATTCACACTGTCCAGAAAAAAAAAAAAAGCCCCTAACAACTGATTGAGCACTTTTTTTTCTTAAAATGTGTCAGATTTAATTGAGTAGTTAAGAGCCAATTTTGGCAGAGACTTCATCTCACTTAGTCTTTTGGCTAACTTAATAGTATTCAACATTGAAAGGGTGCATGCAGCCTCTTGATTTATGCTCTTGACCAGGTGCTTAAATTTTACAGGGAAACATTTAAATTCAAGTGCTTTGGTAGTCCTATATCAGAAGCAATGCCTATCTTGGGAATTACCACTGTTAAATCAGCAAAGAATGCTAACCAGCCAGAGTCTACAGCTAGCTTACTGCCTTATCCTAGTTCTCTCTTCTTATCATCTGTCTAAAACCTTCACTTTGTGAAGCTGTTGACCAGTTATAGTGAAGTGAGCTATTGGTGACAGTTCTGTCCAATGTGTTAGCTCATTGTCTTAACATTTCAGTGTGAGTGATACTCCTAAAGGAGAAAGGAAGGGGGAAAACAAACCCCTCAGAATAGCAAATTTGTTTTTTGGCAGGGAAGGTATCTTCTCTATTGGGTTTCTTGTGCAAGGCCATCCCAAGGTGGGTCTTTAACTTCCGCTTTAAAATATGGGTAGGTCTCAGAGTGATTCTACCAAATATCTTAAATGTGCTTACCAAAATGTTATTTGCATTTAAAAAACAACAAAACTTGCTTGAGGTAAAAATTCATACTGTGTGTTTCTGCTTTAATTGAAAGGAGTTCATCCATTACTTCTAACATGATTACAGCTCGGGATTTTCGTTACTAGCAGACTTGTTTTACTTGCTTGTACTTATTTTCTTTTGTTCTCACAAAGTAGTAGGTACTTTCAGATGTAAAAATCTCTGTCCCTGCCACAAGGAGGTAAAAACAGATGTGCAAAGAAGATTGAGTGAAGTAGTGTAGTGGGGTATTTGACTGTTGACTGGTAAATAAGAATAAGCTGATTTTTTTTATATTTTTTTTTAATTAACTTGTCAGTATAAATCAGCTGGTTTTCCCATGGGCAGCATTGCAGATGAAGGTCTTCCAAAGGAAATTATTGGAGGAAGGGTGAAAGCTGTACTGGTGAGTTCATGCAGAATGTTCTTTGCACAAGAGACTGGGAGAAATCAAAGCACTACTAATGCTGGAAGAATTTAAAAAAAAAAAAAAAATTAAAAATTGCAGAAACTTCTCTGTGCCAAGGGAGAGGGAGATGACATAAAACAAAACAGGAGAAAAATGTGTGCAGGATATGAAAAATTTGAGAAAAAGCTTGAATTAGATTCTGTGCTATTGGTGGTAGAATTCAAATAATCCCTGTAATCTGTGAGTCTGAAACCTGAACCTTTGCTTCAGTTGAGTATAACTGACGAGGAGGAAGCCTGAGACATTAGTGTTACTGCTGGTCATAGTTCTGTAGGATTGTTAAAAGATTTTGGAAATAGGAACACGTTTTATAGTCCTTTCAGTTGGAGGTATGGATTTTTTTACTTTGATTTTGTTGTTGTTTAGGACTAAACTGAACTTGAGACATCATTTTCAGGAAAGGAGTTCAGCTAACAATTGGATCATAGAAGATAAACACTCCTTAGAGCCTGTTGTATGCAGGATCTCAGCTGCCTCCTGTTTTTTTCAGGGTGCAGAGCTAAGCGTGAGGAGCTGGCAGATGCTCAGTAGTTCGAGGCTCTCCGTTTGAAATTAGCTGAAACTGTTTAGGTGGAATGCATTGCTGAAAGTACTTTCCTATTGCAATCAAGCAGACCCCGGCTCCAGTATATTGAGTGCAATGGGAAATCTAACATTTGTCCAAGGATATCTACAAAGAAGAAAGTTCAAGGAGAATGAGTGTTAAGAATTCCGTCTTAGTGAAGTGCAGACTCACACAGCCAGGCTTTATTAATTGTATTGGAGGTGATCAACAACAGCGGTTAAAGAGCTGGTTTCGTGGAAGTATTTCCATACGTTTAAGTCAGAGTTAACTTTTGGAGCTTTGGCTTTTAACTTAAGCACTTATGTAGACAGTGGGACTTGTAAAGAATGATGCAGAACACCAGTGTTTGCTGTATGTTTCATCAATTTCCTTTCCTTTCTTTTGTTGCCATTCTACTCCTAACAGATATTTCTATTGGTAGAGTTTCCATGTAGTGTATAGAAAGAAGAATTTTGGGTAATAGTGCAAAATAGAATATTTGCTAATTTAAAATGGTAACACTTGTTCTATATACTTTGTTACTAGTTATCTAATTGTGCTTAAGAAAAAAACAAACAGCAACACAAAAACCTGAAGGCCTCTTACTGGGTGAGTTAAGGAGTTCACTTGCTTGCTTGCCTCAGCCTGAATTCAGAAATTTTTCTCTGCTTTCATACTGTCACAATGTTATTCTGTTTCCAAGCCTAATTTCTCTGGTGGTATAATTAGCAGACAGAAGAGGTTGA
Source organism: Chrysolophus pictus (assembly GCA_037305975.1). NCBI lineage: Eukaryota > Metazoa > Chordata > Aves > Galliformes > Phasianidae > Chrysolophus > Chrysolophus pictus. The sequence continues at coordinate 91,270,689 of CM074578.1, read as the reverse complement.
TATAAAAAAAAGAAAAAGACATCTACTGGTTTTGACACTGAGAATTAATTATGAAATAAAAGACAGATTTGTGCTCAGGCTAGAATTAGCCTAGCAGTTGAAAATATAAGCAGTCACCTTGGAATCATGTAACAAAAAGTGACACCCTTTCTTTTATTATAGGCTAAATATATCTTGTGAACTTTAGTTGGATAAATCATCTGTGTGTCAGTTCTATCTGTTATTCTGTTTAATTAATTTGGAAAATAGTTGTTGCTTTCCTTTGACAAGCACAGAGTTCATGTTTGTTAAATGCTTCAAAAACGTAACCATTTCTTTTAAGTGGTTGAGATTATTATCAGAGAGGTTGTTCACTCTCGCTACAAAAAGGTGACATTCAGCACATCGTTGGTAGTTGATTTTAAATGAAGTAAAGTTTCAAAAGAGTATCTATAATGCTGTTTTTCAAACTCTTTAATTAGCTTTTGCATGGAATACCTTACACAAAATGCTGGCATAGTATTTTGCTCTTGTTCCTTGCAAGCGAACACAATTTGAATGCCATTAATGCAACTTTCCTTATTTTATGGCAACAAAGACTCCTCCAACTATCTTGTGCTGGTTAATACAGAATAAAAACATTGTGATAGTGTGTTAATCTTGAGCACACAAAGAACCACTGGAGGGTAAGAGGAGGACATCTGTTGGATAAGCTTTCAATATGATGAGAATGATAAGAGACCTACAACTGGTGCAAAAGATGGCTAATCTTTTACAGCATGTGATTAAAACCAATACGAATCTCCTTTTCATAATTTGTTTATTTATGTGGAGAGTAATAGCCATGTATTTCATAAATAGGCAAAGAGAGAACTTGCATTTAATAAAACTGGCCAATCAACCTGCCTCAGGTCATACTAGCTACAGTGGTGACTTTAAGTTTTCAGGCCTGCATGTTCTGAGTAGATTATTTTTATGATGGATTGACACTGTGATGGACGATCGTCTACTACCTCTTTTATGTTTTTGTCAGCACAATGGTAACTGTCATACTTCTAAAGTAGGAATTTGTAGTATTTTGTAGAAATAATTCTTCAGAAGATCAAGAAATTGTGAATCATCTTAGAATTTTGCGTAACATTTTAAAGTGTTGTTACAATAAATAGCTGGCTATGAGGAATAGAATGAAGATGCTGAGAAATCAGCTTTTGATAATAGATAATTCATTTCATCTGTACCTGCCAAATAACAGAGTAGAATTATTGTGCGTTTTCTAGTTCAAGTGCAATTAGAATTCCAGTGAAGAGAAGGAATTTAAAGACATTGGAGGCTTCAAACTATTGATACCTTTAGAAAAGGGTTTAGCAATTGTGTACGTTGTAAAGATGACTAGCAGTTACAATATATACAAAACTGCATATTATAGAATGCAAGCATTTCCTAGGTCGCAAAACAGTAATTTTCGATCATTTATGGTAATTTCTGCTTAACTGCAATAATGCCACCAGAATGTAAATGTTGATTATCCTTCAAAAATGAAAAACTAAATTTGAGCCAGCTAGTTGCTGCCAATAAGGATATTCTGAAGCTTTGTATGTGAATGTTTAGTGCATGCACTAAGGGTGTCTTCAGAGCTTTATTCAAATGCTATTGCTGTGAGAAAGGCAAGCTTTAAGATAATACTGGGGCTTTTAACCTAGCATGCATCCAGCTTTGAGAGAAGATGGTTCTTGCCCAGGTGTCTTATTTAGTTTTGTTTGTTTGTTTTTAAGAAGTTGTATGCATCTGTTCTAAATGTAAATCCAAGTTGTTATATCTACCTTTTCATAAAATCTTTGCATATCATCACTATGCACAAACTTGTTCTATTTGATAATGTTTCCATTGAGCGGTGTGTATTGCTAACACTAGTGAAGCTTTGTTTGGACTCATAACTGATAGAAGCATATTCATATATTTTTCTTAAAGTGAAGGATGTAGAGACTTTTGATGTCAACCAAATAAATGAAATAAACTTAGAATGGAATCAGTTCTTAGCTCATTAAATCAAATCCAGAAGTACCTGCTGTATTATTATTTGGCTGTAAACCAAAAAAGGAATGCTTTAGTTAAAAGTAGGGAAGAAGGAGGGGGAATCACTTAATCAAATTTATACAGCTTTCTGAAAGTTACTGGAACTAAAGTAGTTGGTTATGTAATGTATGAAGTTGAAGAGTATTTTGCTGTGATGGAGAAAACTAATGGAAACATTCACTTGGGGTAAGACAAATGGTATTAAATGAGAAAACACACCATGAATTGCAAATGGAGCTGAGTTAATTTGTTGCTACAGTAGTGTTGCCCTACTGTTAAATGAAGGCTGTGTAATTATCTTGCTGGCAGAGATAATGTCAAAACCTCATTTCTCCTTACATGCCTCATTTTTACATGAGGTCTAATTGAGCTGCAAGGTGACAACTGATTATATATGGCTATCATCAGGTCCTCTTGCTCAATTTGCAAATAATGTTATCGTTTTTAAGTGATGATTTTTATCACGTCAGATTAAGGCATTAAAAAAAACTTTTTAAAGCTGTTTTAGTAATCTGTAACATTGCACTTCTGTCTCTATTTTATTTATGTTTTTCGGTATTAATTAATTCTTCCTCAAAGATTCTTCACATCCATCTCCTTTCCATCCCTTTATTTGGAGCATTTAAAGGCATGCATTCATCAGTTTGCTTCATGTCTTTTGATTGTCATGAATTAAAAGACCCTTTTGTAGTCCAAGGTATAAGAAGTTTTCTTTAACTTTTTTGTTGGCATTCTTGGTATTATCCTTTCTAGTATTCACTTCAACTAGAAAAAATCACTTGGAAGGTGGTCAAGAAACTTTTTTCTACTTTAAGAAATGCAAGGTCTTTTCTACTTTAAGGAAAGACCTAACCCTAAGTCATGTCTCTTGAGTTGCGGTGTTACACACAGTGGTACGTGTAACTGGTGTGGAGGCACAAGAACAGAGAATGTGTAAGGCACTAGCATGCTTGAAGACAGTGAAAGTGCTGGGTGCAAGAATGCTGTTTTTAATACTTTATATAAAACACCATTCCATATTTTTACCAAACAGCTTCTTGAATGGCAACAATTTGGTGTGATACTCTTTCTTGGCCTCTTCAGTGTCTTCTTTCCCAGTGCAGTCACTTTTAAAAATCCCTAAGTTTTGTTTCGTTTTAAATCCAGGTGTAATCACAAAACTGATTTGTTGTTATTTTTTAAATTCTAGTACTGGAATGTAGTAGTTAGAATTTACTGATTCTTGCCCCAAAGCTGTGAGCTACAGAAGCAACACATGAGAGAAGCCTTAAAATCATGTTGGGAGATAAAGAAATCTAATTTTGAAAACCTGGCACTAATCCTGAGGTGCAGGAGACAGTTTTAATAGATATTCTTAATAATCTTGCTTTAGTTGGGAAAAACTATTCATAAAATATATATGATGTATTTGCTAGAGAATAGGTTCTGAAATGATCTAATGTTCTCAGTTACTTGACTACTCTGTTTCCCTGCAGATACAACTTGCTCTTAAGCGGAACCTTGAAAGTTTGGTAACTTGGAAATGATTATCTTTGTTTTAGAGGACTCAGACGTTTTCCAAACTCCTAACTTAGTAATAAGTAGGGATTTTCTTGTAGCCTGAATGGTATTTTATTATGCTTAAAATAGGAAAATAATTTTAATTGTAAAGTTCCAGATTAGACTGAGATGAGATAGTTTGTGTGGTATTACATACATATCAAAAATAAAAATTTTTAGCTGACTAGAGTTTAAGAACATGAGACCTTTGTGTTTGCTAAACCCCTATACTTATTCAGGATTCAAAGCAACTATACACTTTCATCCTCAGATGTTTTAGTAAACTTCAATATGTATTTTTAAAATTAATAAATATGTAGATTTTTGTCTTGATTGGTTACAATAAAGTTCTGCTCTTAATTACACTTTCAAACAAGTGAAATGCTGAGGTGGAACTACCTAAATTGAGTCTTCTGCTTTACCTTATATTAGGGAACAACGGACTGAAGCTTTGCTTTGATGTGGAATACCTGAAAAATACTTCAGTATCTTCTTATACTGACAGCCTTTTTCAGACCTTTTGTGTCTTGTAGTGTCTTTCTTAGATGCTCACCTTTATTAGAAATGCCATGACTGAGTGACTGAGACCTTAAAGCGTTTTTGCTGTATTAGATAGTTCTGTAGCTGGAAATTAAATGATACTACTTTAACAAAAAAAATAAATACTCCAAGAGAATTCTGTATGTCATTTGCTTGTATAACATCAAGAAAAGGAAAAACATTACAGAACTTTTCCTGAATGAAAGGAGTTACTTGAAAGTGAAATATGCAAATCCATCAGTGATATTTTAATAATGTTAAGTCATGTTGAGTTCTGAATAATTTAATCATTTCATGTATGTTTGCATTTCTGTATGAGACTGTTGGAAAATACATTTTTAATGACTGACTTAAAGCCTAAGCTATTTTTTTTTTTTAATAACACCTTTCTTTATACGATGTTTCTGTCTGTATGCCGAAGATACAGGAACTAGGAGGATACTGATCTAACAGCACCTGAAAACTTAAGAGCTTTTTGAAGGGACTTAACCAGCATGCATAACCATGACCCAGAACAGAGTTGTTTTTATTTTTCTAAAATTGCACCTTTGGAATAACTTTTAGGTAAAAACATTTCTATCATCTCCTGGGGGATTCTAGTTAACCCTCCTCACTGGCCTAGCTTGCCTGAACAGAGTTTCAGTTCTTTTCCTTCATGGTTTCCATATATTGTGTTTTAGTGCTTGTAGAATACTGTGGGCAATAGAGAAATCAGCAGGTTGTCTGAATAATACAAGGGCTACTCCAAAAGTAATGCCTCCTATGTTATTATGTTGGCTCTTGTTGTCAGAGGTGAATGTTGGTGGTATGGCAGTACCATACCTTCCCACTAATATCCTGTTATATGTTGTTGCTGTGTGATAGATGGCAGCAAAGGGGCAACCTGACAAAATGGCATCTGACATGGAAGAGTGTATGAAGCAAAGATGTGGAATTTAACTCCTCTAGGTGAAAAAAGTTGCACCCATTGACATTCATCAAAGCTTGCTGAATGTTTTTGGGGACCAGATGTGGATGTGAGCACAGTGAGGTGGTGGGTGGTATGTCCCAGCAGTGGTAAAAGTCTGTGAGTTACCAGTGTAGATCTTTACAAACACAGCATGCAGGATCTTGTTCATCGCTGGTGAAGAAAGATAGCTAATGTGGTGACAGTGTTGAAAAGTAATGCTTTGTAGCTGAGAATTTGCTTTATCAAATAGTTTGTGCTCTTTGCACGTTGTATTTTCTGTGGAAATAAATAGATAGGAGGCATTGTTGTCAGAGCTACCTTATGATGGCTAGTAGAAGATAAATCTATACTTCGCAAGATTTTTGTTTTAGATAACGTTGATTGTTCTAAAAATGAAAAACATTGAAGTGAGAATTAAGTATTACATTAGAAACAGAACATATTTTGTTAAGTTCTAGGAATGCAAGATTTGATCTTCCAGTATTCTGTCAAGACAGCACATATACTTCACTATGTACCAATACTGGCAAAAACTGAAGTATTGAGTAACCAATTCAGATTTTAAAGTAATTATGTAGTAAGAAACTCATCATAAAAATACGTCATTCTTCCAGTGAAATATTTTTCTTAATTATTTTTGATTTATTTAAACTTAATACATTGTACATCATCTTATTTTGTAATCTTAAGAAAGCTTGTCTGAAAAGTGCACTGCCATTGTCCTTCCTCATAGTTACATAAAATATGTTTTGTTTTGTTTTTTTTACAAATAGAGGAGAGTTATAACACCAACACACTGGATTGTGAAGCAGGTATAAAATTTTATTATGTTGCTAAAGAATTAGAACTTCAGAGACATTCTGAAGTATGTATATACCATAACTGTAGGTGAAGCCTGGCGCTCTGAAATGTCTAAGATAATGGTTCCAAATGTAGAAGAGTAGCATCAGTGGTATTTTCTGCGGATGCCCCTCAGACCTTACTGAGCTCTATGGATGTTGTGCTGCCCTAGCAAGTGACCTCATAATTTCCAGAAGCAGGTGGTGGTAGCAATTATAGCTATGGCCACTATCTTGAACCTTCTGTAGGAAGTGATGAATTGTAAATGGCTAGATCCAGTGCACAACAATAAAATCAAATAAATCTTCAGCGTGTAATAATGACAACACTGAAAGACTGGCAGTTATAACAAGGCTGCTGTTGTCACCCACTTTACTGTAGCCTTGATATCCATCATTATCAGCTGGAGCTAGCTCAAGAGTCGGACAAGAAGGTCTGAAGAAGGATGAGTTGTTTGCGCTGAAGCGTCCAGTAGGTCCCATCTGGCTGAGACTAAATGGGATTTTTTTGCCTGTTCACTGGACCAGAGCTGTCCATCATTTCGGGCAGATATCTGATCACTTCATGCTGTGGGACAATATGGCTTTGTGCTGTTTGGCACAGCAACGGCAATTAAAATAACTAAACTTTTCATTTACTTCAAGCTTCTGTTTTACCTTAGCCAAAGGTGATCCTAAGAAGGAACCTTTACATTAATGGAGCTTTTTATTTCTATGAGGCGGGAAATCAAGTTAGACAGATCAGTGGCAAGTTACTGAAAACATTAAGGTGGTAATGGAAAAAGATTCTGAAATACAAGAATACTTGTGTTTTCCCTGTAATATGCTTTAAATTACCTGAAAGTATCTAAACGCAACAGAAATTGGCAAAAATTTGAAGACATAACTGCTGCTGTGGAAATAGTAGAGTTGCTAGCCCCCAGCAAGTTTCTTGTAATTACTATTAATCCTAATTGCCTTAATGCATCTTAACTCAATGCTTTTTTCTGCTAAATACAACTCTTCTGGGTTTACATTGATATACTTGAAAGTTACACATGCAATCAGACAAGCATGAAAGATTATTCAAATAATTGCTGTACACTAGAAATAAAAAATGTGAAAAGTGAATACTATTTAGTTTAACATGTCAGCTTATCTAATATTCGTTTGATCTTTAGACTTTTCAATAAGATCATAGGATTAATCAACATAACATGTTAATCTGTGAATCCCAGATTGATTTCCCCCTCCTTCCCCCTTAGGTGTACCAGTTCTTCAACAGAAAACAATTGAGTTTATTGAATATTAATTTATGAAGTCAATATAATTGCTCTCTTTAAATTTGTTTTGTTCTTGTGGTTTAAGAAACTTAGTGGCATGAAAGAAGAATCCTGTCAGATGTCATCATTTTAAAGTGAAGGTGATTTTATTTGAGGCTAGAATTTTATAGTATCTGGATTGCAGGCGGCTTAACAGCAGTTTCTTCTGTAAAGCTGTCTTGTTTTACATTCATGGTAGGTTCTTACACGGCTTAATCCCAGCTTTAAAAGATTCAAAGTTGTGAATTGATGCATTACAGATATGCAGACTCAGGTGTTCTTTTAATTTTTAGAGTATTAAGTACAATGGGAGAATAATATTCTGGTTTGTATGTTCTTTTGTTTGTATTTTGAAAGTGTTGCATCATATACGTGCCTTAGCTGTCTGACAGTAGTTGTTGAAGAAACGTTTTAAAGTGTATGGTGATTAAAAGACAAGTCTTCTGAGATTTCAGTCCTTCCATATCAGCAGGTTTGATAGCTAATGTCCAGGCAAACTGGCATACAATCATTCATTTTTTTTTTCCTTATTTCATGATAAATCTTTGAGCCTAGAGGCATCAGACGCATGTGATTTCTCTGCATTTTAGAGTCTTGATGGAATAACAACTTCCAAATTTAAAGTACTGGCACATTGTATTCCATCTCAATAGACTTATCTCAAAACAGCAGTAGCCACATGAAAATATATGTCAAGAACACTGTTTTCTCATATTGGAATTTAGGCAATTTGTTTTCAGTCAGAGAGCTGTTTCTAACCTATTTTTGGAGCCCCTCTGTGGCCTGACCATACGTTCTAACATAATTTATGGTGGCACTGTAACATATGGACTTTTTATCATTGTCCAGCTGAAATCCTCTGTTGGACATAGATGCTACCGATATACACAAGCTCCCAAAGCAGGTATTTTAGAGTGCAATTTAGTTTTGTGTAATCTGAATTCATTGCTGTGTTTAGCATAGAGCTGGGTTTGTTCCATGTTGGGTTTTTTTAGCAATAGTAAGATATTTTTTAATGCATTCTACATGCAAATTGAACTTGATATTTTTAAAGAACTATGCCAAACAAATACCAGTTCAGCATGAAACATCTAACAAGTCACAAAGCTCCAAGTGCTCATTAGAGTGAACAATACAAAAGTAGAAGGGCTTTTGTTTTTCTTCCTTGCAACAACAAATGTGAGAAATGATATGTAAGTGATATTAAGTATTTTGTAACAGTAACTGGTAGCTGAAGTCATGAGTATATCACAGTAGACAACATTAATTACTAATATGTTTTAAAGCAAAATGGTTATAAAAATCTTTCACCATCTACCTTCAGTTCTTAAAATCTATGTCTAACTGAACTGATGCACATTGTTTATTTGTTATTGAAGAAAGATAATTCTCTTATTTCCTGGATTTATATATTTTTCTCTTTGATGTCTTCATTTTCTATACCAGCCAGATGTTAATTTCTCTATATAGAGAAGATAAAGGAATTTTTACTGGCAATTTTTCCAGAAGATGGCTGCATTTTTTTTCTGTTGACTAATATCTTACTCATTTACTACTAAAAGGATAAGCAAGTCTCAAAAGACGTAAACACCTACAGACTACAATAAATATCTTGTTGACTTCTGATTGTTAGAGTAAAATAAAAATTAGAAGTTTTTGTTGTTTATTTTCTAAGCGTTATGTTCACTGTATATGTAGATCATTAGGCATTTCCCCATGGCGGATTAAAAATTCAAGCACAGAATGAAGGGAAATTGGCAAATGTAAAGTTATGTCTAAAACCTAATCTTGCTTGCAAAACTTGAACATTTGGGGCGGGGTTGTAGACAGATTCCTTTCTTGAAACACAGTTCAAATTTCTGAGCCTTCTCACATGAATGAAGTCTATCTAAAAGGATAGCGTCCTTGGAAACAATGGCCATAGTGGACATATTGTTTAAGAGTAAAAATCCCCTCTGCTACACTTGAAGATCTCTGCCAGTCATACCAGTAAGATTAATTCTCGAAAGGGTTCAAACTGCTGATAAACTAGTCAACTGGTCCTGCTTTAAAGAGCATCCTGAGAGAATCAGGAGATGTTGCATCCCCCTTGCCTGTTGGTGCTTAAGATGAGCATCTACAATTCCAGTGAGATCCTCTTGGTTAACTTGGAATCTGTAATCTAAACTGTAGGACATACTGTTTATTGGATCAGTGGATCACTGAATGCACTTGGTTTGTGATACGGTTATCTCTGTAATATGATGGGATTGGCAGTGGTGTATTTTTTAAAACCTTTGTGTAAAGTGTCAAATAGTCTCACAATCAGCTGTTACACTAGGGTGTTTGTCACGTATTGTACAGTAATATTTTTCTCTTCTACAACACCATAGCTCTGTAATTTGTTTAGTTGCTTTTACACAACAGCTCTTTTAGTATGTAAACAATTAGCATACTAAGGTATGTAAATTCACAATTCTATTTGAACAAACATGTTGTTTAACAAAAATTATGGTGTATACAGTTTCTGACAGGAGTCTTTTTAGTCTTTTCTCAACAGTACAAAGTATCTTGTAATTCAGTACAGCCAGTACAATTCCGAACAATCTCCAACTTTTACATGCAACAACCATTTCCATTTTTTTTTAACTCTTTTCTGCTTGATATTTATATTTTTTTAAAAAAACAGCTCACAGTTTCAAAATGTGAAACCAATGTAACAATGTTTTTATTGTTTTTTTTATTTTTCTTGTTTTGCTTAATAGTGCTTGTATTTAGAAACAATTATAAAAAATTGGTTATGGTCATGATGCCTCATTAAACCCATTTTGTACTTACATATTGCATTTCAACTTATTTTTTCTTTAATATGGTAAGCATACATACCTTTATAATATGAGCATCTGTATATCAGGGAGTACCTAGAAAATGGAGATTTTTTTTCACAAAAAAAGTTCAGAATCTTTAAACAAGGTATATATTGTAGCCAAATAATTGAAAACATCAGTAACTCTATTGTCTGTGCTGTTTACTTTTGAAAGCAATTGTATTGCGGGAAAAAAAACATTCCGTTATTTGAAGATGCTGTATGATGTAGTTATTTGGATATAGTCTTCAAGATAAGTTGTGAAAGACTGGAATCTTTTAAGATAGTCTTCTGTCATGTCAATCTAAATTTTTGGAAATTGTACATGATAGTTGTGTAATTGCATATTCAAGTTATTATATTTCTTACTTAGCAAGTTATATGTATTTGCACTAATTATACTAACAAAATGTTTAATTACTAAATTAGTTGCATATTGGAGGGGGGGCTTTAATGTGCCAGCTGAAAGCAAGTTTGTAGCTAGCATTCTGTAATCGGTTTTGTTTAAAGTAAATATTTAGTATTAAAATAATAGTATAGTATCGTCTTGGTCTCTGTTTGAACAGAAACTCTGTTCTGAGCAAACAGCTGGGAAATATTCACGATGATGTTGCTGAAAACAGGATAGGAATATACTAGAAGGTGAAACAGAAAGAATTCAGTATGCTACACAATATTGCTTTTTAATTATTATTGCAAAGCACAAATAAGACCTTTTTTTTTGTAACAGCAAATTACTCATAACTAGTTTTCATCTCCACCTCTCCCAGTCCTTCCCCTTCACCTGTAACAGTCCAAATGGGCCAACTTTTATATTTTTTAACATATATAGTACTCAGTCATTGCAGACTATGCTCCTAGTCTTAGTCATGTCAGTCAGTAGTATCAGATTTGACTTAGCTTTCTTTCTAAATTGTTTTATTTGGCTGTCTTCTTAAGAAACAGCCTTTCTTTTATGGTCTTTCTACACAGTTTCAATCTTTTGCTCAGGCTCCCATCTCTCTGTATTTTCAGTTACAGTTTCTTGTTTAATCTTGGCAAAATCATTTTGCCTGTTCATATCCTTTTGGATTGTGGTTAAAAAGATTGCATTCGTAGCTCAATATCTTTAGCATATGATCTTTCCACTGCCTTTCCTTCCCCCCCTCTCCCCTTTTTTTTCCCACATTTTTCCTTCTCTTATGATTCTTCTAAATTTGTTTTTATAGCCAAAAATCAAGTGTAGCTATTTACCTGAGTTAAAACTGTAGTTTAAGATTTACACTTCTGGAGAATTTTGTGTGGGATATTGTTCTCAATCATGTAGCACAATATTGAGGTACATGGATTGTGGTTTGATATTGCTGTCTATTGTTTGTTCAAGTACCTCTAAAAGTAGTTCTTTTAATGTGGTGATGTGGTCTTCAGTCTTTATTACTTACTTCTTTTTGTCACCCACCTTCCAATTTAAAAATGCTACTTTTGTCTTTCTTCAATTTTCTAGAAAGCTGGAAAAATCTGTCTTTGGTGCCTCCCTATGCATTTCAATCCAGTAGTCCGTGATCTTTATCATAAGATAGTGTTGTTTGGTATTTTTAACTAATTTAATCAAAACCTCCTTTTTTTTTTTTTTTTTTTTTTTTTTTTGCAATCATAAGCTTTTAACTCCAGTAATCAGAGATGGCAATGTATGTACTTTTCTCTAATAGTAACTTCTTGTGTTTGAAATGTTGTATGCCAAGCTTTTCATACGAAGCCAACACTATACTGTATTAGTCAGTTAAGATGTGAGAAACTAGTGGCCCATCCTCACTGTTAGTGAGTTCCTAGAATGTGTTTTGTTCATGAGAATATGGGCTGTTTTTTATCATGCATCTTTGATGTTTGCTTGCTTGTTTTTTACAAGACACGAAAGACTGGATCTCACTCTATCCTCTTGACCAGTATTTTAGAAAACTAGTATCTTATGAGAAGGGCAGATGAGAATTTTAATCCATAATCATCAAAACACATCAGTCTTTTTCTACTCAAATGATGAAGCTGTGAAAACTGATTTGTGTATACTTGCCCCAATATCAACTGTTACATTGCGCAGTATGTGCTGTGACTTCTTTCTCAGTTTTACACTTTCTCATTTTTGCTATCTTTATCAAACTCCTGTGGAATGCTACAAGGAATATCTGTTGAAATAAGATTTTCCCCATATGCAATTATTTCTGAAGATGATCAACGTGATTTTATTGCATTATATGTATATTAGGTGTTGTATTTTGACTAATGATAACTTTTAATGAGCCTGTCATGCAGTGTTAACTCACATTCTTAGGAGAATTCTTAGGGCTTACTTGCACTTGCATCGCCCTTACATGATGCAGCATGTACATTCATCTTGAAACAGTAACGTTATCTTGGCTGATGAGACTTCAGACATTTTGTCAGGCATGCCAAGTGGATCGCAGTCAAGTATTCTGTTTATTATGAAAGAGATGGTGTCCTGCACCAAAACTAAGTGCATTACTTACTTTTTGCAAACACTCATCTGTGATGCTGTGTTTAACCTAGCTTGTATAATTAACACACAAAGTGCGCTAGGAGTGAGATAAAGAATCGTTTTACCAAAGAGAAGCTTGTATGTTCCATGAAAATAGGAGACTTGAGTAAGGAAACTTAAACAAGTGATCAATTTTTGTCTCTCATCTCCACTGAATAGATGCTGGCTAACTGATACGCCCTGGTGAACGAGATCTTGGTTTGCAATTTCCATAGATGTACTCTTGGTCCTTCCTGTGCAGTTGTTACTGACAGTTGCTTAGTTTTAGTGTTCCTAGAAAAGTATTCTTTTTGCTGCTTTTAAATTATAGCCTTTATTCTCTTCACTGCATAACTGAGTGTTTGTGGAAGGTGTTCTCACTGATACCAATTTTTAAATGTTTCCTTTGTGATTATTGGAAAAGAAAGATATTTTTAGAGATATATAGACCAATTGGCAAGATAACTGTAAAATCAAGGATTTATTTTAAAAAAATATATATTTTCCAACTTTTGTCCCCTTTATCTTAAAATTATCTTTCCTTGTATGATTCCTGATGTTTAGTGTACTTCTAGGATTGTACATTCCAGTTTTCAGTTGGGGTACCTTTTATCTAACAATCAGCTTTGCATTCATAGGAGATGTGGTGTTCTGTATTTCCAAATACATGCTTTCAGTAAAAGGAATCTTCCTATTTTAGAAATGTTATAAGATAAACACACACACTGATCTAAAACATTTTCATTTCTTGCTTTCTTTAAAATTTGCTGAACTAACATACTAGCATGTGAACTAATAAAATTCTCAGTATGTGAGATCCTTTTTAAATTCGGAAGTTTTTATCAAGATTATATTTTTAGAGGGTACAAATCATAAGTTGAATATTATAAAAAACATCAAGACTCTTCAGAAACATTGCACTTTAATTTATAATGTATAATCTATACATACTGTATAAACTATATAAACAATCAAGCAATCATGTCTTTCAGTGTTATCTATTGCCATCATTCCCCATGCATTGAGGCTCTCACTACAGCTACTACTATAAAACGTTCCCTAAGTACATAAAGGCTCTAATCGTTAAGATTTTTATTACCAGCCACACATACAGAGCTGCAAATTGCCTTGTTTCAGATTTATTATGTATTACTCCAGAAATTCTATAAAGATCAAAAGAACTGATTACAATGTTGACCTTTGCATTAACTCATCTGAATTTAAATTCAAGTGTTTGATTTGGGAAAATAAGTCCATTTATCATAGGTCTGCTACTGAGGGGATTGTGCAGCCCTGATTGGGAGTGCTGAGACCAAATTTATTTATTGAGCGTGGGCTTGAAAATTGTTTGTAGGACAAGAGGAACAAAAGTTTGACCTGCCATTGTGTTGCACCCAGGGAACAATGTGGCAGCTGCCCTTTTCAAAAAGCTAGCAGTCTGTTCTTGCTGAAGAGCTGAAGGATATTTATAGTTTAAATATATAGCACTATTTTGAAAATGCAAACCAGTGAGCTTTTTTACACTGTGAGATAATTAGCTTCTAAATATAAATGTTACAGTCTGGCATTATGGAAGATGATGTGATACTCTGGGTCTTAACATTTCCTCTTTCAAACCTATTTGAAGTTTATTGTCCTAGAAACAAATATTTGAGTGTACATTTTAGAACTGGCTTCTCAGCTAATACAGGGATTGTAGTTTTATCAATTAAATGTAGCTCATCTAATGTGCATATTTATATCAAATGAAAGCCTACTTCCTTTAAAAAAATAAAGGGTAAGAAAAATCTGAATTTAGAGAGCTGAAAGTAACATGCAGAGCAAAATCTTTGTAGTACTGTTCCTTTTTTTGTGCAATGCTAGAAGGGAGAGCTTTGTCAAGTGCAACTTATTTGCACTATTGAAAAGAGCCTGTAATATTTAATATTGCATATTCAAAATATAGTTCTATTTTATTCTTGAATTAATCCATAGCACCAAATGTTGTTTGCTCGTGTTGCCTTCCACTAGAAATGCATTTGCATGTGATAAACTAATATCTTATCTAAATATGAATTGAGTCAATTCAAAGAATTCAGGTGGTGTGGAAAAGTCCCACAGTAGAAATGAGGAATCTTTTATCAGGATTCAAGGATGTTATCACAGTGGATCATAAAACACTGTAGGAAATAACTTCAGAAAATTTAAGCTGAAGTACACTGTTGTTCTTTGTAACTATGAAATCTGGGTATAAGTAGTTTCATGGGGGAATTTTTGTAGCTAGTACGCTTTTACCTTGGATGAGAGCTAACTCTTTCCCCCCTACAGTTCTTTCCTTCTCTAACCTAGTTTAGGCAAAGATTGGGATAAGCTAGGGAAAACTATAGTAGGGCAAGCGGGTCTGCATCACTTAGTTCATTCAGAGTTGAAGACTTCTGTAAAGATTAGGACTCAAATCATGCCTATTAGAGCTATCTTGATTGGTGCAATTAGTAGTATTTTATGATGGGACAGATGACCTCTGGTTTAATAGTAAGCTGAATCATTCTTTTTGAATATGAAATGTTTTGCCAGCTTCCCGGAATTATATGCAAGTTTTCTGTTCAATTGATTACTTTCCTTAAGATACTTAGATGCAGGAAGAACTTTAAAAATGTTCCCAAATGTTTGATAGCACTTATGTCACCTTTTTATTGAACATTTAATTCTTGCCAACAGCATCTTTTCTAATAAATCTCACTACATAGTTAGAATTTTAAAAATACAAAAATAAGTTTAAAATGTATTTTGTTTTGAGTTGGTTAAATACCTTGGGTTGCCACTAGATGTTACTGATGTGTACAAGTTATTTCCTGGAGAAAAGTTTCGAAACTGGTTGCCAGGCTGGGATATTTTATTATTTGATTTAAAAATATATTCAACAGAAAAAGAGATAATAAAATCCAAAGTTTAATTTTGAGTAAATTAACGTAATTAAAATTGTAGACTATTAAAAAAAAAAAAAACAAAAACGAAATCAATGCAATATTGCCAATATTTCAAAAAAATGAGTTTCACTGCTCGTTTTGACCCTCTTTTGTCCTCATTTCTGACTAGTTTTACATTGTTCTTTCTACATATATATTCAGTACCCCCTTAGTCATTTCTGCAGTTTTTATCCACTGTGCTTATTACTACCCTAATATCCTTGCCTTGTTTGCACATAACATAGGTCTATGTCAGTATAGTGTCTTTAAATTCTTTTTTGTAACATCTTTTTAAACCTGTTTCTAATATCTGACACCTATACAATTTAAACCTATCAGGAGGTATATGTACAGCAGTGCTACTGCTGAAACTTTAGTAAGCAAATACCACAGATGGGAATTGGCAGCAAATGAAATGCAAATTTAATAACTCACTTGGTAAGCTGTGCCTGGAAACATACCACAACCAACTTGAAGGACAAGCACTGTATTGAGCAAGCTGTGTTATTTACACAACCACTAGGATGTCTTTGAGCCTCAAACAAAGCAGAGAATATCAAACATCCATTGTTCTGACAAAACACCTTGGAACTACCAAGCAGATACATAGTGTGCCATGAAAACCATGAGACTTTTATATTCATTTTAATAATCAGAAAACACCAAACAAAACGACAGTGATATGTCATCTTGCTAGATTAATGGGTAGCAGGCAAAAGCAACATTCTATTTCTAGAAGACAGATTTTGCCATTTTATGAATTAGCTTTTTTGTACTACAAGTTTAAATTAATATCTCAGAATCACAGACTTGTAGGGGTTGAAAGGGAGTTCTAGAGATTGAGTCCAACCCACCAAGATAAAGGTCTATTAGATCTTATAAGAGTCTACTGTAGTTTTCCATTACGTAGGGTTCAATGTCATAAAAAGAGAACCTTGAAAGATTCATACTGATAAAGAGAGATTTGACAGCAAGATAAGTACAGTTTATTCTTTAAATCTAAGTTAGTGGTTGATAACTTAGCACAATATATTCATGAGCTTTTGGTACAATACATCTTTGGTATCTGCATTATGCTCAAAATGTTGAAGTGCAACACTACTTTGTCTTAGTGTTGATATCCTGATGTGGGACCGCTATTAACTCTAACATGCTTGACTGTCTCTTTTAAAATGTATGAGTAGAATTCCCACTTTTGATTTCTCACACACCCCTATTAGAACCTACTTGTTTCCATTTCTTCTATAATGGAACTCATGAATTATTTACATTTGATATTTGAAGACAAGACGATGGAAAAGCGTGAGAGTATCTTACTAAGAAAATGTATGTTTATTGTGATATATTTTAAATTTATTTTATTTCTACATCATTTTGCTTAGGGGGAAATAGAAAGGATATTTTAAGCCTGAATTTAGCTTGACCTTAAAAGTGCCCAATGAAATGTTGATTTCTGAGCTTCCCGCTTGCTTCTCCTGTTATCTGGCATTAACTATTGGAGATAACAGTTATATGTTACAAGTTCAGATGGCAGAGAAAGTGGCTAATACAGAGAAATTTATAAAACTGGCCAATCATGCAAGCTTACAGGGTAGAACAGTGAGGTACAGACAGGCAAGCTTGAAAAAGCCCTGTCATCCGTGAACGGAAGTCAACAATGAAACTAGCCAAGTTCGTGTCTGAGGCTCTTCTAAAACCTTTTCCCCACAGTTTTATTACTTGTGGGAGCAACCTTCACCTGAAATAGAAACTAGTTTGTGGGCACTAATTCTTCCTTTACTACATAATCTAAAAGGTGAATGTTCAAATGTGTAAATTTTGTAACTGTTGTTGTTTATCAATCTGTATACATTTTGAATGTTATTTTATTCCAGTCTTATCAAAATATAAATCAAAATTTTCCAATACCTGGATTTTTTTCTTCATGTAGGAAATTGTTAAGTATGCTGCAATCAACATTTTTTACTACCCGATTTTCCTATTAGCTTGTTGTCCAGAAAATTGATAAGTTTGTTTGGCTTTTGTAATCTGTAATATAACTCATTGAACACCACGTTAAAAAATAATAATTCTGCGAATGAAGCTTGACTAGATCGAGACTTCCAGACTGTGCAGAATTGAGGTACTAAAATAGGAAACCCTTCTGCAGCAGAAAGATGAAGGTGAGTTATCCCTGCAGTTCAGTTTGATCTACCTCTCTGACTGCTAGTCTTAACCACTTTCTCAGCTATTGGAAGTACAGTGATGTAGAATCTATACAAAAGGAAGAAAGCAACTGAATTATTTTACTGTAAGATAACACTGTGTGCTAAGGGCAGTGGGGCTTTCTGTTCAGTTCCAGTGGTAGGCCATTTGTTTTTCATTTAGTTGTAATTTCACTAAAATCTGTTTCTCTTCTGAAACAGAGATGATGTTACTTGCAGTTTGTATATTAGTCAGAATATTTTAATGTACTTTTTGATAATATCTGAAATCTAACATTAGCATGTCTAAATATATTCATTGCTGTGTAGGTTAATGGAACTGATGACAGAATTGAGTTTTAATGAACAAGTAAAATGAAAAGACCTTAAAACAAATTATTTAGCTAGAAGTTCCATTTGTATGGTTTGTGTTTCAGGCTAATCATTAGGGCTTACTGTAGGTCAGCATGTCATATCCCAGTGGTGTCTGGTGAGATGGAGGGTTATCTCATATGTCAGCCAGATATCCCTGTGAACCATTTTGAGCAGTCAAGATAATAGGACTGAATTCTGAAATGAGGTAGAATTCTGAAATGGGGTACAATTCAGAACAAGAGCTGGAAATATACATTGCCACGTGTGAGCACAGTGCTGTTGCTTATAAAGGCAGTCACCTTTTGGCATGAATAGTGACTTACGTTTGACAATAGTCCCTCAAGGCTGGGTGCAGTGAAAATGGGGAAAGATGGCAAATCAAGTACGTATTCCTGCAGAGAAGAAAGATGAAGGAAAAAACCGACTTCCTTATCAAGCTGCTATTTTTTTTTGTGTGTGTGTGTTTGTATTTTAAATCAAATTACATACTAGTTTTTCATTGGAATGCTGATATTGAATGATAGCCTAGTGAATGTTTTTTACTGCCTGTATTCTTTCCTGTTGTGTTGGCCACAATTGTTATTTTGTTTTTGGTCAAAACAGCAACCAGAAAAAATTCAATATTTCTTTTTCTTAATGATAGTATAAGTTTTACATTGCTGATGAAATTTTGTGACAATGCTGTGTGAGAGTAGATGCACTTTCATACTTCTAGGGTTGTTGGGATTTTGTTTGTTTGTTTTTTTAATGTTGTATTTTAAGTTTATAAATAAGGAAAAGGCCAAATCTATTGCATATTTCTGAAAGGAGTTTTGTAGTCTCTGCTTTCGTGTCATCTCAGATGGTACAACTGATTTCTAATTGCACATCTAAACCAAATTAGTGATATCATAATTGGAGTAGTTAATCATCTTTTATATAAGGAAAATAAATTATAAACGACTTCATTTTTGTGTTTATTTTCAACTTTATAACAGACAGTATATTCTGCTGAATTCTATTATCAGTGTTGGGAAAACAAACTTTTGCATGCTTATATTTACAGTACTTAATTTGAAAAATCATAGAGCACTAAGACTGAATGTATTCTTTTTTCTTGCTGCCTATCTATGCGTGACTTGCCTTTTATTTTCAGTCGTTTAGGTGAATATAGGTCAATTACCTGGCACTGATGAGCAAATTCTGCTAGCATTTCTTCACACACTTGATACCATGGCTGTAACTCATACTAAAAGCTTAGTGACTTTTATGTAGCTTTTGGTCAGCCAGTAGAGGCCACTCATAGCTTGCTCCTGAAGCTGGACGGTGATTTGAAAATAGGGTTTTGTTGTGTGCTTGAGTTTTCTAATTCGCTCCGAGTAAGCTTATACTGCCATGAGCTGTCATAACATGACTTGTACCTGAAAGAGGTTCTGCTTCTGAGTAGTTCTGTTTCTGTGTGTTTAATATTGACTTTTTTGTTTTCTCTAATAAGTCTTATCATATTAAGAATAAAAATCACCTTCAGTAGTGTACTTCAAGCAGTCTTAAAGCAAATGCACTTTTTAAATATCTTTTGTTGGTACAGTTTTTACTGTCACTGTATTACATTACTCTCATGAAGTAAGGAGAAACTACCACAATTTAGATTTCGGAGGGGGGGGAGGAAGATCTTGTTTATATGTTTTTGTTATTTCTCCCAAATGAGGAACTGAGTTGAAGTAAAAACTAACCAAAGGTCAAAACAGCAAGCGTGTAGCAGATGGAGGAATTGAATCCAATCTCACAGGCTGAGACTACTATCCTAATCACTGTGCTCTGCTCTTTTCTTCTTTCTGTATCACCATACAGGTAACTTCACTAATTGATGATAGTTTTACATAAAACTCATTGTTTCAGCATTTTAGATCATTCGTAACTAATAAGGATCAAGTCCTTGCACCACTGAAGTCAAAATCCTGTTGTCTTAGTGAAGCTGACTTCACCCTAGAATAAGTTTTATCGGTAGATAGCTAAAATGTAATAAATATTTTTTATACACAATATGAACCTCAACATTTTAGTGGTAGCTTTTTCTATTAAGGGAAGTTTGTTTTAATTTGAATATAATTAGTTGAATTCTAGATGTTTTTTCAAAAAATGTTGGCAATGTTTTGTTGTCATACTTAATACTTTTCAGGCGGCTATCCTAAAGATTTTTCTTTTCCCAATGTATAAAATTGACATTGTGATACTATATGATGTTTATGCAGTCCTGAAGCTTATACGTGTCTCATACCATGAGCTGGTTTAAATTAAAGAAAAAAGTTTATTTTATGTTTTCTTCTGAAGTCTCTTCTTAATCCTTGATAGTGTCAGTCTTCTTTTTGCAGAGCTCCAACCTGCTTTTGGGGCAAACTCTTTCCAAAAGAGTTTAAATTTTTTTTAATTTTATAATCAGTTAATTTCAAATGCAAGTTTTGTCTTTAAAAAAAATAAAAAAATAAAAAAAACCAGCTCAGAAAAAGCTGTGTAAAAGGTATAAAAGCATAAAGCATAGGTCTACAATGAAGTTCTCTCTATTGCTTTTGTATGTGATTTAAATTTCCTTTCTTTGAAGAAATGATGTTGAATATTGGACTTGTTTTTTAAATCTCTGCTTTCTTTTTGTTTTTCCATTAATCATTCGATTGAAAACCAAGCATGAAGAGAGAGATGTATTTTATTAGTTGTGTAAAAAAGAAATGTAGGGAAAACTTAGAGTGTGAAACTCACTCGAGATAGGTGAACTTGCACATTTTCTTTGACTCCTAGAAACATTCTGATTCTCATTTTATCTAGGACGCATGGGAGTTTGTTTGTTTTATGAAGAAAAAATGTAAGATGTACAGGGAGATAAGTGTTAACTAATGTTAAAGTCCGAGTCTTCTGGCCTATTTTTCTTGAGATTTTTCTTTCCGATCATTTGCTTATGTTTCACAAGCATAATGGCAATGATCCATTGAGTTTTGCAATGCTTTGTTAGTAAGAGTTTGATTTTAAATAATTATAGAGTAGCAAGAAACTGGCATAGATCTAGGTATTCTGCTAATGGACCATGTCTTATGAAGGCTTAATAGAACCAGTAGGTCAGTCCTACTTTCCCTTTACACATCATATTTTGCTGCTTTACGCATCTGAGCCACAATGCAGACTGTGCAACACAATTGAGCTGTGTGAAGACCCGTGATATTTCTTTTGTATTTTTGAAAATCAGTTTTGTTCTTCATTCTTTAAGACATTATTCCTAATCATTTGTTATGTCTTTTTTAAAAGCTGCTATTCTTATTTGGGGGGAAATAGAAATG
This sequence comes from Chrysolophus pictus, assembly GCA_037305975.1. Classification (NCBI taxonomy): domain Eukaryota; kingdom Metazoa; phylum Chordata; class Aves; order Galliformes; family Phasianidae; genus Chrysolophus; species Chrysolophus pictus. Next base: position 91,249,307 of record CM074578.1, on the reverse strand, counting down.
CTTCTACTTTTTATATTAGTTATAGCTACCTAATTTCCTTTGAGTGTGCTCAGTTATAATAGGGCTTGGAGAAATGCAGGCTATTAAATACGCTGGGAAGAAGCTTGAGAGAGATTATTGTGCATCAGCTCTGTGATACTCTATACTTACAGTTAATTTAACATATGAGTGTTTAAAAGCTAACAGTCTTGTGCATGGAGTGAAGATCTTTAATGCTGTAGAAGAATTGACCAGAAGCATTCTGTTAGTGAATTTTAAGTTTAAAACAACACTCTGGTCAGTCTGCTTACTGCCATCACAGTAATTATGATTCCTGCGTGCGTGCGTGTGTGTGTGTGTGTGTATGTGTACATTCAGGCCCTAACCCCTTCTATACACTCCATTGCAAAAAATAAAGTTGTGAAATCATAGAATGGTTTGGGTGGAAAGGACCTTAAAAGTCCATCCTGTTCCAACCCTCTGCTGTGGGTGGGGTTGCCATCCACCAGATCAGGCTGTCCAGGCAATTTTGTGAGCGGGAAAAAAATAAAAAGAAATCTTTTGTAAACATTCAGTTCTGTTTGGTTTTCGTTTACCAGTGGAACCCTAGAACTTAATTCAGCTCCTTTTTGTGCCCTAGGACTTCTAAACCAACTCTGGAAAACTATGCAATTTTTCTACATGAATAAAGAATCTGAACAATTAAGTGGTTGTTTGTTTCCCTGTGCATAAACATTGCAATTGATTTTGCTAATAGTGATTTAGCAGATTAAGATAAGCCATAGCTTTTTTTTTTTGCCTAGATGACGGTTCTGCAAAGATGAATTTCTTTGCATTACCCATCATGAATATTATAGTCATCACCATTCAGTTTTATATAAAGATCTGTAATTATGCATTATGATTTTAATTTTATGAATGTTGTGTGTCTGCTCAGTAAAAGTGAAGCTTTCTAGGTTATGTAAGAAAAACTGAAGTGTGTACTTTGTGGTCAGTTGTATCTGCTCATATAGCTCATATTCTCATATAAATTAATGGAAAAATGTATTTGTCTTTTATATGTTATTTTAAAACTGAAAATCCGTCAAGTGCTTTTTCTTGGATTTTCAATGCTTATTAAATTCCAGATTATGTATTTTGAGTAAGCTGGAAACTTAAACTTGTTTCCATAAGTACGGCTGTGGGTAAACAACCAATTTTAGTCCAGAAAATAGCTTTTGCTTCTGTCAACATGTTGTTTATTTTCTCCCTGAGATAAAAAGTTCAGTTTTCTGATATTTGTACCAAGATAAAGTCTATAAACAAGATTAATATAGTGTGGAAAAGGTTGTCAGCAGCCCTGGCAAAGGAAATAAGTTGCCTGTACACAGAACATACTGTAAACTGAATAAAAGTGTCAGGTCCACCATGAGATAATGTGATCATGAACCTCTAACAAAGCATGACATAGGCACAGTCGGCTTTTCTTATAGCCATAGTGTAGAAAATGGATTACTATATTCCAGGGGTACCCACTGGAATAGCATGAAAACTTCATTTTGAGATTAATGCAGGATGTAACTCTTGAGAGTCGAGCAACATGTTTACCTATTTTGTTAAAGTAACAGCTTAGTTATTAACCTTAACATTTAGAAATTATATATTTAAGTATTTGATCGTATTTTTACGTCTGTCTTTGTGAACTGGTGTTTCTTGCTCTCAATTAATAGATGAATAACAGTGTAAAAGTTGTCTGAACTTTGGTCACTGATTTACTGCTGTCATGTGGTTATGTACAGCCTCAGTAACTCTAGTAAAACAGTAAACTGCAGAAGCCGATAAAGGACTAGGTGTGCTGTTCTGCATGTGTGTTCTGTGCTGAAGAGAATCCTTGAGATAGTAAAATGATGTAGTCACCCTCATTTTCTCTGGGGATTTTAATGCGCGCGAAGATTTTTCTGCAGTACTTTCTTTTCAAGCAGCACCAACCAGAAGAGTGACAAATTTCAGGGGTCCTTTTTTTAGGCCCCTTGTTACTTTTAAGGTCAAAGAAACAGAGTAGTGTCAAGTACTTAAATCTTGGGGCTTTCAAATTACTTCGTAAGTGTTCTTTCAAAGTTTTCTAGATTTTTGGAGCTCCAACTGCCATGGTTTTTCTCTATGATAAGATGAGATGTTTTTCTTCAAAAGTTGAACACATCGTTCTTTAAATAAATCATAGGCTGTTTTTATTTGTGAACCTTATGCTTATTTTCTTTTGGCAAGTCTGAGCCACATAAGCATATTATTGGTGAATTTTGTTACATCCCTTCAAAACTGACGATGTCTGACTTCTTTCCCACTTCTGACTGCAGAGCTAACTCCAATGAACTAAAAGTCAGTTCCTGCATTCCCTCCAGCAGGAATTGTTTGCCTTTTGCTTTGTTTTTTCCAAGCATCAGTTTCATTGGGTGGTCCCTAATTCTTCTTTTGCCTGTCTACATGTTCAGACAAATTAGTTCTATTAAGAAGATTATAAAAATAAAGCTGATTGCATATTTGAATAGTACCAGAATATTATCATCCGCACATTACAGGAAAATTCTACGTGTGCTGTCATGATTTCTTATGATTACTCTTAATTTAAGTATATTAAGTCATTTTTATTTCAGTGCATGTAAAGGGCTAAAGGACAAAAACTGTACAACATAGTTTGGTAAAAATCATTTTCTTTGCTTTTTTTCTTGCATCAACTTGAGTTTCAAGATGTGTGTGTCAGGGTTTCAAAGGCTGAGTAGATTTTTTTTTTTTTGTATGTTGAATGTGGTTTTCAAAACATCTAACTTTCAGTTTTTCAGAGTAAGCACTTCACGGACTTTCAAAAAGTAACGTGGGCCCCAGATATCTATAAATGTCTAACATCCAATCAGAATTGGATTTTAGTAAACCCTGTACAGTCCCTTTCTGCACTCCGTTTTTAATTTTAAAATGCAGATATTGCTAATTGCATTTTCAAAATTGAGACAGTACACTAGATACAGCATTCAGTACATGCAATATGCTTCCTTAATAAACAGTCTGTGTTCATATTCTGCTCCATAATTCAAAGAAAATATTTTTTCTCACTTTTCTACCATAGATAACTCCGGGACCAGGTGGTAGCAGAAAGACAATTCACTTGTCCCAGGATTCTCTTCACCATGAGTGAGTATCACTACTGGTCTTAGAAATATTTTTATTTTTGTTTGTGTTACAGTAGTACCTCTTCCCTAAAGCCACATTTTGCAACTGTACAAATGTGATAAGGGAACCTCGGCTCAGCTACATAATGTTATTTATTTAATAGTAACATTTATAATCCTCTGTAATTCATTTTATGTTTCTTAATGAAACATGCAGTTCAATACTTTGTAAATGTATTTTTATTAACCTGCTAAGTGTATGCTCTTCTAAAAAGCAACACTCTTCAGTGCTCTAAAATAGGATAGATATCAAATGAAACAGGATGTTTAAAAAGACGTGCTGTGGGTTTTTTTTTCAAAAGTAAATTTCAGAAGTGCCTCATTTGAATAATTGAAAATAAAAAAAACATGACTTTCTTGAATCTTAAACATTATGTGTCAGGTGAGGAAAAAAGATTATCATGATTTTTTTATGAAAATACATTAATTGTTTGGACACACGCACAAATAAAGAATGTCATTCAGCTTATTTAGCTACTCCAGTGTGCAATTAATGTGAACTGCTGTTCTGTCCAGATGACAACATTAGTTGTATTCTTTCTTAATCTCTTTTGAGTGATTACAACAATAAGGTAACTTTTCTTTAATTTCCAAATCATACATTGGAAAGTTGAATTGTTCAGTGCAGCTGTTTAACACTTTTCCTGTCCAGCTTATAGTAATGTCTACTAATTTATATTTCGAAGTAAACTTGTAAGTTTCTTGCTGCATTTCATTTTTTTATAAATTTCACACTTATGCTTTAATTATCTGGGAAAGTAGAAAAAGGATTTAGCAGTACATAGGTTTCAGGTACAACTGGTATTGTATGATAAGTCCTTATAATATGGGAACGAGAAGATGGACTGATCATCAGCAAAGAGCTTTCAGATTTGGGACTTAATAATTCATGTATGTTGCTCTGAAAGTAATACCTCCCATTAATTTCCATAGACGTAACAGATTCAGAGAGCACAATAATGTTATGTGGTAATACAAATTCACAGCTACAATACACTGGTGTTCACTATTTTCACTGCCATTAGCTTTTCATATTTGCCAGTAATAAACAAAACCCTGCATGCTGCACTCATCAATACCTGCACCAGTGGAGGTGACCTACCATTGCTGTCACCACTGCTGAAACATACCACTCACTGAGCTCACATACACTGTTTGGTCTCCATCACTGTTCAGCAAGCATTGATGAATGTCAGTGGGTGCTTTTTTTTCTGCATGGAAGAACTTAGCAATGCACCTTTACTTCATATGCAGTTGCATGTCAACTGCCATTGTATCAGAGTGCCCCTCTACTGCCATCAGTCACATGGCAATAAAAATATCTGTGGGATAGTTCAACCTCTACTGCTGTACCACCACCATCTGTATCTGATGTTGTGATACAACGTAATAAAATCAGGGGCATTACTTTTGGAGCATCCTTCATTGCTCAGACAGTACCACGGACTTTGCTTCCTCTCAAAGTATAGTAGTTAAACTTAACATTTTAGCATCATTATGTAGGTACTCCAGTGTACTGTGCAGAAAAAGTGGAGATAAGCTATTGTAGTTAATAACGTCAGAAAAAGTGCAACAGTTATAATTGCAGGTAATTGCAATAACTCCTTGGGATAAGGATGCCAATAGTCAAAATTGTGTAACTGTGTGTAGATGAGCTCACTAATTCTACTGACTTTGAATTTCACTTTATATTCAAACTCAGACCTCAGTTTGTGAGGTAATACAGCAACAATTACCAAATAGTCCACAGTACTTAAAAATCTTTCTAGCTATAATCATTAAAAAAATAACACTTCAGGATTAAATATCAGATTGCTTTTATTTATAGCACATGCATTATAGTATATTAAAATATTATCATTTTTATATTATTTTACCTTCTCTGACAAAATATAATTACCTATAAATCCAGTGGCTACTGAGAAGTGAAATTTGTAGTGTATTCTTTCAGAACTGTAGCAGACCGAGAGTTCAATAAAAATATCCCATTAAAATAAAGCGTAGCCAACGGCTGTATTTTCCTGGCAGATAATAAAATACCCAAAAGCACGCACAGGCTGGTCATATGACAGCATGTGCTTTGTTAGTTATATTGTTAAACCTGTCTTTTCTTCTTCTCCCACAGCCATTGGTTTAGCCCTGGGGCTAGGAAGGAACATAGCCAGGTAAGAACTGTTTTGATCAAAACCAGTTTACTTGAGATGTGTTAAGGAATTTAACTACCTCTGTGCCAGAGGCAGCAGGCTAATATTTAAAGAAATGATTGACAAAGCAGTTATAATTTCGTATTTCCTTGCAAGAAAATTTATGAACAGCAACACCTTTCAAAAAAATCTCTTAATTAAAAATTGTGCGTTAGTAACTTAATTTCAGTTAAGTTTCCTTGAGTTTTGGCAGGTTAAAGGAAAAAGTCTCTTGTTTTGTTGCATTTTTGTTTTAGTTAGGAAAGATTTTGTTAATCGTAAAATCTCTAAATATTATTTTTTCTTAAAATGCAATAAAACAAAATTTATTTCCTGATTTTTGTGAATGAAGCCTAACAGTGACAAGAGTGGGCAGGCTTCTGCAGGATGATTTTCATTTCAGTTTTTCTTAATTTCATTGTTTAAAAAGACCACAGCAGCAGCAGAAAAAGAGTTGTTAAATTTCCTTTGTATCCAGCCAAGCAAAGAGTGCTGCAATACAGATATTGGTTAGGATAAACTATAGCTGTATCTACTATCTCTATGGTATAGTACCTAAGATCCTCAAGCCTAGAAATGTGCTCAAGAGAGTGTGAAAGCATGTTTATTTTTGGTTAAAGTCATAACACTTAATTCTTTAGCTTGTTTTCAGACATGGAGGAATACTTTTCCTTATGGATGGTTATAAGATCCAAAGAGAACATGCTGTCCTAGAACTTTCAACTATGAAAATATATCTGGTTTTGTATACTTAATATCAAATGTTAAGTAAAAGTAACTGATTAAATCAGTGATGCATCAAAGTTCAAGACAACAGTTCTATAGTTCACTTTTCAGCTGGTAAAAATTGTTATAACACAGTAGATGTAATTAGATCTGTACCAGGTCGCTTGTGTGCTTACAAATTTGACTAGATTTGAGACATCAGAAAGAAATAAGGTGTGTAGAATCTTTAGAAAGATTCATCATAGGGTGATCCATCATGACCACTTGTAACTCTAGAAAGTCAAAGTTTAAATCAACATGTTCCTTTTCCTGTGCCCCCCACTTCTTTTGAACTCCATAGCAAAGCTGAGTCTCTCTATTTTACCTGCTCAGAACTGTTGGAGTGGAAAAAAGTGCATAGAACAGTTTTAACTATCAATTGAGAACTTCTGGCATCTTACACTAAGCTGACTGACTCTTAACATCTAAACAGGCAGCTTTATATGATTCACTTTTAACTCATATCATTTCGAAATGTGTTTCTTAGTAGAAGAATCACAATAGAACAGCATTTTAAAAATGAGCATGATTCGTCTTATAGAATCATAGAATTGTAAGGTTGGAAATGACCTGCAAGATCATCTAGTAACAACCATCCTCCCATTACCATTGCTACCACAAGCATTAAACCATATCTTGCAGCTCCTCATCCAGACTTAATCATGATAAAAGATTCCCTTTGGGGTATCCTTGTCCTATTCCTGAAATTTTGATGCTGTAAGTAGCAAAATTTACTAGATTAAAATTAATTTGTGTAATTATTTTTGAGTGTTTTTTTTAATATATTGTTTTGTCTCAGAGTATAATCTTTTCTCGGATAACAGTAGCTATGAATTAATTTTAAATTCTACACATTTATTTTGCATTTCCTAAGGGCTGCAGTTTCAGAGATTATCTTAAATTCACTCTGTTCTTAACTAAGACTATTAATGAATTCTGAAGTTAGGCTAGTGTCAAATAATGTGCTTCTGGGGTATCATGTTTGGTTTTGTTGGGTTTTTTTTGTTGGCTTTTTTTGACCAATATAAGAAATGAGAGAGTCTCTAGAATTCTCGCTGAAGTTGTGAAGATCCATACTGTATAACTGTAGGTTATGCAGGCTAAATACTTTCTAGTTTAATTCCTGAAATTAAAATTGTTACAGTAGAAAATAAGTAATTGAAATCTGTCTGGTGATCTGTATTTTCATAAGATATGATTTCAGTTTACTTTTCAGCCTGAGTATTGATAATGATAAAAATGTTGTCTTTATCTCATCGTGATACACACAATATAATAATGATACTGGTAAGAATTGTGGCCATATTTAAATGCAATTTGCAAGTGCCCTGATTTGCTGACCGTAAGAAAATGGAAGGAAAAACTAACTTGCAATAATGTATCAGAATAAGATCTCTCTACACATCCTTTGATTGCCTTTTAAAATAAAAGCGCGCTTATTCACTGCATGTGAAAATTTAATAACTGAAATGACAAGGGGCAGTCTTCATGTAAGAAGCAAGCAATAAAAATTTAGGGAAAAATTAAGCATAATTTTTAGGTAGGTGTAATTTTTTTGAGTTCATGCTCATGCACAGGATGAAGGTATAGTTCACCAAGTCATAATATTCAAGTATTTCCAGTGGACTTTTAAGTTCATTCTATACTTTATTCAATATATGAATAGCTCTAAAAAATGTTTCTATTTTTTACATACTGTTGAGTTTCGGTTTCACTACTACAACTTTTTAACAGCATTTCTTTGCTATTAACTGCCACTTTACCCATTTTGACAAATACCAAAATGCTGAAAATATAATTCTGAACTTTGGAGATGATCCTAACGAAAAGTCTTCTGTTGTTTGTCTAAAAAAAGAGTTAATCAGAGCTTGTTTCAGAACTTGAGACATTACTACAGTTAAGTAGCTCTTTCATTATCCCTGCTTCACCACTATTGTGGGAAGCTTTAATAATGTGTTTTTGTTGCTTCTGCAGCTTTCAAATTATACAAAAACAAAAAACAAACAAAAAAAAAACCCACAAAACTCCTGGGGCTTAGAGAAATTTATAACTGCTTCATACTTGCTTAGCTTCAAGCACCAACCTGAATATATTTTTTTCATAATTTAAGTCTCCCCAACACTTTTGATTTTAAAATTTAAAAATGGAAAGTATGGAACTTGTGAAAACGTCTAGAGATAAGTAAAATGTAACATTGTGAGTGGCTTTGTAATGTGCCTTTAAAATGTTTATTTTTTCATTTTCAATTAACTAGGAATTTATAATAAGCTGTGTGTTTGTGAATATATCTTGCACTCTTAGTTATTACCATAAAATGTTATTAGGCATCCATCAGTTTCAGACTCCAGGGTGAAAACATTATTGAAGGATTACTCAAAAGTCAGGATAGAATAACATTTCTAAAAGACAAAGAGAGTCATTGCATGTGAAACTATTCTGAGCAATTTTCTGAATATCTTCAGCTCTTGCGAGACAACCGGTCGGACAGAGGACACAAGAAGAACAGCTCTGTAAAAACAGCTAGTAGGTAAGTTTGGGTTAACAGCCATCTTTACAACTGTTAATGCAGTTGTTGATTTATTAATTCTCAATTTTTTAATATAAATTTTATATATGTCTTGGGGTATTTTCATGTTTTTCCGTGCTTGTGATTTACTTTAAACAGTCTCTTTTGTATAACCTAATCTTTGCTGGCACAGACTTTATCGGTTTCTGTATCCAACTACACTTAATAAACTCAATCTCTTTAATAAACATGAGAATTAAATGGATACTGAAGCAAGGTTTATGCTTCTGGCATCTAAGTTAATTGTTGATAATGTATGAAATAACCATTATGCATGCTAACTTTTGAAATCAAGAAGTCAACATAAATACCTTAACGGTTCAATTGTTCTTAAGTCATGTTTCAACAACAAGAGTCTCAGTGTGAAAACTAATCATACATATCTAGTTCTATCCTCCAGCTTGTTTCCTCCCTCTCAAAATAACACGTTAAATACTGAACTGATGGGCCTTAGTCTAGAAGTCTGTTCCTAGAGGGGTTTTTGTGTACATTACGTGCTGAATCAATCTGGTCTGACAAAAGAATTCTTGTAACTATTATTTTTTCAAAACTGAGAAACTGTGGGAAAAGTACATAGTACTTTTCAGAATTGTAATGTTGTTGTGTAAACATCACGTCCTGAAATTATTTTGAAAAGTTATCTTAGATTTGTATCATTGTAAAATATTATGGGTTTGTGTGAGACAGTACACCTGTCTTTCAAGCATTTATGTTGTAGTACATACGTGATCATCCTGAAACAAGTTTTTCACATTATTAAATAATTGCTTTGATGAATAACTGGAAAGTGAGATCAATACTTCCTTCAAAAATATGCATACTAAATATGAATCTATGTGATTGTATTCAAACTTTGCTTAGACAATATTTAAAATGCTGGTCGAGCAAATGCTGGTCATTCATCTTCAGAAATGATGGCTTTGCCTATTTCACCTTTTATTTTTTGAGCAAAGATATCTAAAAAGTTTTGTATACATTTTCTAGCAAATATTTTTATCACATTGTATTTCGGCTTAGAGTATTAGTTTGAATCCACGTTAGATAAGAATTTTCATTGTAAGTATACACTATTAAGGTGTTTACTTGAAACTGAGAGTAAGTGGATGTTAAGAAGCAGATTATATTTGAAGTCCTTTAAGGACCATTTTTATGCCGTAGCACACTGGAACAGTGTCTGAGGAATTCAGAATCTAACTTTCACATTTATTTTTTCTGGTCAGTGAAGTTCTCTCAAAATGATTGATCTATTCTAGTCACTTCTGTAGGTAACTTTTTTTACTTTTTTTAAATGACATTAAATACAAGGAGTGGTCTTCAACCTCTTCATGTCCAAATCAGCAGTAGGTTGGTAGACTGTATTTTCAAACAAATACTTGGCAGGATTGCGTAAAAGCAATGCAGGTCTGAAGACTGTTGTTTTCTCTAAAATATGTGGAGTATTATTAAACTAAGACTTAAGTAAACTATTACTGCAATTAGACATAGTATGATAACATACCCTGGTACTATAGTATGTTTAAAAATAGCAGGATCATGTGCTGGGTTGTCACTGGGTTATTTCAAATAATTATTTGTGGTTTTGCAAAAAAATAGGAAGTTTTCTCTGCCTGCTGTAGAACCTTCATTGTCAGTTCTTGAGAATGAATGGAAAATAAGTTCTCAGACTTCTATGGTAATTATTATTAATTTTTTTTTTTTACAATGTGACAACTCTAAGAATATCAAGTAAGTATTTGTAAGCTGTGCTTTGAAGAAATTTTAACAGGCTTGCCACAGCTTAACTGTTGCAAATAAGAATTTGATTTGCACTATGTGCAGGCCTTTTTTCTGTTAGGCCAGTAACGTTCCTGGGGACCACTTTCTTCCTACAAATTTTAGTGTTCTTTATTGTAACATTGCACTTTTTTATCAAAAGCAGTTCTCATCAAAATAGATTTTTCTTCACATATATAGGAACAGCATGTGACAAATACATATTTGATGTCATCATATTTTCATAGTATCTACCCTCATTCAATTCATGACTGTTTGTCTGGTCTTCTATTATAAATTAAATTCATAGTGTCATGTGATGTGGGTGGTAACCCTGCCCATGGCCAAGAGTTGGAAACAGACGATCTTTAAGGTTCGTTCTAACCCAAGGCATTCTATGATTCTAAGAAATGTAAGATTTATTTAAGGTTAATATTGAAGATTGCCTGTGTTAAAACTTATAAATTGTTTTTTCTACTGTAAGGGTTAAACTTACTTTCATCACTCAATACAGAGAAAACATTTTTACTTAACAAAGTGCTTATAAAAGTTACTGTTTTAATGGCACATATTATGTACAGTTATTAAAATGGTGATCTAGCCTTATTATAAATATGCAATTTCATTATGTGGAATACTAAAATAGAAATCTGTCATTTGTGTATGCACAGATGCTTTAGAACAGAAAACTTTTCTTTAGAAAAGAAAAAAACAAAAACAATAGCAATGAAAATAACCAAAAAAAACCCACCACTTCAAGATGCAAGTGCCAACAGATAATACCAGAACGAATTTTAGATCCTTTCAGAATTAAGTGTCCTTGAAGTGAATGGTTGTATTGTTCTCTGTTCATATGCAGTTATCTGCATTCTTTTGCTAAATGCAGGTGTTTACTCACACCTGAGAGTCTGAAGCATTCTAAATCCGACACATAATTAGTTTGTATTTTATTTATTTATTATTCTTATTTATTATGTATTATTTAAACTAATTGATGCATTGAATGTAATTTGGATGAGTACACAAGTAAGTATTGTAACTTTAAACTGTATTGCTGTTCAGCTGTTGAATGTGGTGGTGGAATAACAACAGTACTGCAAGATTTAATTTCTCCATCTATTTCTTTATATAGTTTTCATGCAATTGTATTTTTAGCAGTGGACTTTTTATTTCTGTTCTTGAAAACATTTACTCTTTTTTTATATGCATATAAGACAGTTGTATACACGCATGTTTTTTCTGCTTGCTTGGATTGTTCCTTACCCCTTTTAGGTGACTGAACACACTTCTTGTCTCAGCAGGTAGACAAATGTAAAGGCCTGCATTATGTTAGATTGGTGACTTGTGGAATAATTTACTGGGTAAATACATGAGAAGGGTGTGGAGTTCTAAACACTGCAGTGTTTGAAACTTTCTATCCATAGAGGAGTATTGCTTATACTTTCTGGGTAAGATTTACCATACCAGATTGCTTGTATTAGGTTTCTTTTGTCAAAATCAATACATATAAGCTAATCTTATGCAAATTAATAGCAAGCTTTATTATTGGAAGGATCTTTCTTCCAAAGGATGATTGTTGAGAACTGTTAATAAAAGTTTGAGTAACAAAATGTTAGGAAGGGATAGTTCTGCACGACAAAACATAGATACTGGATAACTTAAATGATCCTGATACAATTCAACATGTGATCTTCTGTATTTGTGTATTTGTAGTACATGTATTTATTTATGTCTCCTTTACAAGTAAACTCTTCTGTCACTGATTACTGAAATTATACAAACAGTGCTACGTATCTCTAGTTTAAAGCTGTGTGTTTATTCCTCCTACATAGCCTTGAAAAAGTTATGTTTATATTATCTCTTTGCATGAGGACAGGAACTATTTCCTCCCAAAACCCACTACACTGCTTGAAGGTGTTAATTCTCCCAGCTCCTTGTTTTATGCTAGTCTTTTGCCAGTAGAGTAGGTTTTTTGTTTTTATTTTTTTAGTATGCTTTGGGCAAAACCAGCCTGGTTAGTTCAACTCACCTATTTAAATTAAATTGGCTGGGTTTGTATAAACCATTTTAGGGAGTGCTCACATGATTTCTTCCCCCAGCAGAGCTGTGGAGATGATAATCTCTAGCAGATGTGTGATAACAAATAGCTTGGGATAGTAATGTCTTCATCTGGTGCAGTTGTTAGCAGACCAAATGTCTGTCTGTAGCCTGAGGCTGCAGGCAAACAATTGAACATGATTGAGTTATGGCAAGTTAACAAGTTGTTGCTTGGCAGCTGAGCTGCCATAGCTGAGCATGTGCTCTTTGTTTGCGTGCTCCCAGAATGAGGGGAAATGCATTTTCTTAAGTCACCTTTGTAAAATTTTAGAAAAAGGAGTTGTACCTAAGAAGATTCCCCAGTGCAAAGAACATTCATTTGGCTGGCTATTGAGACAGAGCAGAACCATATTTTGCTGAGCTACTACAATCATTGTTCTCAACAAGTAATATATTGCTAAGTATTTAGGGCACCTCTGTCACATAACTATCTGCATGTTTTAATTTTTTAAGTATTTGTCTTTACAATATCCTGTAAAGCTAGGAGGTACTGCTATATTCTCATTTGACAGAATAACCAGAATGCTTAAGTAAGTTAAAGTTTTACTTTTCGTTATACAGTCAACACTGTAACTAGTTATTTATGCTGTAGTCTAGAAACAGCATTTCAGATTGGGAAACCACTACTACTTAAATAAGTTAAACTCATATAATTGTTTCCTTTACTATGCGTAATGGTCTTGTACATTATTTCTTTTTACAATGTGCCCATGTTAAATATCTTTCTTTATTTTATCTATGTCTTTATTTTTTCTTATTGTACTGTAAGAATTTATGGCACACGCATGGATGGAGAAACTGAAAAGAGTGTCCAAACTGCTGCTGTGTGCAAGTTCTTTGGTTGGTCTTGACAACTCCATGTTGGCTTTCCACACTCAAATGCTCCCCTAGTGATCACGAAAAGGAAAACAAACAAACAACAACAACAAAAAAAACTATTTGTAGTTCTTATACAGTTCAGTCCTGGCTTGAACAAAGTCTTACAGAAGTGATTTCAAAGTGGTATAGAATTATTCAAGTTAGGATTAAACGAGATAGCTGATGATGCAGTGCTAACAATCTTTTCAATGTAGCTTAGGATGAACTAATTATCCACTTCTTGTGGCTGCAAAGTAGATCATAACTTGAGGTAGCACCTTGATATTTGCTTAAAAATCAGCAGAGGCATCTACTTAGCCATTACTGTAATGAGGAAGGAAGACTATGTGCCATTCTTCCATTGGCACTTGTTGCTGTTCTCTTCTGAGTTGTCAAGGAGGCTTTAAGGCATGCTCTTGCAATGGCAAACAACATAGGCTGAAATACAGTTTTCTCCACATGAGAGACCTTAATGGAAGAGGGCTATGGAAATAGTTCAAATGTTATGTCAGGAAATGTCAGATTATACTAAATAACGATGAGTGTCAGTTAAAAGAATGTTAATCATAACTTCCCTGTGTTTTCTGCAATTTCTTCGCTTTTTTGCCTTAGTTGTTCTCTGTCCTGATTAAATTTATGCCCTGTGTTGGTAAAAGGTGTCATCTCTCAATTAGGTATGTTTGTGATTTATTTATTTCTTTATTATGACTAGCAGTATTCTCTTAACAAAAGTTTCTAGAAGAAAAGCAGCACCAAAGCTGATGAGAGCTTTTCAAAAGTGTGTTTTTCCTCTGGATAGCAATATGACTTTCAGTCTTTCCCAGTTTGGAAGGGAGACCCCTATTTGTATGTTTGTATAGCACTTGTTCAGTTTCACCTGATGATACAAAGACAGTATGTTCTTTTTCACAGATGTGACAAATAGAATTACAGCTGCTCTTTATTTGATCTTCTAAAGAAACAAAGATGTGCAAGTATTCTATCCGCTCCCTCTTTCCCACTGTGTCATCTGTTGTTTGGGAAAGAGTCCTAATTTGCAGCAGATACAAAACTATTTGTCGTCTTGCAGGTTTGCCAGAAATAAATGAAACCATTAATTACTACATTTTTTGAGCAGCTGTTAATAGACTGGGATAAGAAAACTGTACATTAGACTACTGGTTAATTACAAGTACTGTAATTGTTTAATGTGGCTTTTGTGGAATGAAATTACAATACCAGAGGAGTTAAATTCAGCCAGTTTTTTGAAAATTATACATGAAAATGTGCATATAGATGCATTGCAGTAAAACTAAGGAATGCATAACTGTTTTACTGCCTGGTTCATTTTTGCCATCACATGAAGAAATACTCCTAACAAAAATATTTTAAAAGGTAATGTTTAAACATTTTAATTTAAGTATACAACTATTAAAGGTAATAAGTTAATACATTATAACCCCAGAGCTAATCAATCATGCAGGAGATTCAGATAAAATATTAAAATCTAAATGTGTTTACATCATTAGAAATTAACAACTAAGCAGTTTTATCTCGTCTTTGGAGTGCCACGAAGCACTAACTCTACGCTTGTGATTGGTGCTTAATAATATTTGCAGTTCCAGATTAAATTATGTGAATGTTTGAGGACACATTGCTTTCTTCCCTTGTCATCACCCTCAGGGACAATGTTATTTCATCAGTTTGCAATTTTTCCTCTTTGAGAAGAGATGGTGCCATTTTGGAAGAGGGCAATTCCTGATCTAGTTTTCTATACAATGACCTTATTTTTGAGGTCATAAGAAGACTTGCCTATGCGGAAAGAGGGGAGAGCAGTTCAGTTGTTATTTCAAAGGGTAGCTAGTATGTTCTACTTTGGAAAAAAAATTATTTTAAGGAAATATTTAAGGTTCCATATTCATTCTTGGATAGATTAAAGTATTCATTGACAAAATTAATATTAGTCACTATCTTTAAAGTGTAATATTATTTTTAACTCAACTCCTCCAACTTTGTTTTGAAGAATACATTCTTTCATTGCATCTGCAATGTAAAGCTAAGTTTTAATGACAAAACCACAAACGGAATATCATTATTGTTGTACTAAAAGCTAATATAGTTTACGATATTGTACATAAATAAGTTGCTAAATAATGGTGGAAAAAAAAAAACTTTAATATTAAATTCCAACAATACGTGAGTGTACTAACTGTCAAGTTAATAATAAGTTAAGTAGTCCTTATTTAAAAAAAAATAAACAGAATGACAGAGAACCTCCAGAACTGGTGTACTTCTGGATCTTCCTGATATACAGTCTAGATTGAATCTTACCCTATATGAATTGATAGCAAGTTTCTCGGTTTCATATAACTGAATTTCAGCATGATATGCTTGTTTCTCACACCTATTTTTTTGTAGTTGCCAGATTGATGCTTATTCCAGTTTGTGATCCAAAACTTGAGCTGAAGTTCCCTTAACTTTTTAGTCTGCTGCTAAATAGTGTTGCAATCATAACAGACCTTTTTGCTTTCTGTTTTTCCGGCACTCGTTTGTCCTGGCATGAGTTTTTGTGCAGTCATAAAATTACTTGTACTGGGGATGTGATTTGTACTTGGGTGATCTAAAAATTTAGATCCTCTCTGTCTTTACACCATGCAGGGACATGAAAGCTGTTTTCCTTGAACATAAGGATGAGTAGTTAAGTATGGAGGAAAGGTGGGATTGCATTTTTGTGTGCTTTTAGAAAATGTGAGTAGCTTGTTTCATATTATGTAGAATTTTCTTTATTTTTTTTGATGTTTCAAAATCATGGTCATTTATTGTAGTAACACATTTCAGCCTATGTAGAAAAATGTAATTCAAGAACTGTCCTAGCCAAAAGAAAGAAGAGGACAGTAATCAGTGTACTGTTTTTGGATTTGGGACTTTGTGTTGTCAAGGCTTTTTGAAGTGCTAGTACCATCAGTTAATAGAGAAGAGAGGACATCAGTCAATGCCTTTTTAGCTTCTTCTTATCTGCACTTCTTTGATATCAGAAATTCAAATTTTGCATTAACTCCTACACGTGCAGATACCTTGTACTTAGTGAGGTTTCGTAACAGCTTAATGTTCAGTCTCAGCTGTGGTGAATTTTTTCCCCCTCTCTTTATTCATACACATGGTTGTATCTCATTTTCTCAGAACATTATTATTATCTGAATTATAGCTGTATTATCTTGACCAGAAAATGAGATTGCTTCAAGAATTGTTTGTCACACTGTTAAAAATACGGAAGTGAAAAGACTAAGGGGAATGATGTAGGAGTCCAGCTGTAGAGTTATTTTCTTGGAGCCAGTTGAAAGACAGTAGGCTGAAGAATGATGAAAAGCTTCTGGATCACCGATCTAGATCTAGGTCTGAATAATCAGTTGAAAATCGTTATGTAGTGCTGGCTGTTTACTTGCAAGAATTGAACTGTTAATCTCTTACAGTGGAGCAAATGCATTTCATTTGGCTGTGCTTCCTCATTTTCTCATAGTAGAGGCGAAGTAGGGAACCAATATCAAAGTTTACCAACCTTATCAAAGTCCAACCTTATAAATGTTTCTCTTGTTCTGTTATTACTATGTTAGATATTTGTGATATATTTTTGCACTGTTTCTTCTTGTTCTCAGCCTGCACAAAAAGAAAATTTTGAAAGTGGGACTAGTTTTTGCAGTGATATTAACCTATCCCTACATGAGTATAATCTAAAACTATATAATTGTGAGTATAATCCAGAGTATAATCCATTTGCAAGGATTTTCAACAAGTTGCATTTGTCCTGTACTAACTGTATTTAATGAATGTCATACTCAGTAAACAAGTATGTATTCAGAAATATCTGTAATGAACAGTACGGCTGACTAAGCTATCCAGTCCTTACGTGGAAATAGCTGCTCAAGGCCATGGTTATTGCTCAAGTCAAAAAGATGCTTTTGAAATTGTTTCAGAATAGATGAGGAACCATATATTGTGGATATTAATGATGTTGTTAGAAGATGAAAAAGGAACAAAAGAATGTTTGCTTTAGAATTTGTGAAACAATATTGTCCTATAAAAGAATGGTATTATTCATGGAACCTCTTTTCTGTCTATATTGCATAATCACACGAAGATGAGCATTACCTATTTTTATCAGGTATTTTGTGATTAAAAATCATAATGGAAAATATGTATTCAAAACTATTTTGAAATATTCTGCTATAAATATTCATTTCTAAAAACATGAAATCATGTCATTTGTGAAGAAAAGCTGTAGTTTTAGCAATTTAATTTCTAACAGAAGTAGATTTTTTAGTTCTGTTCCATCAGTGTTCCTTGGTGACTTGTTTGTATACAAAGATATTGGTTTAGATTTGCCTTTGTGTAATTCATATACTTTTGATCAATTCCAACTCATGCCCAATTATATTACACTAAATTAACATAATTCAACAGATGTTGATATTTAAATGTTTTCTGGCATTCACATCTTGGACAGCTGTCTTAGAGCTTGGGGAAAAGGCAAACATTTAGAGTTAAATGCTGAACATATGCTTAAATTACTAATTAGAAACAAGAAAAAACAATGCATTATCCTTTCTGAGGGCAGTAGGCCTCTAATACAGAAAAAAATTTAGAGACTCTGGATCTGCAAATATAGTATGAGTGACTTGAGATTAGGTGTCTCTGTTTGTAGCAGTATAAAATTTTATTTTTCATAGCATTTGTTTTACCTGTATAGACTTTCAGACCTTGTACTACTTCTATATTTGAATGACCCTTAGAAATGCTGAACAGGTAACACAAAGGAAGGTATTAGGATACATTATTTGGATGAGATAAGCTGACGTGGACAGGAGGAAAACTTCATTTTTCTTATTAATGATAGTATTTCCATAGGACTTTCAATAAAACAGGTATGTCATCCTTATGTTGAAAGTTATGTTGTGAACAGATTGGCTTAATATGAGTTTGACATGCACTGTTTTATCACAGCTGTTTAAAATTCTGTAAAAGGACAAAGTGCATAGCTTTTGTGGTTATTATAATATTTTTTCACACTTGTGGAGGCAGGTGCTGCACTCTGTTGTATGGATGATGTCATTCTTTAAACAAGTTTAAAGAAAAGCTTCAATGTTTGCAAAGAAAGTAGAAGAATCAAATGTGGAACTGATTTCATGTGAATGGTGTCTGAGAAAAATGATACCGAGAAGAAATCTATATTCATCTTCGTAACCATTAAAAATTAATGTTTATGCTACATATGAATTATATTTCCATATTATTTTGTCAGTTCTTTAGCACTGAATGAAGAGTTACTGTAAAAACTTTTAGCATATTTTGTAGACAACGTTAATTTGCAGCAGTCTTCATTTAGCACTCATTGCCAAGAAGGAAATCCATTCCAATACTGTCAATGCTCTATTGTTCAGAAGGTATGGGAGGGGAGCAGTATTCTTTCTACAATCTCCAGAATGTTAACTTGAGGGAATAAGTATGAATTTGTGAATGATTTCACCTATTAAAATCAGGCATACTAGAGATTTTTAAATTTTTAATTTCCAGGAATCAGTCTCCTAGTGCTAAATATTGTCTGTTTCTATAAAGTCCATGAAATCCTTTTAATTTACTGGGTGAGTATGATAGAAGTAGTGGTAGACCCTCATATCTACCCTTAGTATATGATCTCAGCATGGCGTTATCAAAGGGTTTTGTTTTTTTTCTGCGTGGAAAATTTAAGTACAGAATTGCTCACCAACAGTGCAGCTATCACAGTAGCTTTGGTAGACAGTGGGAGCTGCTCTAATATTTAATGCTCACACTGCCCAGATTGTCACCAAGCACACACACGTGATGTTTCTGTGAAAAATAACAAAATAGGTTGTAGACATTGATTTGACTTGAAGTAAGGTAAATTTGCTGAGTGACGTTTATCTCAAATTCTCTTACCAAAATGTTACTGGATTGTTTTTTCAAGATTGCTGCACTACATTATACTGAGGTCTGGAGTCTTGGTCTTCATTGTTAAATCCATTATTCTGTTCATTCTTATTTGGTGTCATCTAATCCACAGAGATGACCTCAGAGTAGTGTCCTGCACATCTGCTTGAATTGCACATGCATTGTGCATATTTAGAGAGTGAGAGGGTGTAGAAACCTTCTTGAGAATGGGCAAAAAAGCCATCCATATGTGTAATTGTTTATAAATGTTACCACAGGTTTACAGTTCTCTGGCCACTTGCATGGAAGCCAGAGGCTGTGCCCACGTTTGAACACTCAGTCAAAAGAAATTGTAGAAGTTTGTGTTCATCATAATCTGATTGGAAGTTTAGTAAAATGTACGTTGTAGTTTTAAATTCTAAATTTTTAACTCTAAAGTGATCATAAACTGTTCTGTGGAATCAGATGGTCTTGAAGCCATTGCTAGTCACTTGTGGAGAGTTAGAAGGATACAGTAGGAGTTAAAACTGCATCCAGGCTTTCTATTTAAGTAGTGCTAATGAATGTGCTTCCATTGGCAACTGCATACAACAGTGTCTGCATTTTGAGCCATGTAATAAACAAGAATCTGTAGTACAGGTCCAGTATGTGTTTGAATATGAGAACCTTTTCTGTGATATTGTCATCATCACTCAGATTATGCTTTGATTTTCTAAAGTTGAGTTATACAATGCACTTCATTTTACTGACTTCCTTCTGTTTGCAATTTTGAATTCTGTTGCTTTTTTTAATCTTTATGCTAATGTGAATGTTATTTCACATACTGTCTACTTAATTTCAGCTTATAAGGAATTGTCAAAGCATTTGAAGCGTAATGTGAATCATGGTCCTCACTGCATTCTGTCTTCAATTATATCTATATTCATATCTATTGCTTATCTATATTTTAAGACTGAGAAATGACAGTGGCAATTACATTTCCACTTGAAAATAATTCTTTCAAGTCTCTTCTAGACTGCAAACCCATCAACTCTTCCTTTATTTTAATCTCTTCTTAAATAATTTTGCTTATAAACTTTTGTCAAGTTTCTACAGTAGCTAAGGCATTCTTATGATAAAATTGAAGAGTTCTACAGCCATCTGCAGGAATTTATTGATACTGTGGCAGAATAATGTGGCACTGTTTACAGTGGATTTGTTCCTCAGGTGAGAGAGAGATGTTGGTTGGAATATAATGGATATACAAGTATTGATCATTACAGGTTCACCTAATTACAGTATAGAAATCAGGCTTCTTCAAAACATTATCCTGTTATAATAGCCTCTAGCATAGGA
Organism: Chrysolophus pictus; assembly: GCA_037305975.1. Taxonomy (NCBI): domain Eukaryota; kingdom Metazoa; phylum Chordata; class Aves; order Galliformes; family Phasianidae; genus Chrysolophus; species Chrysolophus pictus. The sequence continues at coordinate 91,228,650 of CM074578.1, read as the reverse complement.
TTTTCCAAATCAAGAGTAGAGATACTAAATAAATGTTGTTAAGCAAAAAATGCACACTCTCCCACATCTGACTTTGTTAGTCATCAGTACTTCTATACATTTTTAACATGGAACATAAAACCATAATTTCCATTACTTACAAGTTATCTTAGCAATGTTGCAGTGTAGTAAGGTAAATGGTTTGACAGTAAATATACTGAATGTCAATGAAATTAACTGCATTAATAACAGCCTTCATTGTTTCTTTCTGAAGAGACTATAGAGTAATTATTGGTTTAGTTGGTTTTTGTGGTTTTTTTGTTTTCTTTTTTTAATCGGGGGGAGCATTGAGTTTGGGATTGTTGTTGTAGTTGCTTGTTTTAGGGGTTGTGGGGGTTTTGTTTGTTTTTTTGTTTGTTTGTTTTTTACTCCTGGAATGGTTGTGATTACAGTAGCATGTAAAAAATCAGTGAGCTAAAAGTCATTTGGGGAAGTATCAACTAACCAGTTCATCATATTACCCTTCTCAGTGATTGGGCTAGTGAATTTTTAACTCCAGTAGCAGCAGAGGTGTGTGTTCAGTTGCTCTCAGTGTGGGTCACCATGTAAGCCATGCAGATGTAGGTTCCGTCACACAATGGTTTGTTTCCCAAATGGCCCATTGTCTACGGAGGGGTTTTGCAGATACAAGTCTGATATAACCTCTAAGAAATGTCTTGGGCACCTGAAGGTGTTCAAGGCCATACTGTATGTAGCCTTGGGCAACCTGATCTGGTTGGTAGCAACCCTGCCCGTGGTATGTAGGTTGACACTAGATGATCATTAAAGTCCCTTCTACCCCAAACCTTCTGTTATTTTATGATTGTATGAAGACGTGAGTAACAGAAAAAGCACTCATGAAAATCACTTTCTTACTCAACTTTGATAATTATGGGGCGAAAAAAAAGGAGACTGTTCTGTAGGTATAGATAGAATTGTTTGGGGAGTTTGAAGATGCCTAAAATGTATGTTATGATAGCAAGTCTCTTGAGAAAAAAAATGATAGGAAAACTGCCACTGTTTAAGAAGGAGATAACAGAATTGGTCTGAATGTTTGTCACAATGTCTACATGCTTCTGAATAGTTTTGTGTGATGTTACTTCTATACAGAAGATAAACATATTTCTGTATCAAAACTGCTTTTCACTGTTATTATTTCCACAGTGTTTTATAATTTTTTTTCTGTTCCTGCTTTCTATAGTCTATATTCAGTTTTGAGGCTCTTATTTACCGTGTCTAATAAATAGAGTCTAAATACGGCAACCAGGATTTTTTTTAATAAATAAATAAAAGTTGACAGTAGTTTATCCAGTGTTTTTGTTTAATATGTTGAGGCATGCCACAACAACAACAATTCCTGGCATGCTAGTGTAAGTTCACACCAGCCTGGCTTTTGCAGCCCTCTGATTTCCCCCTGCCACAACTTTGCCGCGGCTGTGACACTTGCAGGCCTGCTCTGCCGTGGTGCAGCTGATGCCCTGTCCATGTTCATATTTTTCTTATTGACAGTGAGTGTTCTTGCCAAACGCCAGGGACCATAGTCACATCTGTTTGTCTCCCAAGCTTGTCTGAGGCTGCTTGGGAACACTTTTTATCCAGAGGGCAGCTTTAACTAGGCCTAATACTCTGGAAAGCCTCTATTTGTAAATGCATACAATGAGGCGACAAGTTCCTGTTGTCTTTCCTTAAAAATTATTCCATTTGACACTGCTTGCTCTAGTCCCTGTCACCAGCTCGTCAAAAGCCAAGTTTTCAGGCAAGGTGGTCTTAACAAGTTTTATTTTTTCCCTAATAAAATGCCTAGCTTCCCTGCAGAGCACTATTTATAAATGATAGCTAGAAGCAAGCTAGGGATAAGTAGAGAGTAGTCAGGCAAATAGCTATCTTCCTTTCTGTAATCCTCACTCTTCTGATTTAATGCTAAGGAACATAATGCTGAACTTAGCCTGATTGAGGGTCAGAGTTCTCCCTACTTTCTAATACCCCCATTACGAGCATTTCAAAATGTAGTGTTCTGCTGAAGTACGATGCTTCATTTCATCTAACTGCTAGTTCAAGAACCGTGATGGTTCTTGTCCATTCCTCTTAAAACCCTTAGCTTTATGTTTTGCTGCGATCTGAATGGCAGTGCATATCAGATGGAAAGACCTGGTGAAAGTGAACTCCACTTCCATATTGAGAGCCAGACTGAGACTTGATGTTAGTGGCCATAAAACCAGATTTGACAAAGCTTAATTGGGACTCTAGCATATTGCTATTTATTTGTGGCACACAGAATTTTCAACAGCAAAGAAATACCCACACTCACCTTGGCTGGTGATCAGATTGTTGTGCCTTGCAAAGACAAATGATTCATTTATGCTGAAGGAAAGGGCTGCCTTTCAGATGTTCATTGATTTTAAATTAAAAAGTAACTGCTGTGTTCTACATGAAGGGTGACAACAATAACAAACTAGTCCTTACTTAGTGTTATTTGTTGCAACTCCATTCCTATGCCTGGAGGAAAAGTGGGGAGACCCAAGTACCATAATCTTAGAGATCAATAATCTGGATATCTCAATGTAGTATAACAGATAATCAATTCTGGGTAAAATAACTCAAACACTGCTAGCTGTTACTGCTCTAGCTTGTGTCTTCAGGTTCAATTGCCTGACTTTATTAATTTTTATCTTTCATCCTGCTTGTATTTCTGGAGACTTTCTCCATTTTTCATTCTGAAAGTGCAGAGTTGCACACTGTTTGGCATATAAATTGCCACACAACTTATTCTACGTGTTTAATATCAATGTTATATGCATCTCTTAAATATTTATTTTCCCATACTATGTTTAAGTATTCATTTTCTGTATTGTACAGTTGGTTATGTGTTACATTCCTTAATTTCTGTCTGAATTTGGACTGAAATATAGCACTATGTTAGTCTAGTGGTTCTACTGCAGTTTCTGGATGTTAAATAGGGTGGTATTTCAACTGAGAACTGCAGGGAAGAAAAAAACTGAAAATAAGAGAAAAACATGTTGAAATAGGGACTCGTTAAGTGAAGCTGGAATACCTTTCTTCATGAAACGTATTTATTGGAGTATGGAGTATTTTACTATTTAAATAAAAGCATTGAAGTACTTCCTTCTTAGTTTACTGTATCTTTTTTTTTTTTTTAGTATACAGAAGACTGTACATTGCTATTTTTTAAATCAATATATTTTTTTCACTCTTTGCATTATTGAAAAGATCTGAAGTCTCTCGACATAAATGGTCATTTGTTATTCATTAGGAGCTTAAAAAGAAAATTATACATGCAGTAAAGGCGAGGTCACATATCCATGCTGAAACCAGATTCCCTGAGTGACAGAGTATTACTGTGCTACAGTAGACTATCAGATAAAGTTCTCAGCTTGTATTTTTATCAGAATTCGCCACAGTTCTGTGGTAAGAGGTTCATAGTTCTGAATAACATATTTGGAAGCATTTATAAATTATTCCATTTGTCCCCTGTTTGGTTTCACTTCTTTACAAAAAAAAAAAAAAAAAAAGAAAAAGCCAACTATGTATGTTCCTTTCTACAGGGATTGCACATTACTTTAAGAAAAATATGTCCTTTAAGATTATATTGCAAAATTCATTATTTGGAAATTCCAAATTTACCCCTTCCTATGGCACCTCATTGCTAGGTAGGTGGCTTTAATGCAGTAAGTTTGGCTTGTCTACTGTCCTAAGCAGCTCCAACAGTTTCCTAGTCTTAAGCTTATGATTGTTCAATGAGAGACTGGACATTGTGCTCTGTTGTATTGTTATCATACCATACCTTTGAATTAGTAAAGGGCAAATTGTTATGCTGCAAGATGATTTCATGTACCTTTGACAAGTTGGCTGTTTCATGTTTTCTCATTTGTTCTTCATCTTACTTTAAAAAGAAATTGACAATGGTTTTCCTGCAATAAATGTTGTTCTGACAGTTAGGCATTACTAGCCAATTGATATTGTACCAACAATATTGTGATTTCTTTAGATAATTAATCTTAGCTATTTTCCTGTCAGAAGCAACAGTGTTTTTGTTTTTTGTTTTATGTTGCACTGGAAAGATCACCAGTTTTGAAAATTAAAAAGCATCCCTTTTATATTATTCATTCCAAGAACAATTTATGGTGCTATGTTTAGATACTGAGCACTTGTCAACAAACATAATTATGCTTCGATATAAACAAGATTGGTGGCTTCACAGCACAGCTTCATCTCAGTTGAATGTTTTGATATAGGTTCGGATTATACAAGCTTTGCGTTTGTGGCATTTTTCTTCTTTTGTTAATAGTTTTCTCCTATAATTACTTGCAGGCAAACCAGTGTGCATTTAGGATCATTGTGCATGGGAGACATCAAACGGAGAAGGAAAGCTGCTCCCCTGCCAGGACCCACAGGTAACCAATTTCAGTGGGACAGAACACAAAACACAAGATGTTAAATCTGTAAATATGAAGCAGTAGGTCAGTGACCCAGATAAATGGTGGGTAAATTCAGTAACTTACGTTGTAACTTCAGGATTGTTTTTTTTAAATCTTTATTTGTTAGTAGAATTAAGAGGATATCTATTTTTTTTTTTTCAAACATTCTCAATTTCTAGATCTTTATAAGAGCATTTATTTAAAAAGACTGGTTTTTTTTAATATATTAAGAATCACAGACAGTAAAGATTATGGCTCATATCTGCTCAGGCATTAAAAGGTAGAAGACTTAAGTAGTCTTATATTTTTCTGTGAGGAGTGCATATGAATATAGTAAATATCCTGCAAACAACTGAAAAGTTGGTGATAAACTTTAAAATTAATGCTGTGAATTAAATAGGAAGCAATTTCTAAGCACATTTCTGAAAGATTTTTACAGATGCGAGGTCACAACCATTGTGTGCATTTTGCTGATGTCACTGCTGTGAAATGACTTTTTCAATACCTTGCAGTGATTTATAGGACACTTGTCAGTTTGTTTGTATTAATTATATTTGTGCATACTGGAAACAATAGATGTGTGTGTGTGCGTTTCAGCATAAGATGTTTTATGTATTGGTAATATGTAAATCTGGATTGTACATGGTAGTCATATGTAATTACTATAGCAACATACATAACACGATTTTTCATATATATTCTAGATGTCTGTCTTTGGAGAAGGCTAATATTTGTATTCTAGCTGAATTCTCTATTCTGAAATTTCATTGTTTTAAACCTCACTGGCAGTAACAGACTAAGAATAATATTAAAAATGTTATTAAAGCACCTCAGTGGCAGTAGTATGGAAAAAGAGGATGTATGGGTCAGGTTTGTAGACTCTGAACATATGTGAAGTGAGAAAGAAAAATACTTAATGGTTGAAGAGAGAATAATATAATTATTTCTACAAGGTGATTTTCACTTGATAACTTTCAAGTACTAAAGGATGTCATTTTGTACTAAGAGGGTATGAAATATCATGAAATTCATTTTATTGTTCATTTTACCTTGGGCTTTCAATGTTCAGTATTTTATTTTACAATCTGGTTCCTCTGCGCAACTTTGCAAAGCCAATATTTTGATACTAAAGCAAATGTATTATATTCAACATTGTGTATCTCTATAGTATCTCTATATTTACAGTTTTAGAGATTCTGAGTTCCCAGGACTTTCTTTTATTTGATGGATAACAGAATAATGATGAGTAAATGTATCATATGGGATACCTTTAAAGTAATGTGAGGAGTTATTTCCTTTTTTAAATTCAAGGTAATCTTCTCAATTTTGTTACAAAAGGAGGGAGGATTTTTTTCTGTGCTCTCAAGTTTTTTTTTCTGCATTTTGTAAATCTGTAAATTATGTGTTGTAAATTTTTAAGCAACTTTGGTAAACTTTACATACATGTAGATAATATATAACATTTTATAAATTATTACTATTTTCTTCACTGCATATCTTCCTACAACTAAGTTATAGTTTATCTGTTATGAGGCTTGATAATATATGTAAGTATTTTAAACCATTTTATGAAAGGTGTATGGTATCCTTTAAGAATGAAAATACATCTGGAAACCTGAATTAAAATGTCATTTTTAATATTGTATTATTTTCCGTTCAGTTGTTTCAGATAAGATAAAGGAACAGAAGGACTAAATTTTATAGAAAAGAGTTTGTGAATAAATATTTTCTTGAAAGAAAAATATATGTGTATACTTACTTGAACAGAATTTGGAAGATAGAAGAAGCATTCTGCTAATAACCTTCCTTATTTAACAGTGAAATCTGAAAGGCTGACTGTAAATGAGTGATTAACTGCAAATATTTTCCTGAGACACGCGTGCTGCAATGTTTTGCCTAATAGAAGTTGGTCCTTTAAAAAAACAAAGGTACATACGTTGCTCTGAAAGTAATGCCTCTTATTTATTTTCATAGAAACTGCAAGATATACAAAGAGCATAACTATTTGATAGTGTTTTGTAGCTGAAAATTTGCTCTGATTTTCAACGTAGTCACCACTCACCACCTTGCTGTGCTCACATCCACTTTTTGGTCTCCATAAACATTCAGCAAACATCAATGAATGTCATTGGGTGCCATTTTTTTCCATGTAGAAGAATTCAGTGGCACCCCTTTGCTCGATATGCACTTCCATGTCAGATGGCATTCTGTCAGATTGCCCCTCTGCTCCATCTGTCATATGGCAACAGCCTTTAATGGAATACTGGCAGGAAGGTTCTACCTCTACTTCCATACCACCAACATCTATCTCTAATATTGTGGGCCAGCATAGTAAAGTAGGAGGCATTACTTCTGGAGCAGCCCTCGTAGATCAGACAGTTTCATAGACTTTGCTTCTTAAAGTATACTACTTAAACTGAACATTCTAGTATGCTATGAGGAAAAAGTGTAAATAAACTATTGAATTTAATAGCATCAGAAACAGCATGACCTGTTTAAGCTTATAGTCTCTGGAAATGTCTTAAAAATCATCTGTGTTTTTCAAAAAAATTACAGTAATAAAGAAATTGCTGTAGTGCTATGCACAGCCTTGGAAACGATCATTTAAATGTTTAGATTCAGTAATAGTGGAGAGAATGACTGGTGATACCAGTGAAGTATTGAAATATGTTCTCTGTTTTGAGTCTCACAAGAGTAGCACCTGCTGTTTTCAGACATCTTAAAAGCTATAGACTTCTGTAGCAAGCAGTGTTATTGGTTAAACGTTTATTAATTGTGACAAGAACACCCAATTTATTTCAGTACTCCAGCTTATTTACTGCTCTTTCACCTTTGTATTTTGTATTGAAAAAATAAAATGAATATTGATAGAGTTAGATATTGATTTCTAAATTTATAACCTGTTCTCAGCCTGAAGTCAAAGTCACATACCAATAGGTTTGTGTATATTAGTAACAGAGGATGTAGATTTACTTGTACAGCAATGAGAAACTATTGAAGCAAGAAAGTTTGAGCAACACAGTGCATTATATAGTTTGAAAAATGTCATTTGTAAAGGTGAAGAAAAGCTGTGTTGAAAAGCAATGAAGAAAGCAGGAAATAATATTAGGTATGGATTGTTAAAACCTGGCAGTACTGAGGTGGTGAAGTCCTAATCTGTCTTTTTTTTTTTCTAAAATAAATTTTCTGGATTTTGGATGCTTGATATAGCCCCATCTGTGTATTAACTGAGCTTAGGCAGGTAATTGGTTTATCAACTGAAAAAAATGATGGAAAAAAAAATGGTTTACTTTCTACAATTGCTTGTAAGAATCAAGTGTTGTACATTAGAAATATCTGTTTTTTGCACACCTTCTTCTGTGAAATCAATATTATTTCAGTAATTCAGAAGTAAAATTTGGGGCCAGGTCATTTTTAATGACTTTATGCCCTCTTTGACTACTTGAGCAGTAAAGATATTTCAGATGACACACTGACGTATTTCACTGCAGCAATACCGTGTCCTCAAGTTTGTATAAAAGCTCTTTGGCAAGCCAATATATCATCCTGGAAATAACCCTACCAAAACTGGGTTCTGTTACCAATGAAAATAATAACAAAACAAAGAACAACAAAAAATGTACAGAAGAGAAAGGATATTCTCTATGCAGTGTTGTTTATAGTTGAAATGTGTACATTGGAAATGCTTCCAGTGAACAACTCAGATTACCGATTTAAAGTCTCATATCAAACTAGTAGATGCTACAGAATTTCAGATGCCGTGATATATTTACTCCAGTTTCTCTCCTAGTGACTCTGTCACCTTCTGTAAAGATTTTATTTTTTCAATCAGCTATTTTTTTCTTTCTTTTGTTTGTCTTTATATGAGATGCTTCTAAACCTTGCTTGCTGAAAGAAATTGTTTTTTTGTTGTGCAAATTCTGCTTGACATCTGAAGGATGTTAATAACTTAATTTAAAGAGTGTAGAAAATTGGATCCAGAATAATAAAAATGTTAAGTTTTATTTATATGTATAATAAATAACCATTTATTTATATTTGAAAATGTTCTTTTATGTCTGGTGTTTATTATTGTGCTTTATAGTGTGGATTTGCAAAATCTAAGTTTAAATAGAAAGCTATCTTGTAGTTGAAATACAAAGAATTTACTTATTAAATATGTTATTGTGCATTTTATAGACAACTTAATATTGATAATTTTTATGAAAAGCAAACTTCAGATATTATGTCTTTATAGGGAGTGTTGCATGCTGTGCTACAGACTGATACAGACTGAAATGACAAAGTTAAGACTCTCATTTAAAAAAAAAAAAAAGCTTTTCAATGAAAAATATGACATTCTTAATTACAGCAGAAGCACTGAGCACTCCTATAATGCCATCATGACTCACTTTAACAAGGTAATCAAAAGGGTACATGTTTTCATTCCTTTTTAAAAATTGCCAACAGAACAGCTAAGCAAACTATTTTGCTGATGCTTAATATGTCAGTGATTAAAAATCAGACCTGAATATCTGCAGTACCAAAATGATGATTTGAAAAAGATTGTGATTACACCGTGATAACAGAGGTTTCTGAGGGTGAGTTTGTGGTGAAGGTCAAGTTACTGAAATAGTTGCAAAGATGGGGAAGGCTTTTGCTGAGTTGAATGAGCTGTCAGTAGATTTCCAAAACTCTAGACAAACTATTTTATGCCTACTTTCTTCTTAGCTTGATTCATAGCTTTTTCACCTACTAAATGTACAACTCTATCAACAGAAGTCTCTTTTCATAGAGCAGTTATAACACTGCCATGTTGTGAATACTCTCTCTTATCACAGTACAGATTCTTATCATCTTTTATGGGTTACAAAGCCTATCTACCTGAGCATCCAGCCTATGGAGATATATATATATTTTAATGTAATTTATTTCTGCAGAGATGGAATTTTATAGGCTTTTTTTCATTTTTTCACTAAGTCAGTTAAAAAGTGAAAGATCTGAGTGTACCATGTATTAGAAACAACACTAAGTACTGTAAAGAAACACTTCCTCGCAGAGGAGCCACCTTCATTTTAAATGCTTTTTTTTTTTGGGGGGGGGGGGTAATTTTGTTTTGATTTTTGCTTGATTTTCTGTCAACCACTCAGATGCAGTTTGAGTTCCTGATCTTGGAGAATATGGGCCTGGCAAAGAGCAAAGTCATGACTCTAAACTTCATGAGAGCTGACATCCATCTTAGAAATTAGTGGGTGGGATCTCCTGGGATACTGACCATAGAGATATAGGAATGGAACAGAGCTGCAGCACTTATGGGTGCTTTTCTGAGAGCAAGAACTTGCAGGAAAGGCAGAAATCCAGCATGGCTGAGCAAGGACCTGATGCTCAAATTGAGAGAAAATAAGAAAATGTACAAGCACTGGAAACAGGGAAACTTGGCCTGGAAAGAATACGGAGGGCAGCCATTTGGTCATGCAGAGATTGGATCAGGAAAGCCAAAGCACAGATGGAACTGAACTTGCATCATAAATTGTTCTTGGAATGAATAACTTAAATGTGAAAAATAACAAGAAGGGGTTCTGCAGGTCCGAAGAGATAAGCAAAAGAGAGTGTACCCTCTGATAAATGAGAAGGGAGAACTGGCTTCAAAAGGCATGGAGAAAGCTGAGATTCTCAAGTTATTTGCCTTCACTGGCAATTGGGCTTCCCATACCTCTCACAACCCTGAACCTCTAGATGAGGCTGGGGGAACAATATCCCTCCCAGTGTAAGAGTGGAGCAAGTCAGAGACCACCTCATGAGACTGTAAAAGTTTGCAGGGCAACAATGTGCATCTCAGGGTCCTGAAGAAACTGCCTGATGTGGTTGCCAAGCCATGTTCCATCATATTTGAAAAGTTGTAACTGTCAGGCAAAGTCCCTGGTGACCATTAAAAGTGACCAAAAACATCTGGGGAGACTTGAAAAGTGGGCCCATGTGATCCTTATAAGGTTCAACAAGGCCAAGTGCAAGGTGTTGCACTTGGGTTGAGGCAATTTCTGGCATGTACACAGACTCAAAGAAAAACTCATTGAGAGCAGTCCTGCAAAGGATTGCAAAGAATGAATTAGGGTCCTGGTGGACAAGGAGCTGGATGTGACCCAACAGCGTACACTTGCAGCCTAGAATGCCAACGGTATCCTGGGCTGCATCAAAAGAGAGATGGCAACGGGGAAAGGGAGGTGATTGTCCTCTACTCTGTTCACATGAGGCCCCATCTGGAGTACTGCATCCAGGCCTGGGGCCCCCAAAACAAAATCAGTGCTGACATATTGGAGTGGGTCCAGAGGAGGGCCATGAAGAGAAGAGCTGAGGAAATTTTGATTTTTTTTTTGATTGTCAACCTATAGCTTGACATTATCACTGCTAAGGTCACATCTGATAATTGCATTCTGATGTCTTCATTACCAACACAAGGATTGCAGTTGGCTTGTATAAGTGACATGATTGCATTTTAAAAAGTGCTGCTGGTTGTGGTTATTTTTATATCTTTCAAATGGAAACAGATAGTTCAGTGTCTTCCCAGGCCTTCATTTTATTAGAAAGCTCTCCAAAATAAGGATAATCTAAGTCCTATTATCATCTCTGTATTCTAGCCAGAAGTCTGCAACTATGTATAACATATAGCATGCATACATAACATATATAACATTTAACATATGTTAAATGTTCCAGTTTTTGTTCTTCGTGTTTATTATTGTATACTTGTTAGTAAAGTAGCCTCTAGCAGTAGTGTAGATATGGGCCCTGAAAAATAGGCAAATGTTTATTTAACCCATAGTAAAATATATATGTGTGTGGATATATTTGACTAGTTTCAATAAATTAATGTTCATCTTTAAATTTAATGTGACAGAAGATAATACTCTAAACACATAGGCACAGCATCAGTGATAGAAGTAATTATTACCTATTACCAATTGTATCCTGGTATTCTATCCAAATTTGGTTTAAGGTTATTCAAAGCATAGAGGCATAGTCCTAATATCCATTTAATCCTCAATCTTTCTGCTGAAATTAATAATAGAGCTGTCCATTTGGAGAACATTTTTTGTGGTTTAAGTTCTTTCTCAGCAGGACTCAGTGCAAGGTTACAATTATTTTCATACAAGTCAGAGAATACTTATCAGAAGAGGGCAATTTTGGCAAGAGTTGAGGGTGTTGTGCAAAACTTTAGAATTCTCTCTGGTAGAAACACTTCTGAAATACAGTCCAGTGACTGTCAGCATAGATAGGGAAAAAGCTGGCCTCATTTGGACCCCAGTGAAAATACAAATATGAAAATACAAATATCAAGAGATTCCCCCCTACCAAGGAATAAGCAGAATTCTACTAATTCTGGCTTTTTCCAAGCAAAGATAGTAGAGATTGAATGGGCAAAAGAATACGCTTCACCCACAGTGTGGCCCTGTCAAGCAAGAAAGGGGAAGAGAACTTGGGAGCCCAAGTGATCTGCAATGATGGAAGACCAGTTAAACCAGTTCAGTGTCCAAATTTTCGTCAGTGTGTGGATTTATAATTGGGAAGGTTGGAAATTAATGTAGAATCTAGGGTTTGTTCTACAGGATGCGTCTACCCCTGCTGCAATTATGCAACAATTACTTTTAATGCAGCTAGCAGTGGGACAATAGGAGTGAAACTGTAGCAGTGCAAACATTGAGTTCTGCTGTGGATGCTGGGTAGGTATGAAGACTTTCAACAGCTGAGGTTCTGACTGCCTTCTCTGCTGATTTCATCTCTATAGTGGCTAGAGTAGAATGCAATACAAGCAGACTTAACCTAGACCATAATTCTTCTAAAGCTATTATTGAGGCATAGTCCTTAATACCTCATTGTGAGGCATATATGAAAGGTTAGTCTAATAATTCAATCTCAAATACTTAGAAAAATAATGCAGTATTTTCGTATCTGGTTTTCTTTGTTTGCTTGTTTTTGTTATATTGCCACAGCATAGTGAATTGTGAAAACCACTAGAGGTACTGATTTAAAAAAAATCACAGTATGGCTGTCAGCCACGCTCACATTGCTGACTCTATAATTATCCAAAACAGTTTTAAGAATATAAATATCTGGGTAGTCTGATTCCCATTTTTTTAGTTAGAGAGAATGAACATAGCAAAGATGCACTGCAGCAGCATGTTATTTTGATTACATTCCTTCTAAAATGTATTGTGTATCAAGATCAGTCCCTACTGTTCTGAGCTCATCTGTCTAGTCAGAAATCAGAAGAGAAAAAGAAGAGATGGAATATTAAATGCTTTCAGAAAATGAGGGGGAAAGTGCACTAGCTTTTAAAGTGAAGCAGCATGTATCGTTTTGCCTTCCATTGGCTGTTTATCCAACATCAATACAACACTTTAGGAGCCAAATTACTAAACAAGCTGCCAATTAGGCTTGCAGTCAGCTGGATAGATTAGTGGCTAAGAGAGGCAGATACAAGATTTTCATCTCTTGAGCCAATTACGCAAGTGAATTACCATCCACAATGCTCCTTGGAAGATTTGAGGTAGAAAGACTGACTCTGCTGTGATAGACGTAAGTGAGATCCAGGGTAGGGGGTAAGGGTTAGCAGGCCATGTATTGCAAAAATTACCCAAGCAAAAAGAGATCCTTCTAGGAAAGGATTTAAAGGATTTAAGGCTGCTGAGAGCGATAGAAAAGGAAATAATAGTTGTGGAATGCTCTGCAAAGGCATTGCTGTTCTACTCACAGGTCTTAATCATATAAAAAAAGATGAAAGGCCAAGACTATATTTCTGTATGGTGTCATTTTCTCAGAACTGTTTAAAAAAAAACACATTTTCTTAACATCACAAAAGTTCAGTGGCCAGAGATGAAATTACTTCAGTATGCCTTAATTTGCTTCTTACAGCTTAAAAATAAAAAACAGTAGTGCTTTTTAAAACAAGAGTTATTTAAGAGATTGAACCTAACTTATTCCAATTTTATTGACACATATTTAAACCAAACATGCTTGATGTTAGTCTTACCCAGAAATTGGACCATACAAATAAATATTGTCACAATTATGATTGATAGGGTCACAGTTCTTTTATTATTCTATAATACATGATAATCGGTGAGCTTTTAAGTATTTTAGAAAAAGCTTTTAGCAAATAAAATGTATCCGTCTGATCAAAACTATGCATAGGCTCATTTGTTTCCTGCAGAGGAGCATTGTTTCTTAAATATGAAGCAAATTTAAAACCTGAACTTTTCAAGCTGTCGTATCCAAAAATGATTAAACAGATGTGGAGCCTGCAGCAGCATTAGACCTCTGATCTGATTTTAGCTTACAGATGGAATTAAATTAATTCATGGCAATCACTGTAAAATCAAGGGTATGGCACTGAATGCTAGTGTACTGTTTAACCAGGACATACCTGTCTCAACAGCTGTTAAGAAAAAATTGCATACCTTTATTTTTCATTGAAACTTGCCTTTAATGACATCATAAATATCATATCAAAAATTACATAAATGTGATGAGTTTTTTGTTTTTTCTCTTCCTAGATTTGTTTCTTTCTTATCATATTCCATGTATGTAAGGTCATATGCATAATAAACGTAGACCTTGAAGTGTGTCTATTCATATGCACAAATGTTTGAGGGTAGGGCTTTTTAAAGTTATTATTCTGGCTACCAGCACTGCTAAGTGAAGGGATGCAAGTGTAGGAATTTTTAAGTACTATCTTCACAAGCAAGCTACCGTTCCTCAGTATTAGCTCCTCATTTGTGTAATGGTAACTACTCCTGCATGTAGACTTCTCATCTGAACATTCAGGAACTAAATTGTTATAGTAAGTGAGACATTTTCAGTCTGTAAAAAGAAAAGACTCTACATAGGGGCAAATTATTAATAAACTTCCTCATAACTCATGCAACCCCGCAAAGCCCCATACAGCAATAAACTTTGAAAAATGTATCCCTTTTCTTTTGCTTAATCAGATTTTGCATAGTTATGTTTTGTGGGATGGCACAATGTGTTGATTTTGTTCTTGCTCCTGGGTGGGTCAAGACTGAACACATCCCAGAGGTACCACAGCCCTTTTCAAGGCCAATGTGCTTGGACCATTCTCTCTAAAAGGCCCTACTGGCTAGTCCAAGAAGTGCCCTAGGCTTGAATTAAAAACTGAACTTGAAGATGAATATTACAAGGACAATTACTGATTTTAATTAGAAAATTAATGCCCAGAGCATATGAATTGGGGGTCAGGGAAATAACAAACAGTGTAGTGTGTGATTTTTTTTTTTTTTTTTTTTAAGAGTTCTTTTCGATCGTGCAGTGGGTGGAAGATGCAGGGTTGGTTTTATTTTGTTTTTATTTCTGATTGGCTGTGAGATGGAGGAAAAAGGCAGTTATGAATATAACTACCCATGTTCTTCTGATTCAGAAGAAAAAATTACATTATAAATTAATATCCCTGCAATTCTTATTCATCATTTGAGAAATATAAGACAGACGTAGAAATGTTTATATAAAAACTGACTATACTGCAAATGATTTGCATGAATTAAACTTTTTCAAAATTGAAATAAAACCTATTCATATTTACATTATTTACATGAAAGAGTAATTAGTCAATGTACATGCCCATAACATAGGCAAGTTGTGTGGCTTTTTGGTTTTGCTTTATTGTTGCTGCTGTACAAAGCCTCCAAGCACATTACCCTTTGGACAGTGCGTGCTGCTTGATTGTTTGCCCAAAAGGGAGCGTGGAAGCCAAGTTTATGGTAGTTTCTGCTCTCTGTTTTTGTTGTAACTTGGCAAAGTGTAAAAATGAAACAGAAGGCTTGAGGGCAGGCCTTGGTGTTCTAATAGGAAATAGAAGTATATTCAGGGGGGAAAAAAAACAATTTTTATATGCATTTCTGATGTATGTATGTCTGTTGAAACAAAAAGAATTCTGATTTTCCTGTCAATAGCAGGAAGAAAACAATGTCACATTGAGCAACATTAAAAAAAAAAATTACAAAATAGCAACATCCAATTATTTAACTATATCATGGTACAGATTGTTTCTTCATGCATTTTTTTGAGAAGTTGCTCTGGATTTCTTGAGAATTAATGTTCAAGTACAAAGGTATGTATTTTACAGGAAAAATTATGTGGGTTTCCCCCCAAATGGACCAACAAAAATCTGTATATTTTGACTCAAGCTGTGCCTTGCATGCCAGCCCAGCAACATTTGTCTTTGTCTAAGCAGCATTATGAATGGTTTAGTATTTCCAATACTTATATGTCATGAAATATACTCTTATCTTTGTTCTTTCTTGCTTGACGGATCTCTTGGATCTTTCTTTCCTTTGAAGTTCACTTAATTGTTCCATGGCTACTGAAACCACATGCCATTTCTTACCATGAGTTGCTGTGAAGAGTGAACCAAAACAGGCTTCCAGGATTTTACCTGTGAGGTTTACCTTTGCTTTTGTTGAACCGTTGCCTTTCTTCTTTCTGTTTTTTTTGACCTAGAAAGTTTAACTAAGAAGGTTGCAAAGCCTGTGTTGTGTATGCCAGGCAATGTCAGGGACTTGACTGTATGAAAATTGCCTCTGCCTGTGGGGGCCTGAAAAGAAAGGAAGTCTTGGTCATTGAATTCTGTGCTGGTCAGTTCAAGGGAAACCCTCTCGGGGATGAGAGTCTGCTGACTTAAAAGCCTTTTTTAAGTCTAGCATTAAGCATAGCTTCAAACTAGTATTAAAGAATGCTTTCTCTCAGTGCATTTCCCTTTTTCTTTGACTCGAAGACTGAGATACTTGGAAGCTGCCAACCTTTTATGTAGCCACTGTTTTGCTGAATCTAAACGGATCTGTTGTGAATTGTGTTTGAGTGCCATAAATTCATCAACTCAGTCACTATAATGCACCTCTTCTTTTGAACCTCTATCTCCCTGTGGGATTTCCCCTATGCAGCTTTGCTTTTGTTTTGTGGGTGTTAAATGAGGCTTTTCAGAAGTGCTTGTTCAACTTTTGTTTTGTTCCTGTTTAGTAAGCCAGCTTCTTGTCTGGTAAATTCTTGATTGAAGATATCATAGCCTTCAAAAACAAAACGCCATGGACTCCTCCTAAAATATTTTTCAGAAAGTAGCAGGCCAGAATGAGCATGTAGAAAGTTAAGCAGATAATGTCTGGAGTTGGGCATGTGGTGGGTTTTGTTCTCTTGTCAGAGGGAAGGAGCATGATGTACAAAGATAAAAACAAAAACCAACCACCTACATGCAATAGCTTGTGCTAGCTTAAAAGTTCATTCTTAAAATTTTGCTTTTTGTAATGTCATCAGAATCACTGCAAATTCTTGAAACTAATATTATTTATATTCCTGATGCAAGATGGACACATAAGGGAAGGTTACCTATGTGTCATTTCCAGAAGTCTATCTTAAGGGGCTTGGAAGCCTGGAGAAAAAAAAAATACTTTGTTATTTGACATTTGCATTTCTTTTTTGCTATTTTCATAAGAAAATGAATGTTAAATTACATTTTGCAATCTTGATGGTCTTTTCTATAGAGTATGTGAAATTTTCTACAATTGTGTAGGAAGAAGCCTGTAAACAGCATGTTCAATGTTGTTGAAAATACTAAAAAGTAAACTGGACAATATCAAATCTCTTGCAATTTTAGTAAAACAGAAACTGAGTGAGGATATAGCTGTATTTCAGAATATTAGACCTCTTGTCTGTATTATAATCTCTGTAGAATCTGCAAGTGTTTAAGCAGAAAACATTTGTAATGTTTATTGAAAGTGGTCTTCTTGAGCGTTGATAATATTGCTGAGGATGGATAGGTGGCCATGATAGTATGGTGTGTCTCGGCTTAATAATTGTGTAGAACAAGACATTTGTGTAATCTAGCCCTTTTATTGGTAGACTTGAGCATATGATACATATTCTTCAAGACTGATGTAAAATCCACTGTATTGGAGTAAAAAGGATCTGCAACAGTGTTTGTCACACTTATATAATGAGTGAGTCTTTAGAAATACTGAAAATAAAGTAAAGCCTTAGCTTGTATTATTTGGACTCATATACAGTCAGGAGGTCAACATATGCAAAGACAGCCTGTTCTAGCAACCTATTAGATGAATTAGGAGAATAGAAAGATTTAAAGCTTTAAAGGAGATTATCCTGCTTTTCTCCACATGGCAGGCAGTGCTGATTAATGCTGTGTGTTTCTTTAATCTCAGGGTTTGTAGGTGAAAACACTCAACCAATCCCAGAAAACAACATTGGAAACCGAATGCTTCAGAGCATGGGCTGGACTCCTGGCACTGGCCTTGGACCAGACGGGAAAGGGATAGCAGAGCCAATACGAGCCATCCAGAGACCAAAAGGACTCGGACTTGGATTCAGCTGACAGAAATGCACTTTGGCTGCCAAGTGAAAGTAAAGATAGAAAATAATTTAAAAAGACAAGAATTGCAAACTTGTATTATTTGTTATGATCAGCAAATCCAGTTTTCTTCTCTCAAAGATCACTGAAGCCTGTGTGCTTCACATCAGCTACTCCAGCTGCAAGGTACAGCCACAGTGACAGAACCGGCGTTTGAATCTAATTTCACAATGGTGCTAAAATTTACAAACACTTGTACTTTTTTATTTCCTCTGGTCTTAAAGTTTGTATTAAGTAAAAAATTCAGTGTATTTGCTTCTTTTCATAGAACCTTCTGACACAGGAGATTTTAGTATATAAGCAATTTTTTTTGTAAGTATAATTTCATCTCAAAAGCCTTGATAAGGTTTGTCAAGGAAAATTGAAGTTTATATAGTAATTGTGTTTTCCCCCTTTTCAGGCCAAGTTTCCAAACCTGATATTTCTAGTGTTTAACAGTATTTGAGGATAAGCTGTCATTTTGCCTGTAAGATATACATGTTTTCTGCTGGAAGGTGATATGTTATACAATTTTGTATAAGAGCATGAAAAATGGTTTTGTCATCATAGGAATGCCATTTCAACATCATTATCTGGCAATGTATCACTGTCTTCCACGTTCAAGCTCAAAAGTAAAGCTTTTATACTTGTTTTTACATTTGCAGGATTATCTTTTTTCAGCAGATATTTTAAAATTTTAAAGTTTATTCTGAGTGTGGATATCTCTTTATATGAATAATCCTTAATGTGTTTACTCTTAAGGATATATTTCAACTTTGAACCAGAAAGTTGTATTTTAAAGATGCCCCTGTCAGTGTTAATATGCTGGGATTTGGTATTTTAAACAATGCAGTGTTCAACATTTGTTTTGTGATTGTGCTGGTGCCAGTGAGCCACAATGTTTAAGGAACATAAAGTAACTGAAAAAGGACAAGAAGTGAGATTAGAATGGAGGAAAGGAAGGAAAAACATACTTTGATAGCTTCTTAAACATCCAAGCTAGCAATTTAAAATCAAGAAGGGTCATTACGTGTTTTAATCATTATCCTAATGTATCTAATATCAGCAGAAGTAATTTCATTAAGCAGCAACCAATCAAGCTCCTAGGACACTACTGGTCTGTAGTATAAAACAAATTCCACTTTAAAACTGAATGATAGGGCTGATGAAAACGGTTGTGCAGATGGACTAAGGAGAAAATATTGCGCCTGCTATAGTAGCTAGAAATATTTACTTTGATTGCAGAGGGAACGGGATTTGGTTCTTCAGTTTCTTTTTGTTCCCTGTCCTTGCTACCAAACTGCTTAGAAAAATACCTCAAAGATTATTGCAAAGATAATTTCTGAGAATAACAGGAGTGCAGCTTCCTTCATGTGACTGAAACATAGTGATGAATTTTAAGAACCGTTTTTTTCACTGATTTTTTTTCTTTCAGATTCACCCATTTTTTTTCTTCCAGAAAAGCAATGCTAGGAAATGTAGCAACAGTATAACATGGAATTTTCTTAAAAGTTTTGTTCATTCTTTCCAGGGTGAGTACTGTCAATTCAGAAACTTTCTTTCACAACTTATACAGTGTAGAGTAAAAGGTTAGTACCTGTTGTTGTTCTTGATAATAGCTGAGTGCAGATGTTCTATGAGTTTCAGAAGAGCCATTTATTGTTCTTTGTATCCTTGATATCATTGTGTGGTTCTGCCTTTTAACATTATAAGAATTTTTAAACAGACTTGGCATTTATAATCAGTGGAAACTTTTTATGGACAGTTTTGGAGCATAGGATAATGTATGTTAGACACTCCTAATATCTCTTACACACCAAACCAAGTTAAATACATTCCGTACCCAAAGAGTTCCAGGGTCACGTAATTGCAAACAACCCGGAATTCTGCAGACAGCAGAGGTGCTCGCTTCTGTATTTGTTATTTACAGTAATAAATTTATATGATACACTCCCATTCTTTCAATGCAATGCCTGCAATTCTCTTAGTGCAACCATCTAGCCAGTTCCTTATCTTGTGAGTGATCCATCCATCAAATCCATTTTTCTCCAATTTGACAGTCAGGATGTCGTGCAGGACTGCTTTGCGCAAGTCCAGGTAGATGACATCAGTTGTTCTTGTTTTATCCACTGACACTGTAACTCCATCATAAAAGGCCATCAAGTTTGTCAGACGTGACTTATCCTTGGTGCAGCCATGTTGGTACCACCAATCACCTCAGCTTTGTTTTCCATGTGCCTTAGCAGGACCTTCAGAAGGATCTGCTCCATGATCTTGTCAGGCGCAGAAGCGAGACTGACTGGCCTGTAGTTCCCTGGATCTTCTTTTTTTCCATTATTGAAAATGGGGGTTATGGTTCCCCTTTTACAATCAGTGGGAGCTTCACCAGTTTTCCATGACCTTTCAGATACGATGGATCTTGGCTTGGCAAATTCATCTGCCAGTTCCCTCCGAACCCACGGGTGGATCTCATCAAGTCCCGTGTTTTTTGTTTTATGTCAGTCTGTTAGAAATTATTAGACATTAAAACTGGTCAAATTGATTTTCATATAGAGATAAATACACCTTGACTGTTTTCCAGCAGATATTTTTAGATGCCACAGTTAACGATCAGCTGTAGAAGAAATTGATTTATTAGAATATTTTAATCTCATTTTTTGAGGTAATTTAATGCAGTAAAATTTCCATTCAAAATCACATCATTTTTCCACTTCTCACAGGTGTGATTTATGATATTCCAGTAGTGTAACTTTGCACAATTAAGGCTAGCATCAGGAACAAAATAAAAAATAAAATCATTGTGGTTTGTTTTGTTTTGTCTTTTTTAAGTCACTGCAATGTTTGTTGGCTTTGAAACAAGTTCAAGTACTTGGTTATTTTTCTTCAGGATTTTCCCATGCATAACTTAAAATCATCTGCTATTTAACTTACAATCATACTTGCTATAAAACTGGTTCACATTATTTTACAGTACATGTAGAACTATTTCCAATAAGAATTCGTACTGACTATGATACTGAAGGTTTTTATGCCTGCATAAATATTGGTTCATCTTGTATCTAAAAATTACTATCACTCACCAAATTTTTCCCATTTAGGTGTTTGATTAATTGGTAGTTAAGCTGTTAACATAATATTCTGCCTATGCATATTGTTTAGTAAAAAGAAGACACATCCAGTATTATCAACATCGCATTTTGCTACATTCCATTGTGTTTCAGAGTTCTGTGAATTAAGCCATTAACTGTTAATAAAAGAAACACGTGAGCAGTTGCTGGCAGAATACTGTTTTTAAGTAAAATATTTGTTGAAGTCAGAGAAGCGTTATCAATATGCTTATTTTAACAAGTTTGTCCCTGCATTTGTCTTTCTTCAATTAGGTCAATAATGGGTGTAGAATGGCAGTAAATAGCTAAATAATATGTATTGAACGCTTTGCTTTAACAGCACAAATGCAAGATGAAATAAAATAATTAGACTCCATGGGTTTTGTATGTTCTTTTCTTTAAGTTGCCCTTTTCAATGGTGGTGTTACTGTTCAGGTGAGTGCAAAAGCATTGTTTCTGAAAATGTAATTAGGATTGCTAATATTTTGTAGCAAGCACATGTGTATTGTGATAACGCCGTTTTAGTAAAAGTATTGTTCCTCCTTACCACTACTTTACTAGCTGGTTATTAACCAGAAAATATGAACCACATCACAAAATGACACATATAAAATATCTGCATTGCTTTTGTTATCATATTCTTCTGGGATGTTTAAATACAGGTCCACTTTATGCTTTAAGTATGTGCATGCTTTGATAGCTGTGACATGACTATGCTTTCTCTTCAAGCAGGACTCCAAAACTGTTGCTCCAAGGAGAAATCATGCCATTTTTTTCATCTTTCTGCTCCTTGTGCTAAGCAGTAAAGGCATATCAGAAATGGGAATCCCTTCCCTCTCTTACACTATGCAGTGAGGAGGCTTTTTAATTTTGATTTAATTGATAGGAAAGTTGTTGGGAGCAGGGGCATAGCTAGCACACAGCATCTGCCGAGGTGCCCACAACAGAATACCATACCTAAAGGCAGCGTGTGTTTAGCCTGCAGTACGCAGCATAGTGAAAACCAGAATTATTTCACTATCCACTTGTAGTTCAGCTCTAAAGCTAATCTAGCCTGTTAAAAGAACACCTTGTTTCTGGTTTGAATTCTTCCTGGAAAAGTTTTGATGTAGCTACATTTGTCTGCTTATTTACAGGCACAGTACTTACAGGTTTGTGTGTGTGTGTGTGTGTGTGTGTATGTTTGTTTGCTTAATGATATTTCTGTTCTGGAAAAAGTCTTGGAGAATGTAGCAATTTCAGTATCAATATTCTTAAGTAGTGGGAGGTTTTTTGCTACAGAAACTGTGAGCTTTACCAGCATAGATTGTTTATCTATGCTATAGCATATATACAAAGTTTGGTAAGACGATCAACAAACTTTATAATATGTCTGCTTTGGGTTATTGTGAAAAACTTAACTAAAGCAATGAAAGTATCATGATTAACTGCCAGTAAGATAATTCTGGTGGAAATGCATAGGCTTCCTGTGGGTCTCTGGAGTCCTGCAACAAAGCAGATACTGAAGGTATTTTGACCAACAGATTGCTTGTTTTGAATAGTCAGTCTTTAAAAAGCAGAAAATGAAAATTAGATTATCATTCAGAATATTTGATTATAGGTATCTTCAGCTTAGTGTGCCTTAAGTCTTCAGTGTTGTTCTTCTTGTTCTTCCTTTCCTTTTTTTCTGAAAAAGTATAACTATATTTGTGTGAAGTGATAATTCCCCATGTTCCCACATTATCTCATGTCTATGCTAAGTGGCAAGGCTCCAGATTTTCTGTCATTTGTACCAGATTAATGAAGTTGTTTTTCATACCTCACCTGGCCTATTTTATCACTGGCCTACTCTTGCCCTTGTCAGTTATTTTTTGACACTTTGACACTTCAAATTTGAATTTTCTTCAGCCCCACCAGACTACTATTTCCCCAGCCCCAAACTGATGAAGACTGGAAGACACATAACTTTTTCTGAACTTGAGTATCTCCATTGATGTGAAGCTCCTGATAGGTATAAAAATAAGTGTGCATAAAAGTGTTTGCAGACTGAGGCCTTAACTTCCTTCCCTATTATAGATATGGATCCTCAGTTTTCCATGGCAACAGAGTTCCCACAAAACCCTAGAGCTGGATCATGCTGGACTATCTATCTTTAGCATAGAGTTTCTTCAGAGCACCTGTTTGGCTGTTGTACGTAATATTGGGTACAGTAACTAACTGATTCTGTATGTGGTATGTAGTCTTTCATTCCAGCCAAGTAACAAGAATAGGGAAGAAACAAAATTGAAAAATGTTTTTGATTCAATAAGGAAATAGCAGAAAAGTATAAGTTTTAGCAATTTGAAATTGCTCAAATTTCAATGAAAATAAGCAAGGGAGAACAGGCATTAGAAGTATGCAGAAGGAGCGTGTCCCAAATATTTTCTCCAGTGTACAAAAAAAAAGAAAGCCAGCAAGAAATATATCATTTCAATGTACATTAGTTTCCACTTAAGAGTATTATTATTAGTGATTAAAAAGCACATGATACAGGAAACTCAGTTCCACAAGATATACTGGCTCATTTAGTAATTGAGGTAAGTTCTCATGAATCTACCACCATTAATTCTTCAGTCTTTCTCACTGAGTCAGCCCTAGCTTGTTCCGCACTCATCCACCGTAAAACTCCCTCCATCTTCTTCTTAGGCATCTCTTATCGCTCCCTAGTTGTCTGTGTCAATGAGTTTTGTTACCTGCTTATTGAACTGTGATTTTTTTTTTCATTTTACTTCCTTGGAAATTTCATGTAACACAGTTTCAATATATTTTCATATAACCTAGATTCCAGTGATGGAAAAAGGTTCTTTGAAGAATTAGGATTAATGGTCTTCAATTTTTTCTTCCATAAAATGTTTCTCCATTTGAATCCTTGATTTCACTTAAGATTCACCATCCTCCTATTTGTTTCTCTTTTGCAAAAACTTGGCTGTTTTCTTACAGAGTATTGTGGTGAAAGAGACAGGAATTTCTTCTGTTGCATTTGCAAGTAGCAAGTTGCAAAATTTCTTCTCTGTAGTTTTGATTTCAAGAGTTAAGTACTAAATTTGAATCCCATAAGTGTTGCCTTATATTTTTTCCAAATGTTCTAGCTTACTACAAGCATCTGAATGTTGTACAATTTGTGAAATAAGTAGAACATTTATCTAAAATTTTCTAAATGCCAAAGTTTTGGTGGTGGGCCTCATATTTCTCATAGTAATAGATGTGTTCTACAACATAAAGTGTATGTACGCACAACTAATGCTAAATGTACAAGTCTCTTGACCATGGGTAGCAATAATAGTATGTTAACCTGGATTAAAGACTTCCTTAGTTGGTGTAGTTCAACGATGAAAGCTGCCATGGCAGCAGTTTCCACATTTTCAGCTGGTGAGGACTCTTGCTGATAGCCAATAAGACAGGTGCTCCATGATTTCTTTAGAAATTGTTGAAATGACATGTGAAGAACAATGTTTAAGTCATCTTCATTTAGACCCAGTGGTAATTATGTTACTTGCTACTGTACGTGAGAAATGTGAGTGGTCTTTACCATGAAAAGCTTGGTTTCTGGTTCTTCCTGATCACTCTAGCTGCTGCTCTACAGTGTGAAGGCTCTGAAGGCTCACCCAGCAACCCAGAGACACACTGACTCTTATGGAATAACTGCTTCAGGTGCAAAAGTGAGCATGTCGAACACCAGCGGATGAGACATATTATCAATAATGTCTTCCTTAAGTGAAGGCTTGGACTTCCGACATGGATAGGAAGTCACAATATGCTGCTCATAGTGTTTGATAGCCACTAACATGGATTTTTTTCTTCCCGGCACAGGCTGCCAGGAGGTGGAGAAAGAGCATCTGGATGATGTTTGAGGTTCAAATATTTGGCAGGATCAGTTTACTATAGATGCACATTTTTAGGCAAAGGTTTGAGATAGGAATTATTTCCAGTGAACTATTACATGACTGATTGTATGGGACCATAACAAAAGGGTTACAATGGCCATGGCAAGGGAAACTTGGAATTTTGCTACAGTCTCGAATAGTGGCTGCCTGAAGAATTTTGGCCAGAACCACATTCCTGTGCTTTCTTTGGACCTAGCGAGTCAAAAAGTACAAAATTAATTAAAAATAATAGTAATTTTAAAAAGCATTGTTTTACTGTGTGGTAGAGCAGGTGAAGTCATTTGCCGGCTTATCTAACAAGTAAACACCCATACATTTTATAGATGTAGATCCCTGTAGAGAATAATACATAAAGTTAGGAAAGGAAAATTTAAATATTGGACATTTTGTTAAGCTATCAGCCATGTACTTCATGTCACAAAACGTTGGTTCTGGTAACCCGCAGTGCATAAAAGAGGTGAGGTATTTCTACACAAGTCAATAAATCTGCAGTGTATTGTTTAATATTCTGCCTTAATGTAAACGTAGCCAGGTTTTTTTGTTGTCTTCTTCCTAATCAGTGGTAAAGTGCATTTAATAGCTCACTTAAGGTGTCATCCATTACTATGAGTTACTGTTGGATCTAATTAATAGAGCTGAAATTATTTTGTAATGAGAATTTGAAGTATTGCAGTGTTAAAAAAAAAAAAAATTACCATTCACAGCTAATTAATGTTTAACAATGCAAATAAGCTGATAATTATTTTTCAAGCCGTAGAAAAATTCTGTGACACTTCATATACACCTTTGTGATCCCAATTGTTTCCAAATAATGCTTTTACAGAGAAATATTTGGAAGAGGTTTCCCTGGAAAAAAAGGCAGATTCTGAGCACACAAGGAATAAGAGCTGTCCTTTTGTTCACTGGGAGCCAGAATCAGCAGCTATTTCTTAAAATAAATACTGATGGAGGGAAGGAAAAAGGTGAGGGTTTGAATGTAGTTGGAAGAAGAAAATCATGTGAGACCCTGGCCAAAATTTCCTGTCTGCTCCAAGTCAGCTGCTCTTCAGTCAGTGCAGATCTTACAAATGCAGCCCATGTGGGCTGGGATCTCTTGGAACAATTGTGATAAAGATGCTAACAGCAAAGTGACACTGTCATTATACTGAAGCAAAATGCATTTTTGTCATATGCATGGTAAATCAAAAAGGAGGAATGCTGGCAGTCTGGCTGTGTAAGTGAATATGGAGTAACCATTTCTCATCACTGTTAACTTTGGCAAATGAAGTATGCTATTAGTCTTCTGATTTTTAACCCAATTTAATAATATTTATTGCCTATTCAGATGTCAATTTAATATCACAAAAAATTTTATATATCAAAATTTACCCTGAAAGTGTTATTATCTTTTTTTTTTTTTTTTTCCGAGTCAACCAGTAATAAATACTATTTTATTTAGCAGGATTATGTAATATATAATCAACTGACAAGTAAATCACGCAGACTAGCTGCTGGCATACCACTCAGCACAGGCGCGTCACTTTGTACCCCTGACATTTTAAGTAGGCCCAGATTTCTCTACAGCAAGACGATGCCATTAGCTGCCAAGGGTGTGATCTACTATTACCACTTTTGGTTTTATCTACACATTAGAGTTGTCTTCTATCTTTGAGTTGTCAGACAGCATAAATCATCCTCCAATTTGCAGATGCCACTTGCTCTGTTACAGAAGTGTCCTTTAATGCTACCTCACTTTTCCTGCAGGTGAGGTGTTCCTTGTGGCCACACTGCCAGTAGACCACATGCCCCCACCTCGGGCCTTTCCTCCAGGACTGATGGCTGCTGAAATAATGATCCACAAGCTGGGATCAGCTCCTCTTCTTAAAATTGATTTAGGTTTTTTGTTGGTTTACAGCTTTCTGATCACGGCCCAGATGTTTTTCTGAGAGTCTTCCGTAGTAATTAATGCTTGTTCTGCTGAAAGTCACCACTTCCACTTGTGCATATCTTGCAGCCTTTTGCCTGGAAAACACAAATTATTTCTGTACTATGTTCATTGCCACAGAAGAAGAACCATGGAGGTAATATTTTTTTTTACTTAATAATTTTAAGTTGAAATCATTAATTTGTGGAAGAAAGGATCTGACTGAAGACTTCTGAAAGTTTGGGGTTGGCAGAGCAGGCCTAGAACATGGAGCACACCTCATTGGGCACAAGTGCACTGTACGCTGTAAGGAGGGAGGAAGGAAGGCGTGCAGGCCAGCAGAAGGCTGTGCTCAGATCTTCCTGCCCTCGAGAATGGTCGGTTGTGGATTTGCTGTTGTTACCCTCACTCCGTAAGCTGATTTTAATAAAATATTGAAGCCTGTTCTTTACAGACTTAGTATTTCATACAGATTTACTCTAACGGTGTAATGACCGGTATGCCGATCATGGTCAAAGGTTGGGTTCTACAGATTCCCTTGCCATCTTTGATAGCTGTTAGGAGGCTCTACCTGGGTGCTTTTTTACATGCCCTGACATGTTCCACGTCCTGCTACCTATGTTCTGCCTGCCCCACTCAGGTCAGAACAATTACTAATGGTAACTGCAGCAGCTCTCACGTTAAATTTGTAATTACAACTAAGCATTTTTTTAATATTAATAGGTTTCTCAGAAATGTCATGAAATGTAATGCTTCAATCAGATTTACTCCTATCAGTTTTGCTTTTTTTTTTTTTTTTTTTTTTTGGTTGGAGTTTTTGATTTGTTGGAGGTTTTTTTTCTTGTTTGCAATTATACTGTTTGAAAACCTTAGCCATGTCTGCTATGAAGCAATGCTGCACTTCAAAAAGGTTTCTAAGGACGGTAATATATGCAACTTACATCACTAATCAGCTATAGAATGTTAGCCTAATGCATGGTTTTAATTGTAGCAGCTGATGCACTCTGAACACTATGGAGAGCATCGATGTTTTGATTACTAAATAGAACTTCACAGGCCTAGGAGGAGCATGGAGTTGCCTTCCTGCAGCCTCTCTCACGCTCTTGTGTTCTTCCATCACGCCCGTTAACAACTACACTAGAAACAAGCAGCAGATTTTTTTCCACTCGGTGAGTAATTGTCTGCACAGCAGTGACAGATGTGCAATATAGCAGCTTCTTCAGGAAAAAATTAACAGTTTGTCCAGCATGTCAGCTTGCTCTTTTTAGTGCTTCGGAGGTCTTGGCCCCATTATGGATGATTTAGAAATTGAAGCAAGCTAAGACCAGCTGCCTGGGTTGAAAGCCTTAGTTAGTAGCCCTCATCTGCATTCCAGTATTCGCTTACATCTAGAAATTGGTAGGGCCCCTCTGGCCACAAGATGAGTATGGGCTGACAATGCCTTGATTTGTTGAGAGAGAGAATAAATGGGTTTTTCAGAAGATGAGGAAATATCACCATTACTGGCCAATTTACAGCATTTTATCTGTTCTTCAAACATGTCACTTTTGTTATTGTTGCATGGTAATTACATAGTGAAACGGAAAGAAAACAAATTCTGGTTACATATTCAGATGGATTGCAAAATCATATAATCCTGATAAATGCCCATTTATGATACACACGGATGAAAGGTTCATTTTAATTTTGAATAGCTAGCACAGCCATAAATAGGATATAGGATTAGATCCCACAGAATCCGATTACCTAAAAGCAAATAGTATTTTTCTTCACTTTTTTTCATAACCAGGAAATTCAGTGTGTGCAGGGTATTTAAATAAGCAGGCTTTCCATAAAAGAATATGAAGCAAATATAATTCAATAGTTTCTATATTTTAAATATAATCATTTAGGACTATTCAGCTAAGTCTTTTCTGAAGCACTCATTTGTAAATAGACATCAACCCATCAATATTGCTGAAAAAAATATCGCACAGATATGGCCTTTAAAAGATATACATTCATAGCAAATAGAAGAAGCTCTGCTAGTTGGAAATGTAGTCCAACAATAACAGCAGATAGTATTGCTTATATATTATGAATTGCAACTGTTAAAACTTCTTAACACCTTTCAAGAATGTTTTAAGGCAAATATTGCATTAGTTGAGAAGCAAATAATGATACCATCCCAGGTAACTGCAATTCTGGCAGCAGCTTTCATGCCAGAAGCATTCTGTGAAATACTGGAAGCTCCTCTTCCTTTGGTGGAAGGCACTGAGGAGACCTATGTGACAACACAGGTGTATTTCAGCAGAAGGCAGATGATTCCTGTACAGAGATGAAGTTAAAAAAAAAAAAAAAAAGCCTGCTTTGTGCATAAAGCCATCTCCTTCACAATCCTTGGTATCCAAATTATCTTCCCAAGACCTTAAGGGGAGGGTTGGCCATTGCATTAAGCAGAGCAGGGATGGTAGAGACGTAAGCACCCATGCTCAGCCCCCTTATCACCCTCTCCAGGAGGGGACATGACACCTCCGTCTCAAGGGGAAGTTGAACATGGAGGATTCATGACACAACCAGGTCTGCGTCCAAGGTACTGGGCAAGCATCGTGGCAGAGATGGCCACCTACATGAACTGTCAAACTTCTATGAAAGCTTCCTTGGGCAAATACATTTAGTACATCCATTGCATACATGCAAGTTGGTGCTATACTGTGCTTGGGCAGACTTTGTGTTGGACACTGTGTTCTGGAATGGAGAGTTAGGATGACTAATCAAAATTCTCTCATCAAGGAATAAAATTAGGCTCTTACTAAACATTCACATGCAGTGAAGTCTTCCCTGACTTTCTTCAGTAGCTTTTATTCAATTGCATCAAAATCATGAGTAGGTACCAGCAGCCAGCCTTGATTGGATCTACTCTCAGGTGAGTGAACTGTATCTGCCTGCATTTGTCCACCATGCGGTCTGTTAAAGTTTTGCTGCTTTGGGTCAGTAATTACAGTTCAGGTTATGGCTACAATAAGCTTGATGTTATTGCAGGAAAATATAACGTAAAAGACTGGTATCGTTCTCGTCCTCAGTACTACACTGTACTTTTAATAATTTTACCTTTTTTTTTTTTTTTTTCCTTTGGCAAGTCCTGAATAAATGTAGCTATTGGCAAGATCAATGGAAGATTTCACAATGCAACTTCATAGCAAGTTGGACTTACGGGTGGCAGAGAGAGAGGGAATAGATGAAAAAGGCAAACTGGGAGATCATAACAGGATCTCTCCTGCCTCGGCCTTCTGAGAACAGGCTGTCAGCATCCTGATCCTACCTGGGGATGGTAACCAGTGCATTGCATGGTGACTGCAGGCAGAGCTTGGGGTGGAGGAGTCCTGGTTCAGGGTTTGAGAAGAAATCAATTGACCTGACCTGAATTATGTTCTTTTATGTTTCTATAGAAGGTGTATTGGGAATGAGTCTGAAATGCGCTTTCCATGGTATTGTCTCTTCCGTAGTTCTCTGCTCTTAACTGAGCTTTGTTATCAGCTTAACGTTGATTAACTTTTTTTCCAGAAAAGATTTTTCATGTGTTGAAGGGTAAAGTAGCAGAAAATTTGCAGAATGGCCACAAGAACCATACATATCCTGGGAGACTTATCTGTTAGAGAGATCACTGGACGAAGACATTCACATACAGTAAGTGTATCTGCCACGGTTTTGTATGCTCTGTTTTATCTTGGAGCCTTAACAACATTCTGATTTTTGTTAACTTACCTCTCAAATCCCTTTTGAGGATTGTGATATAGTGTCCCTCCTCAGCTGACCCTTCTCAGTGTGACTCAGCAATAAAACTGTTGTCCCAGGTGTTGTCTTGAAATGATTTGGGAGATTTTCTAGTAATGGACTTGCAGTGTTTTCTGATGAAATGGGTGTCTGCATGCCCAGAAAGTAGCATTTTAATTTGAATAACATTTGGAAGGGTTTTTAATTTTGGTTTCTCAGTATGTTGATACATGGACACTTGGAAGAAGACTAGTATGTAACAGAGATTATTTCAGCTTCAGTGAATCATTGCTTTGCTTTTCCTCTCCCATTCAGACTGAAGATTTCCTGCTGCTTCATGTAAAGCAGTGTTGAGTTAGCAATGTGCTACTCTAGTCTGATTTTAAACAAATACCCAAAGTGGCTGTTGAAATCTGGATACTTGTTGATAACCTTTAAAAAGATAGTAGCTTTGCCATGAGAGAACTTATGAAGAAATCTTTTAAATATTATGATCATACTGATTGTTTTACTGGCAGGGAACTTTCCATAACATGCAGCTATTTGGTAGGATTGCTTCCAAAATGCACTCCTGTTTGACCGTAGGTCCTGGAATGTCAGCCTTATGTGTGCAGGAGCTACCAGAGCATCTCCCCTTGGTCTCTGACACTGCACACGTGTGCTATGTTGCAGCTGACTTAAAAGCCCTCATTTACTGTTCTAGATATACCCATCATCAGGGATCCTGGGTAGGAGTAGCCCAGGAGAGCAAGGAGGAAAGCTGCAGCAAGGTCTAATAAGGCTGAAATCATAGCAGGGATGTGGATGTACTTAGATATAATTAGGATGAAGTGCAGTTATCTCAAGGGTCCTTAAAATCACTTGTTGGTTAACAGAAAATACTTTTACCCTGGGAACTGGCATAAGGTCACTTAAGCAGACCTCAGCAACAGGAACTGAAAATATGCTGTCCTCATGTGAATAACCAAGAAGGCAGCAGGCAGCTTCCCCACCAATTTCAGCCCCAGAAAAGAGTAAGGGCTGTCAGGAAGCTCAGTCTCTGTGACTCGATTCTTCCAGAGATTGTTCCTCAGCTTTAGTTGTCCGCATATCCCTTTGTGTCTTGTTTTCTGTGACAGTTTCAAGTTGCCTTTCATTAATTAACATTAATTAAGTTGATATAACGTTAATTAATTAACATTAATTTGGCCCAAACACAAGAGCAGACAATGGTTTTAGGTCAGTCTTGGTTACCATTCTCCTCTCAATACTTTTCTTTATGTTTGCTGGCATCCAGATGCTTAGAAGTGGCAGGTGCCTTTGTGGAAGTGAACGGATACAGGAGCATAGTAGTCTGAAGTAATTGGACACATTGATCCTAGCAGAAGGCTCAACCGATTCAATTACTGATCTAGAAGTTGCTGCTCATTTTGTTTCTAACTTGTGTCTTCAGTCTGCAAATCCATTCACCATGTCCACGGGTATGTTATTTATGGGGTTAGTGAATGTGGCAGAGTTAAGGCAAAGCCATTTCCACAGACTATGTGGCTAGTCCAGGACATATTGTCTACATAGGTTGCCCTGGATGTAATGCATCCTCTTTCATTTCCATGGAAACTGCAATAGATACAAAGAGCACAGTAACATTATTTGATAGCGCAAATTCTTAGCTACAAAGCACTGTATTTCAATATAGTCAGCACCATTAGATGAGCAGCTAATGAACAAGAGCCTGCATGCCATGCTCGTAAACCTCTGAACCAGCAGAGTTAACCCCCTGTCACTACTGCTGAGACACACCACCCACCTCCTCACTGTGCCGATGTCCGCTGTTGAGTCTCCACAAATGTTCAGCAAGTATCACTGAATGTCAATGGGAGCCATTTTTTCCACATGGAGGAATTCAATGACATGCCTTTGCTTCATACAGATTTCTGTGTCAGACACTATTCTGTCAGAGTGCCCTTCTGCTGCCATCTGTCACATGGCTACAAAATGTAATAGGATGTTGGTGAAAGGTTCAACCTACTGCCATACCACCAACATCCACCTCTGATGTTGTGGGCTGGCATCATAAAACAGGAGGCATTACTTTTGGTGAAACCCTAAGATATAGGACAGACCAAAGAAAAAACAATCTTGTTACAGTACACTCATATCCCAAGCCCTGTGCACTCCATACTGATTGGCACAAATTGGTGGCAAACACCGGACCACTCTCCTGGGCTTTGTAGATTGGTGTGAGGATTTCCATCCCCGTTGCTGTGCACCCTGGGGGCTGGAGCTCCTCTTCCCGTAGATGACAGATCACAGCAAAACAGAATAAAAGCAATCGCTATTTTTCACTCTGTCCTCTGCCATTCCTTCCCGTAAGCAGCAGATTGTTGTATGTTAATGTTTCTATTGTTTTAATATTCTTGTTTTCCTCATTCATATTCTGAGGTATTATTGTTAGTGCCAACCCATTTGATTTATTATTTAGAGAAAGCACTTGTTCAAAAAGTCAGCACTGGATATTAAATGGTGATTGCTTGCAATGAATTTCTTTTTAACATCTGCAAAGACAATTTTGTCTTTTCTTCTTCCACTTAACTCTAAATGAGAGATCTTAAGCATAGTTAAATAGGATTCATAATATCTCACTGACTGAAAATCATCTTGAAATGTGGAATGTGAGGGCAAAAATAGTTATCACATACAAAACCCTCTTCCCTCTGAATTTCTAAGGGAGGGCAGGGGAGGACGCTGTCCCTGGGTGTGCATTAGTATTCCTGGTTGTGTGCGTGGTAAAGAGACCACTGCGGGACCAGAGCCACAGGGCTGCTGCAGGTACAGATCTGACTGTTCTCTTCTTCTCCCTTTCCCCACATTTTTAGCCTCTGACATTAGTACTCTAGTATGTATTCATATATGTGTGTGTGTATATATATATATATAGAGAGAGAGAGAGAGGAGACTAATGCAAGCATTTTTTTGTATATTTAACTGTGACACCCAGAAATACCCCTTAAAGCCCACTCATTTTGAGAGAGATTTTCCACTGCCTTGACTAATCTTCCACTAACCATCATATTCATGTTAACTTAGAATATTTTGTCATTTTTATTTTTTGGCCAGAAAAATAGCATCTCAGTGACTGTGTCATTAGTATCAGTGTCATGATAAAGAAATAGCATAATACCTCCATGTTAGTACCATTTTTACACAGCTAGCTTAAAACCTTGTGCAAGTGGGGCTGCTCAAGAATCCTTAACTCTATCCTTAAAAAGCAAACATGGAAGGAGCTGTAAATTAAAGTACAACTCAGACACTCATTGTCCCTAGCCAGGTTACCAAGATGGACCAAAGAGCAAAAGGAAGATTCAGCCACAGATTTAATTAAAGATAATCATCAGAAAGACTTGCAAGACAAACACATCTGTTATTTCATACATTTCCTAACATGAACTGTATGAAGGGATTGAGCTTTTTAGTTTTGCTTTAATGATTTTTTTCTGCAATACCATGTGATACCATGGATTGCAACTAAGTATGTGAATGTTTAAAATAGTTGGCTTCCTTAAAAAGTACAGCCATAATGAAACACTAAAGCAGAAGATAGTCCCTGGTATAGAATGTGATATATTTCTAAATATATTATTTTTTATAATGAAGCTAATGACAGAATTGTGTTTGAATTTACAGTGCATCCTAACAACAGTGATGTGAGCTGCAGAGTGGACATTGCTCTCATAAACATTTTGCCTCCTTTCCGCAATAGATTGTGGCAAACAGTGGCTGTGACTCCAGCTGCAGAAAACACACTGACCATACTCCTCCTTACAGCCTTGGCTGCATACCTCTGCTGGATCTCATGCATCTGTTGAAAGTAACACCGTAACACAGACTGATATAATACAGACTGATGGGATGCTTGGTAATTGCAACAGAATCACAGAATAACCCAGTAATAGGTTTTTTAGCTTTTTAGCTTTTTAGCTTTTTTTTCCCTCCTTTTATTCACGAAGTCTGCCTGTTATATCAGCTGTAAGCACGCGACCTAAAGTTCCCTGCAGCGTTCATTAGGTGCAGTTTTCATACTAAGAAGAGAATTCAGCTGTGGCTGTGTATTTGTGACCCATTTGGGCACTGTT
Source organism: Chrysolophus pictus (assembly GCA_037305975.1). Classification (NCBI taxonomy): domain Eukaryota; kingdom Metazoa; phylum Chordata; class Aves; order Galliformes; family Phasianidae; genus Chrysolophus; species Chrysolophus pictus. Next base: position 91,194,035 of record CM074578.1, on the reverse strand, counting down.
GATTGGCCCACAGTAGACAGCACTGAAGTGGTAGCGGTGGAGGGAAAGCATAGCCGGCTGCACCTGCCACCTAAGTCTTTTCCTGAGGGAGGGCTGGAGGCTGGAGCAAAACATGAGGACCTGTGTGGTTGCACGATGACTTTGGATCAAGAGTGGCACCCAGGTGACACCCCACCCACTTGCATGGAGTACAAGAGAAACCATGATGAGGATTGAATCCAACAGAATGTAGTGGCTCCCCTGGATCCTACAGAGGCCTATTGAGATCTATACATATGCATTTAAGGACTCCTGAATAGATCTCATGACTGTCCTGACAGACCACGGCTGCTGCAAAGGAGACACTGCCAGGGGCGCTGTAAATCTGTTGCAGACCTCATGTAGCTGAGCATCGTCTTGCAGGCTGCCCGGTGTGCAACACCACACCCAGGAGTTGAAAGGTTGGTGTTCATGCTTGGATTTGTTGTTTCCTTAGCTCATTTTGTGATGGTTCTCAGGTCTAAAACCTCTTTGATGTGGTCATACAATAGCAAACAAATTAATCAGGTGGAGAGAAGTGGAAAAAGCTCCTGAAACCAGTAAGCTCTTTGTGTCCCCTAATGTAGTGTTTCTGTACAAATTACTGTGGTTTTTGGTTTTTTTTCCCTTTCCTGTTTTACCCTTTTGTTTTCCCTGAAGTGCTCCTGAGTAGTGTCTTTGCATGTAAAATTTCAGCCTACAGCAAGTTTGTTGCTGCTGATGAATTACAAACTGCTTAAAGACAGGGCTGTAAGGGAAATTCTGACTCAAGTTTCAGTACAGCAGCACGGACTTGTTTCTCAGATACCAAAATAAACCAATATTTTCCTTTTGAAATAGTTCTATTAAGTCATCCCCAGCTTATAAATCCTCCTCCGTTTCTTTCCTGATTCCTGTTCTGAGTTATCTGTGTTGTTTTGAAAAGGAGAGTCTCCAGCCTAAGTCTGTGCTCCCAAGTCCTGCTGTTTGTTGCCTAAGGAGCACACAAAGGTTTAGATTGCATCTTTTCAATGCATTATGGCACCGCAGCCTAAAGCCAATACTTGTTTTTTAACTGGCAACCTGCCTGTACGAATGGAGGAAGCAGATTGCCTCTTTGCTGAACACTTAGACAAGGTACTGATTTAACAACAGTGGACAAGCAGCTGGGAGCTGGGCTGTCAGCCTGTCACACACTGACAAATCTGTTGTTCATATTCAGGCAGGATGTTCCAGTTAGATTGCCATCAGTATCATCCATCTACCACAGGCATGTGAGGCGTACCCGCATCGCCTGCATACCCATGGACAAAATGCTGTTGATACAGCTTTCCGAGGAAATCTTAAGAAAACAGCTAATTTGCAGCTTTTTTTTTTTTTTCCTTGTGGTCTTCTGCAATAAGATCAGCAAGAAACTAGATTTAATTTTTGTCTCTTCCTTTGTTTTCTATTCGGTATCCTGGAATTATGCATGCAAATTGGTGGTTACTCCAATTTCATGTCTCAAGCATGAAAAGGAACCTCTGAGTGGAGCCTTACCACTTTTTGTCAAGCTATGAAACATTTTTTTCAAAACTGGATTCAATAAAATACAAACTAAAACAAATTATAAAAGGAAAAAAAAAAAAAAAAAAAGCAGATTAATAAACGCACGTGGAAATTACGTTATTCTGGCTTCCAGACTGACTTTCAACATATTTTCATATAACCACTGTGTTTGTAACACTGAAATAGTGCACTCCTGAATTATTTCATCTGCATGGCAGAGCTCAGTCTGCGAGGGAACGCTCAGCTGAAACCTGTCTGCCCGTGTTCATGTTCATCAGCTGCCATCAGTCTGCACTGGGCTGTGCAGGAGCGGGTGCAGGGAGGGTGCATGTGTCAAAGCTGTAGAACACGTGCTGTAAATATTTTAACAAAACCACACTCTTACCTATTCCTTTCTTTTTCTGTGTTGTTTTTTTTTTTTTAATTTATTTGAAAAAGCTGCTTTTGAATACTCTGTACATTCAGCAGATTATAGTTTTAAATTATCTGTCCTTATGTCATAGTTACCCAATTTGCAGCCCTGTGTGCCCTTTATCTTTTCCTGTTTCAGCCTCAGATCTATAATCCCAAAGCCCACAAAATGAACTCCTAAATTTAGCTAGGGAAGAAAAAAAAAAAAAAAGAAAAAAAAAAGGTATATCTGTATAATTTCGAATTTACCATCTGATTTGCTGCTGCCTGTTCATCACCTCTGAGTGATAGAAATAACCCGCAGCTCTCTCAAGGAGGTGATGGAGGAAAGAGTCCAGTTAACTTTCCACTAATTCTCAGGGTGTTATATACCTTTTTACATTCACAGACAGACACCAGTGTAATTTAGAACAGTAATGACTCTGAAAAGTGGTAAGCTAGTCAGATTCTTAGTATTAATCTATATCCTTTCACATTTTAACCTAATACTGCAAAAATCATAATGTGACATACATTTACGTAGTGTATAATTTAATCAGCTAATATCTTCGAGTCCTCTCTGTAGCCTCTTCAATATAATACCATTTCTGGTCAAGAAAGCCATTTAACTTCACTATATTTTTCACAGTAAGGTTCAAGATCTTCTGGAAAACACCGAGTTCATGTAGGTTAGTTACGTTTCCTGTCTAAAAGGAAAAGAAGAACCTTGCAATTTTAAGCTTTTTTTTTTTTTTTTTTCCAGTAAACCCACGGAGTGCTGGAAGCCGTATAAACGATGGGTAAAACATGCATAAAGAAGACAGGCTGATGATCTATGGGATTTTCTTTGTTGAAGCAACCACAGCCCGAAGCCTGGTCTGTTAAAACAACCCTGCAGGTTTGTCAGTCTTCAAATGCAGGCTGTAGGCACAGCAGATAAGAGGATTTCTGTGTTCTTGTTAGAAATATAAATGAAGTCTGAGAGAATCAGACTGCTTCTGTGCTTGAATATGAGTAGAAGTAAACACGCTTTAAAGTATTCTATACCTGGTTGCATGTCGAGGCTAAGCTCCAACTTTTTGTACAGAATGGCAACATCAGTTCTCTATCATTATCAGATCTCTGTGTGTTCTGTTCTCTGCTCTGAAACCTCAGTCATTTTTGATTGACAGGAAGATTACCTAATAAACCTTCCCCACAAACTAATTAATCACTGTGAATACAACACTAAATTGGCAAGCATAAAAAAGCAAATGAGATGGGTGTTGAAGACCGTTTTCAAATGACCTTAGTTGAAAGCCAAGTACAGAGTGCTAAAAGCATCAGTAACATAAGGCTGCTGGTAAACTTCTTCACTGGGGTAGGTGGCTTCACCCACTGGGAGGGTGGGCTGTGACGTCAGGACATGATCAGACAGGAGCCCATCCAATTGGGACTGGGACACCACCTCTCCCAATAGAGCGTAGGAGGTGGACCTGCTTTATAGCTCTTCTGCCCTCTTTTTGCAGCTATTGACAGCAAATACTTCTCACAAATCGAGCACTGTTACAGTCATTATTATTGTAATGCAGAAATCCCAGTGTGCCCATAAGCTTCATTTCACAACCAGAGGGCTCCTCGGCACACGGCCCTGCGAGCGGTGGGAGCGCCTCCTCCCCAGACACAGGTTTCATCAAGATAAAGTCATCACAGTGTGATATTCCTGACAAGTTTATCGAAGTCTGAGGCTTAGGTCAACATGAGATCTTAGTTCTCCACTTTCTTCTTTCTTTTCTGATGATTAAATACCATGCACTGCCTTATTTATGGCTCAGGTATAGGGCACACTAGCATCACGGCAGGAAATATAGTTGCCAATTCTTCCAGCCTTGAAGACAGGAGAAAGCTCTGCTGGGTTTATTCTATTGGGGCTGCTCAGGGAGGCCAACACTAGGCTTTGCTTGGGCAGCAGAGCAGGACATGTGGCCTCTGCCATGTGGGGAGCAGAGCTTAGAAATTCAGAAGGAAATGAAAACAAAACCACGACAGTGAACAAAACCAGTGTGAAGGGTATGGCAGTTTTTGTGGGTTTTTTTTTTTCAGCAGATGTAGGAATCAAGAGAGTTGTCTTTCTGTCTGTAATTACTGACTGCTGAAGCCTGTTTTGGTATGCTTTCAGTATAACACCAGCACCATGTTTCAGTAACATACTATTTTACCCGTTCATCCTGAGAGTGGAGCAACACGGGCTCTCTTCCCTGCAGTTCTCAAACAGGTATCCACAAACCGTCTTAGGGGCTGGCTAACTTTTTGTTCCTGATCTTTTCCTTCTTTTACTTCTCCTGCACAAACCAATGGCAGTTGCTACCCTGTGCCTATGGGCAGATAGAAACAGTGAGTAACTGGAATCCAGCTGGTGCTTCTGCTTTTCACTTAACGTTTGAATAGCACTTAAAATAATAATCTAAAATGTGCGGCCTTTGAACTGCCTTCCCCTCCAGCTTCATGGGGCTGTACATGAGCTCAAAGGGAGCCAAGCGCAATGGGTATTTACCGGGCAAGAAATCTTCAGTGGGGCTCAAAACAAACTCAGCCTGAGTCAGATGGCTGGTTTTCTCCATAGCATTTACATCTTATTCCCTTCTCCATCCCACAGGTTCATGTGCATCCCTTGGTCCCATGGCACACTCCTCTGCACAAGCTGCATCTCATCACCAACTACAACCATTGCCCTGCACAACAAGGGATGGCAATGGCATGGCTGCTGCTCTCCAGCCGCTGCTCAGCCTCCCACAGCCCCCCCTTCTCTTCCCTCGCCAGCCCCTTCCCCTCCCCGCTTCCATCCCGACTGCTCAGAGGCAGCAGAGAGATGGAGAAAGGAATTATTTATTGTATGCCTGTTGAAAATGAAAGGCTTTTACATTTTAATGAGCACTAAATAGGAGCGAGGAAATATTGTTCATTAGCTGTAATCTGTGGAATTGCTTGAGTGAACTTCCTTTGGAGGCCGCTTTAAACGGTTCACTCAAGTAAAGCAGTTTGTATGGTAATTAAGGGAGCATTTTTCTGTCAACATCTGTGCCGCTATTTATAACGCTGAAGGTATCTTATTACTCCACCAGAGAAACATTAAAGAGGATGGGCAGAGGGATGGTTGTATTTTTTTAAAATATATATATGTACATATGTGTGTATATATATATATATAACGTTTCTACTCTCTCTCTTCAAAACCTCTCCCTTTCTCTTGCTTCCTTTTTGCTTTCTTATTCTCTTCCCGCTACCCCTCAATTTGCCAAGAAAAACACCCTGTCCAGTGTTTTGTGATAGTAAGGATTATCATCCTGACATCTTTCCATTAATCATAGCCTTTGTTCAGCAGCCAGGCAAGGAGACTCAATCTGCTCGGCAAAAACAAGAGGCCTGTGTCTTTGGAAACCACTCTCATCTCTCATCACTCCACAGTACTGGAGATGCCTTTTGGCTGCGTTATCATGGTGTCCCTGGTGGGATGGCACAACATGGCTGCATCCTCAGGGCATCCCTCTGGGAAGCCCAGCCCAAGCTGCTGGTGCTCTGCAAGGGGTGGCAGGGAGAAATAACCTTTCTCATGTTTGGTCTCATCACATTGAGGTTGATGCTTCAATTTTCCGCTCTAAGGCTGCTTGGGAGAAGAGTTTGGGTATTGAGAATGGACTTGTTTTTCTGCATACAAAAATAGAAAGATGTGTGTTTGGTGGTTGGACTTGATGACCTTAGTGGTGTTTTCCAACCTTTATGATTCTGTGATAACACTGATCATTTTAATCCTGAGCAGCCTATACCACATCAGTGCAACACAGAGCCATCACCAGATATTGTTTTATCCTTACTTATTCCATCTTTGTTGTTCCCTGTACTCATTACAATGAAGTTTGCATCCTGAATGCAGTTCACCACTTAGAATATGGCAAATGTTGTCCTGAAAACTGGTATCGCTAAGGTGTAGATGGATGTTACACAATGCCTCTGAGCCCAGTTGGCTCACAGTGATTCTTAAGTAGCTGTGAGGCATATCCTGGTCTAGTTGTGTTCAGTTCCCACTTTCCCAACCCTAAAAATCTTCCTGCTTCCTTTCTCATGATCTGGATGCTTCATTTTTGCCTCTGCTGATTTGCTTCTTCCTTTAGCCTTCCGATGTTAATTTCTTCCTCCTCACAGCTAGACCCAATCTGGGGATTTTGCATGGGTTTTTCCTGGGTGTTCTGGGTGCATACATGCTGAGAAAGCTGTGGAGAAGAGAGAGGAACATTCATTCAGTGCTGTGAAGGTTTTACTTGGTGCAATGGAAAATATAAAAAAAAAATTAAAAAAAAGCTTCCAATGTCGTGAAAAATGCAAGTAGAGCTAAAGCTTGCTAGAGTGCACCAAAAGCACTGCCCTATATAAATTAAAGATGCTTTGCCAGAGCCAATAACTTTTATAGATTTTTCTTTACCTGTAATGAAGGAAAAACATAAATGACTATCATAAAAAGTAAACATTAGAAATAGAAAATCCCTTTTACAGCATTCAGTCCATCTTTCTGCCAATAACAACTTGTTCCCAATAGTATATTTTTCCAGTGATTCCTCCAGTCTAGTGTTAAACATTTCTAGTGAAGGGCCTTGCTGCTCCCTTGAGAGGCAGCCTGAAAGCCTTGTGCATTTCAATGTCAGGAAGTTTTTTTCAGCAACTTCAATTTTCTCTGTCTATATTTCTTCCTGTTACTGTTAGGATGTCCCTATAATTAGTTCTGTTCATTTGAATTTTTTTACTGATGCTCTTTAGAAGGTATGTGCATTGCAATTCTGTATCACTATTTCACAGCTACGAAGCAAGATTTCCAACTGCGCTTTTTTTTCTTAAATTGTTATTGGATTAATTTAATTCATAGGTAGCATTTCCTTAATGTTTGCATACTATTTATGGCAAGAAAACTTATGGAATCACCAGGCTTAACACCACTGCTCTTTTATTTTGATAGGTAACCAAATCGCAAGACCCTGACATCTGCTATTTTTGGTAAGGGGCCAATGCTGGTTTCAGAAACAGGAGAAACAGGAAAAAAATGCAGACAGAGAGCAAATAATGGAGAGCAAAACTGACTAGCAAGTAACAGAAGCCCAATACAAAAAGGGTGATATTTTTCAGAAGAAAACAAAAGAGTGAAGGTGTCTAATAAATGAGAAACTTATCTGAAGATAGAATCATTGGTTGGAAAAGACCACTAAGATCATCTAGTCCATCCAACCACCAACCCATCCCCACCATGCCTACTAACCATGTCCCTCAGTGCTACATGTCCACAGTTCTTGAACACCTTCAGGGATGGTGACTCCATCACCTCCCTGGGCAGCCTGTGCCACTGCCTCACCACTCTTTCTGAGAAGAATTTTCCTCCCAATATCTAACCTGAACCTCCCCTAGTGCAACTTAAGGCCATTCCTTCTCATCCTATCGATCTTGCTACCTCTTACAAAGTGCACAGACAACTGTCTGATAATATGAACACTGTCAGGAGCAAAGCAACACAGTGTATGTCTTTGCTGAATTGGAAGAAAGAAAAAAAAGTACTTATTAATCAGGAAGCTGATTTATTGCCAGAAGGCAGTATTCGATTATTGTGTCCAACCTTCTGTGTATCACAGAATTTCAGATTTGCGCTGGATCTCTTGTGAATTTGGTTTGACTAAAGCAGAACTTCCTAGAGTTACCCAATCTTGATTTGTTTAATTTCCTTTAGTGTTTAAACTTTTCAAGTATCTTCAGCTAAGCTTACAGTGCCTGAAGGCAACTCCAGAAGATATGTAAAGACCTCCACTTATTACTATTGGTTGTAACATCAGAATTGTCTACCCTGATGATACAGGAATAAAACAGAAGCTTGCCTAGTAATTGGTTAACTGTACCTGCTGAAAGGCACATTTTATTTATTTTCCTTAAGTATTGAATTCAACCTAGTTGTTTAATACCTTTTATTTAAGAGGCTTTGCAGTGAAATAAGTGAAATACCATGGAAAAAGCAGGAGAGGAGGAAAATAACTCTTTACAGTAATTGCTTATTATCTCTTCAATTTTATTAGTAGTGAAAATAAGAAACAACTTTTAAGCATGTCAGATACTCCTACTTCTTACTACTGTTAAGGTAAGTAAACTATATTTTTAAAATATCTTCCTTCTTAAATTGTTACAAAATTGTTTCTCTTAGCACTGTAAAGTATGGCATTATGTGGTGCCATATAAAAGGCACCATCACAGACTACTCTAGTTCTGCATCAACAGTGCATCATCTTCTTCCAGATAAAGTCTTACATGTGGGCTTATCTTTGGATATGAAGTTGAATGGAGTTTAAGTTCATGGAGAATCTTTAATGCTCTGCTGAGTGAGAATGCATTTTAGTAGATGCTAAAGTATTTCTCTCAAGAGGTTTACCATGCATAAGATTTCTTAAAAGGCCCTTCTGAGTTAAAAATACCTGAAGTTCTCTCTAATGAGGATATATAGCATTCTACTCAAGTAATCAAGACTTATGACATCACATATTTTAAAATTCTTATTGGGAAAGACAAAAAAGTCTTACAGTTGATAAAATAAATGAAGGTTTGGATGAAAGATAGAAACAGAGGAGGATTATAGTACAGTAAAATTGCATAAGCATCTCTTAGTGAACTTCTGCATTTATAATCTTTCTTTATCTGTAACATATTTTACTATAAGCTCTTTAAGGCAGGAATTTGTCATTCTGAGTATATATGAGAAGCCTAATGTGGTTCAGGGTGTGTTTTAATATTTAACAGCCAATCATTTTCTATAGATATTATAGAGTTTATTGTCATAATATGTGTTATTATTTACTACATATCTCAGCAATACAGTAGATGCAGACCAACAGGCAATTTGGGCAATTAATCATAGTATTTTCCAAAGATCTAAAACATTCTGTGTTTTTGGAAGATATTTCTGAGGCTTTCCAGGTAGTGCACCATTAACACATGACGGGGCATGTTTCAGAGGTTCATTAATACATGTTGTAGATGTGCAGCCTCATGCATTCAGCTACCTGAGGCATGCATTAATGGACCATTAAAACATGCCCAGGAGTGTCTTAATGCTATTACAGTATGGCTCTGCAATTTTTAATTCAACTTTTTTATAAAACGATTCTTTTCAAAAATACAATTTTTACTACATTGCAAAACCTCTATTCAGAAAAGAAAGGGGTATTGTGACCTAAGATTAAGAAGGCACCTGGACATGGATATAAATACCCTTTTTTTCTACCATTTTAATACATTTGATTTTGATTTTATATTGTTTTATAAATAGCATAGTCCTAAGGCCTGATTCACGTTTTTGCTGACCTACCTTCCCACTGCTCAGGAAATGTAAAAGAATCTTAAAGTGCCGTAAATGTAAATCGCACCCCCAGACTACTTAGCTTAGTTGCTAATTTCAATAGACATTTCTAGGTTTCTAGGTGAGTAGCTCTTGAACAGCTTTGGATTTCTGTGGAGAAAAAAAACAAAACTGGAAACCCAAGCAGTTTGCCAAATAAGTTTTGCTGTAGGAGGCTAAAACTAGGAAAGGAAAAAGGGGTTATACCACAGGTGGACAATATGCTCACACCTTCAGTAACGTGCTGTTACTGACCACATCAGTTTCACATCTCAATCTTGGCTGAATTCATTCTAAAATAATCAATTATCTGTTAGTATTCTTATTTTATAATTTCTGTACACCAGTAATACAAAGAATGTTATCTTCATTATAATGCAGTGAACTACTATCCTTGTTTTCATAATAATTCCCTCATGAGCACAAAGTGCAGGCTGTGGAGCAAACCATTTCCCCCCATGTCAGCCTCCACTTCATTTAAAAGTTGGGAGCAGCATAAAGAGCTTGGAAGTGCTTGAACCAGCTAAAGAAAATTTCTTTAATGATAGTGCCCTGAAAGAAGGCCATAGGCCACACTTCAAAAAATTCACCATCTGACCCAAAACAAAATATTATTTCAGGTCAATTTTAACATTGCTTTTAGATTTTGCTGTTATGCATGTGTTTATTACTGCTGGCCATCTCATTTAATGTGTGACAGCCAGCAGTCATGTTGAAATGATGCATTGCAACACATTGCTCAAAAAAGATTGTAATTATGTATCAGAGCATTTTCTTTTCCATGTTTCTTTCAAAAAAACTATCTAAGGAAATTCTTTCCCTCTTTCTAAATTAGCTTTCTGACAGAAAAAGTTGCTGTGGAACTCCGCATTTGGACTAGTGTAGCTTAGAGCCATGTATTCATCGTTATCATAATAATAGCATTACACCATTATTTTACATACTCCTCCTTTAACGTATATAAGTACAGTGCACTGTAATTTGTAAATACTGTGCTTTCAATCAGCAGTGCTTGAGCAGGAGCTTCAGAATAAGGTTGGATCTAGGCAGATCCTCAGGCTATAATATGCTCATCAACCATGGGTCCTCCATGTTCGCCAGGGCACAGGCAGAATGGAATGGAGTGGAATTATATGTGGCTGAATCATTGGTGGGATATTGCAAGGATCTGAGACTCCTTGCTCTTCTGATAGCTGTGTTTTTTGTCAGTCTTGGAGCAGGAAGATCTGAGCAAGAGCCTTAGTTCAATAATCCTCAACTTTATAGCAAGTGGTGAGATCTGAGGGCTTCTCATCTGTTTTGTCCTTCCCCGTGCCAATTTCAAGTGTGGGGAGTTCTTAAAGAAGTTTTTTTGAGAGAAAGAAGAAGGGGTTGGGTGGTACTTGTTTTTATTCAGAAGCAGAGAAGGGGATGTAACTGGATGTAGTGCAAAACTTCTGTCAGCAAATAAAAGGAAAAGGCCATTGGTCTCGGTGCGTATGTGTTGCTCAGTGAGTATGGCAGAATTGGTGGCTGTCACCTTCAGGTTGAGTTTGTAGTAATTACGTTTTCCAGTCATATGGAAATCCCTCAAAATTACACATGTGCAGAAACTTCTCATGTCATATATTTTCACAGGGAGTTCTGTATACATATGATCTGCAAACAACTGATATTAATTTAAAGCTATTTGAGGAAAATGTTTGCTTGGAGCAGGAATTAGAGGCAGTACTAGTTAAGCACATATGACTAGGAACTGTGGGATATAGAGTTTAAGTCCATGGCTGCCAGAATTAAATCTAATTCATCGTTAAACACTTCATCTTCCTCTACAGCACAGGTAAAAGGTCATACGCTCCAAAAATATGATCCAAAAAGGGATAATGTGGAGAGGGAAATCCAGATCTAATAGGTAAGCAAAGATATAGCTCTGAATTTACAATACATTTGCTTCAGGGCTTTTCCGGGTTGTGAAGAAAGAAATGAGATGTAATGCTGGAACTGATTATGTGCGGAAAATGGGACTGTGAGAAGGAATCAAAAGCAGAGATGAGTGAGACAAAAAAGAGGACAGTAGGGGAAGAGGCTCCAAGTTTGGGGCAGACATGGAGAAGTATTACTGCATGCTCTGCCCAAGATTTTTATCTTTTTGTTTCTTACTTTGCATTTATTACATAATATAATCCTTAACTTGTACTTTTATCTCTTTTTTTTTTTTTTTGGCACTTATATATGTTTTTTTTTTTGTCTCATGCACTACTTAAAGGAGGAAAATGGTCAAAGGCTGAATGGCTCATTGGATCTAAGGAGTCTGCTGCTCCTGGGACTGTAGGCTCTTAAGAAATTGGCAGCTGTGCGTAAAATAAATGAGAATATTATGTGTGCATTGATCATTAAAGTAACTAAGAGATTTAACAAATAGTTATGTAGATAGTAAGAAAAAATAAATAAAAGCAAGAAAATCCAAAGTGCTCTGTAAAATTATGTACTGTTTTTAGTGTCATGACAAGTGATGAAGGTATGACATTCTTCAACAATTGACAAAATGCTGTCAAGAAAATCAGTTTTTTACCAGTGAGATGCATGGCTCCTCAGAGAAGGTTCCAGACTTGTCACACTTCACTTTTGAGAGTGAAGCAAATATTTTGATAATGTATTTTTGACAAAAAATTGATCAATGCCATGCTTTGCATATGAAAGCAGTTTATGAATAGCAGAATTCAGATTCCTACCCACAGCTGGCATTGACTAAAGATCAATAATCATCAAGTGAGCTTTAGTTTTACCTAAAGCAAATTTTCAGCCAAAATGGCTTGGTCTCATGTTCTATTTTAAAAAAATATCAGGATTAATTAGTGAGTGTTAGTATTTTTCAAAAATTCTGTGGTTTTTATACATTTCCAGAAGGAGATGGAAATTTTCAAATTTCCAAACGGTTGCACTGGAACAGTCTTTCCAACCAGTTTTCTGTCAGCTTCTATAACAAGTTGAAAAGTCTGGGGAGGGGCAGCATTCCAGCTCTGATTCAAAAAAAAGTCATGTTGAAAAGTTTGTAAAATAGTGCCTCATCATGTGCTTTGATTTTTATATTTTAGTGTGTTATGATAATGGGACATAAAATAGCTCTCAACTTTTGCTTTCACAGGCTTTGTAATTCCCTCTTCTTGGGAAAACTATGTCACTGATACAATTTGGACTCTCTTCTGGCAAGTAGTAGTAGGAGCTATTGTTAAACTTTCAGCAATCACTGGCTTTGCTGATGTGTTTAGTGAGTTTTACTGTTCTCGATTCTCTTTACTGCAGTTCTCAATCTTCTTATCTTCTTTTTTATCCTTTTGTACAGAAATCAGATATGAGCGTGACAGAATGAAAAGAAAGCTATCCATACCTCAAACAAGATCATCCTGCATTTCATTGCAAAGTTTCAAAATAAATTATTTAATGTTACTTCAACTAGCATCATAGAATCATTAAGGTTGGAAAAGACCTCCAAGATCATCCAGTCCAACCATCTACCTACCACCAGTATTTCCCTGCTAAACCATGTTCCTTAGTAAAACACCTGTGTTTCTCAAACACCTCCAGGGATGGTGACTCAATCACAATAGCATCATACTGTCTAATATTGTTTCAGTACTCACGAAGAATTCATGAGCTTATTCATTTGCTGAAAGGAAATATTAGCACATTTTAAACAAGGACAATAACAAAAATAATCTCTCTTGACAATGTGTTTATGGAAGAGCTTTGTGGGAGGATAAAATCTGATTGGAAAATATTTAATGAGCTGTCTTGAGCAACGGAACAAATTTAGTTACTGAACAGTATTAAAAACCTGCAAGGCATTCCTAGGAAATTCCTTTACTAGCCTTAGCCTACAGTACAGGGTGCCATTATGGGCACCAGCACTTAAGCAGCAAATAATAACATAGGCTAGATGGGACATGAGAAGAGGAAATCAGAGTATAGACATAGAAATGCTGACTGCCATCTGGCACAGATGTCATTTACTGCTGCTCATGAGTCAGGAACCAGTTAAATTTAACATACTTAGCAGTCTGCTTACCCTTGTGCAAGGCTAAGTAATACACTAATTATTCTTCAAAGTTCCAAACTACGCAGTTCATTATTTTTTGAACAGAAAGTCTTGGTAATTTTTTTGAAATTACTATAGTTTTTAAATTTATGCTGGTACTCTAAATAAAAAACTGTCGCGCTCATGGTGACATAAATATGTAATAAAAAGTAATTTTTCCATTCCAGAAGATTGTATTTTGCATTAGCTTTTTGAGAGAAAGCCACAAGTTAGCAAGCTTGACAGGATTCCTGCTGAATGTGGCTTTTTCTTTCACTGGAGAGAAAGTGGAAGTTTTCATCTTAGTTTATTTTGAAAAATGCGTATACATTCCTCTTTATTTCCCTAAGTAATTTTGTTATTTTGCTAGAATATCTGTGAATAAATCTTCATATAGCATTACACAGACATACATATATTATAATATGTTCTACATTAGCTAGCACTGAAAAAATCTGTAGAAGAATTGAAGATGTTTTCTGTGTTTGCATTTTAGCTTTTGGAATAATATTTGTATAACCAGAGCACTCAGTGATTAAGTTAAATGTGCTCTGTCCAACATTTTCATAGAGAAGCAAAACTGAACACATGAACTCCTTATGTGCTGCAAATGGATATATTGAGGTATCTTCATTGATAATTGCTGCATGCAGCAGATTGTTCCTTTTGCTTGTACATAAGGTCATTTGAATTTAAACCATGGAAAGTATCCTAAATGGGTGATGGAAGCTATTATTTTTATTGCAGCTTGATTAATTTCCAACTTCAACCTCTTGGATTCTTAAAATATCATGTTGTAATTGTATTATTTTTAGGACAAAAAAAAAAAAAGTTGTTTTGAGAAATTTGTTTTGGCAATGTAGACAACAAACAAAATCATATTTTCTTCTAGAAAGAAAATGAATTGGTGTTTAAACATGAATTCTGGCTGGTAAGTGAGATGATGGGGGAGTGGAGAGGGTGTAAAAAGGGCAGGGAAATGGGAAGGGAGTAAAAGCAAAAGGAAACACAGCAACTGTGCCAGTCCTAAAGCCTTTTTAAAACATGGTTGCTTCTAGAATTATACTGTTAGCATTAACTACTCTACTAAATGTAATTTCAGAGCAGCTTGGCTATGCTGGGACCAATAATGTTTCAGCAGATGTTAACAGTGAGGGAATTTAAAGATTACAGAGTTTCATGGGTGTAGTAAAGCTGCAGTGGGAACAGAAATATTACCGTAGCTGTTATGTTCTGAGTGCACCACATTTACTGACAAGTAATACATGAGTGATAGTGAGGACCAAGGGAACAGAACTTTATACTTACTGGTCAGCAGCCTATAAATTCCATAAATTAAACAAAGTTTTATGTATTTTTCATTTCTTTTCAGAGTGATCATCTCTAAGGACCCCTGTTTCACGTTAATTCCACTGGCAAAGCGTAAGTCTGTCTTTCAGCATTTCTTCAGGAGGGTATTTGTGTGACCTGGTGTAGGGAACCTGCTTTGGGAGAGGGGTTGGACTCAATGATCTCTGGAGGTCCCTTCCAACCCCTATGATTCTGTGATTCTGTGATTTCCTCACTTGTGTGTTTCCTTTTCTTTTCTCCCAGTGCCTTCCAGCTGTAAGCCTTTCACAAGCAGCGCTTTCTCCCCAGTGATCCTTTATGGATCAAGCCACGGCCATCAGCTGCCCAGCAGGAAATATCACCTACACTAGGAGCAAAACCCTCCACTGAAATCCCTTTTCCCCAGAACGGTGCCATCTATTTTGTGCACCACTTTTGCCCTCAGTCTCAAGGCAAGAAAGTAATCATCATGACTTACTCAGCCCACTAGAGATCTAAGAATTCATGGAGAAGTTAATGTTTTAATTGACCTTCCTAAAACATGAAAACTGCAAACCTGAGACAAGCAAAGCAAGCTAGAAGGATAGGTCTGGTGCTCCATGTAAAAACTAACAATGCAGTGTTAGCAGTGAATGCAGCGTGGGGCATTAATAAATGTAGTGCAGCTGTCAGAGGTGAGGTGTGTGTCTACCGGTGGATCCAGCCACAGAGTGTGTACTGCAGAAACCAATTCTGGCTTATGGAAAGCATCAGCTGCTATATCTGGGCTCAATTAAGTATGGATAACATGTTCAGTTGAATTAATGTAAAATTTTATGTTTAGCTTGTATTTATCTGGTATTCAGATATTCATGACCATCCCGGTCAGCAACAAAATGATTTAAAAGTTAAAGAAACCAGAACTGGGCTTTCCAGAGGAATGAAGAAGAGAAACAAAATTTATGCTATTTTCCAACCAAGAATGAAATAATTACAAGTTAGAACAAAGGTATCCTACATGTTCACAGAAAGGAGAGCAGAATGTGCATTCACATTTTAAAGGCATGCTCTTACAGACCATATAGAGCCTACTGAATTCTATTTTCTATTTTCAAGTCAGGAATGAAGAAAAAAAACCAAACCAGATGAACTTTTGTCAACTTTCTCCATTGCAAAGCTCAGTACAAGAGGTCACCGATGTAAGAGCTCCCTTCCTGTGATGGTGATTGTGCAAAGCCCGCTAACCAGTGCTGGTTCTACTCCAGTAAAGTAAAATGTGCTTATGGAAGAAAACAATACAGTTCCACTGTGATGCTCGTTAGGAACAAAGGCACCCCCCCACACACCCCCCATATAGCAGTCTACATAGTGAAAGCCTTTTTATTTTGATGGCAGTCTTTCACTGTCTATCATAAACTTAGTGAAGCAGGCTTTCTCTATCCAGCTCTCCTTTTATTGGGCACAAATCACTCCTGACAGGAAGTTTTATGCCTAAATCCGTTTACTGTCCTTGTTGGTAGTCTTTAAATTAATATTTATAAGCTGAGAGAGGACCAAAAGGATGCAGCAGTAAAATATCTAAATGCTTCAGTTTGGCTTGAACTGAATTTTCTCCTCTCAACCACTGACATTGTTTAATTACTAGTGACCCAGGCGTGTATTGTCTCTGCTGCTCCAAGCCTACAGATCACTGCCTCTGATAGTATTGTGACTGACAAGTGGGGAGGTTCAAATGTTTTATATGATGTATTGGATGAACAGGTGTGGGTACAGGGAGAAGAGGGAGAAAAAGAAATGTGTCCAGAAAAGCACCTTAAGAGAAGTAACTTAAAGCTGAAACATATGATTTGACTACGAGAAAAAAATGAATGATATTTGAGTTGGCAAAAAAACTAAATGTAGTTGCTCTAATTTTAAACACATTGGGAAACAAACCAGAGGGCATACTGAGCTCAGAAAACTCAGATAGGCATATTCAAATCTTGAATGGATGATACATACACACACCCTCAGCAAAATGACCATTTTCATTAAATCAGTATGAAGGACAGTTCCTTTGCATATCAAAAACTGTTGGGTGAGCTGAAATTAGAACAAAGCTGATTAAAAGTAAAATCTTGTTGCATTCAATTGCTTCCTCCTTTTTGTTACTATTTTAATTTTTTTTTCTTGATGTCTCACTTCTGTCAAAGTTTGTTGAAGTGTAATACAAACCTAATCAGCTGTCACCTTAGCATTCAGGCACATAAAAATAATGGAAAGAAGAAGACTAGACTGGAAAGAAGTACAGATAACAAATGGTGGAGTTCTCTTAAAATGTTGTTATAGGAAAGAAAAAAAAATACGTAAAAGAGTAAAGGAACAGAAGACTCTAACCTGCAAGTTGTGTATGTGCACCCCAACCCTGACACAGGTTAAATTTTAGCACATCTGTTGTTTTATGGTTATATGAGAGTATCCCTAAAGAAAAGGTAGTAGATAGCCACCCATAGAAGATGCAATAGGTCTAAATCACTGTTGTCTATACTAATGTGAAATCTTTTATATAAGGAGTGAAAGAAACTTTTATGTTCTCCAGGTTACAGAGAAACAGCAGAAGAGGTTGTAATGCAAACAATTAAAGATCTATAACTCATGTCTCAGCATCTGCTGGATCTGACCATAAGGAACATCTAAAAGGTGAGTTCTGAACATCCATTTCATTTTGAGGATGAAGCCTGTCCCACCCTAATTTATTTGTTCTACAAATACTTATTTAGGGACATAAATAACATTTTTGTTTCGTGTATTTGCAGATTTGATTTATTATGCTTGACCAAAGTTTCTTTTACGTTCCTGGGTTCTGTCTTTTTGTTAACAGTATACTGATACATCCTTATTGCTTTCCTTCCTGGGAGAGCTGTACTTCATGCATGCTACATTCACACACAACAATAGGGCACATTTGATATGTGGGAAGAAGACTGGGAAATAAACCATTAATTCTTCAGTACCTCGAAACTGCTGTTCTTTTGTGCTCAAAAGCCTAAGCTGCTTCAGGTAGTCTTCAAACTCCTTTTTAAATAATGTTCCTGCCAGCTGAGATAGCAAATGACTATAACAAGCCTACTCTCACAATTATAAAACAGGCACAATTATGTGTTCTATTAGAATGACTCAGACTTCCCCTAAATCCTATTCTTCCTGAACAAGATAAAATTATAAGACTTGTAGAATAAGCCGATCATCTGCTGAGGGCAACTAATTCCCTTATAAGTCTCTCTGCTCTTGGGTAATCAAGCATCCAAAGAGATTCATTCTGCAGCTTAAAAGGAGATAGTATTTTGACACCTGAGCCAAGTATCCCAAATCTCTAGACGCAAAGTAACATGTGAAATTCTAAGAAGGACATGACGTGGTAGGATGTGTGATATTACAAAGCAAGATGTAAAAGGCAGGATGATGCAGGGCAGTGGAGGTAAGAATGTGTGCTCAATCAGCCAATTAGCTATTAGCTCACTATGTCTCAGCACTCCCTCCTCATCCTTTTCATGAGGGCACTACTTAGCAGTAGATCAGGATGAAAAAAAGCAAAATGTAACTGTATTTTTCATTACCTGTTTTTCTCAAGTTTTGCTTTTGGCTCTTTCAAATGCTTTAAGCATGACACAAGTACAGGGGCGTCTTTTCTCTAAGTCAGTGGGAATGATACCTCCATTCAAATGCATTTGTAATCAGGGCTGCATTTTGTTCTCAGGCCTTAGAAAAATTACAGCTTTCAGCCTCTTTCTGTTTAGGTATTGTTGCCTAAAGCAGACATTGGGACTGTCTAAGTCAGAACAAGACACTGATGTATTCTGGGTTTTTTTTTACTTCTTTATGATTATTTAGGTGCCTGGTTTTGTTAATGGTTTTTCTTATAGAAAAAAAGCAAAAATTGAAGACTAAAGCAGTTCATAAAGATTTGGAGAAAGATTGTCTAAATGCCTTTATTTTATTCTAGCTCTTCAGCAATTGCGATAATGCTTTTTGTGTACTGTTTCAGTTTTTCCATCATCAGGATGAAAGGCACTATGGTTTTCTATAGCATCCTCAGAAAGGCTGACCTACTACCCATAAAATGAGGTAGCACTTGATGATACAACCTCCTTTTTCTGAACCTTTTCTGCTATCAGAAGATGACTGTGGAGCTTTTCCACACAAACATTACTGGAAAACTCCTCCTCTTTTGGTAGTGTTTTTCCTACAAGTTGGATGAAGAGTGCGTGCGCACACAGCCAAGCATTTGCTGAAGAAATCTGTGCCCGTGGCTGAGGGATGCTTGCTAAATGGACTGTCGTGCTTTCAAAATGCACTTTCTCTATTGCCCTGACCTGAAACAAAGCCCCATGGCAATAATTTTCCATAGCTGAGAGACCTTTAAATTGAAATGTTGGGAAGTTGCCTTTCCATTGGCTCCAGCCCATTGTTCTCAATAGCCCACTTACTTTAACTTCCAGCTGTCCTAATAGAGGCAGAATAGTCAGCTCCCTGCTTCATGCTGTGCTATCAAATGTCTCCCTGTCTCCTGGTGTGCAAGCTTTGCTCTTTTGGGGGAAAATCCTTTAGAAATCAGGTATTTCTGATACACACTTTCACACTAACATGCTGAACGTCTTAACTAGGATGTAAATTTTCTGTTAAGCTGTTTAGGCTAGGAAGGTAACAGCTGTGTCTTGGTTTTATACCGGGATTCCTGGATACTGACCCTAGCATTGTGGGGAGCTCAGAAAAGGCTTTTTTCTTGAAGTTTGCTGGTCTTCTCTGCCTCTCTTGGTGGTTTGTTATCTTGCCATGGTGCTTTTCATTTCTCACTGCTCTTCCTCTGCTTTTCTACACTCACTCAGGAGCGGGATAGAAACATCTTTTGGACTGAATGAAGTCCATTTCTCTCTCTCCTCCACTTGTCTTTCTTCATTGTTTTCCTTCAGAGCCTTAGTGCCTCCTCCGCACCACCCATCATTTCCCTAGTGATTTTTTTGGTGTGAAGAGAAGGGCATGGGAACCAGGACAGAAGGCTCACTTATTCTTATGACCAGAGATAAGACAATGTAGTATTTGTTACCACTGTTTCGTGTGCCTTGCCTGAAGTACATAGGATTTCCTCCAGGGCACGGAGTTTTTCATAGAGGAGATGGGATTTAGGAACTCAGATGCCTTGAAGTCTGATCCTCTTTCTTCTCCCCATGACTGATAAAGATGAAATCTTATGGTACTTCACATAGCTTCCATACCAAGATTGATGCTTTCTTCAGAGTCTGAAGGAATTACAGCCATCTGTGTCTGGCCAGAGTTATCAAGTGCTGGATAGTAAAAAAAACAGTTTAAAATAAAAGGAACAATTCTTCAGGCCACAAGGATTTGGATGTCCGCAGCCAACCCGTTCTCTAACCAAACTCCTCGGAGGGCTAAAACCATAAGTAAGAAGCTTTAAGCTACTGCATGAGATCTCTGTGCTGCCACATCAACAGCTGTAAATCTGCTCTTGAGCTCTTCTTGCTTACCCTGTAGGGGAAGCAAAATTCTGCCTAGATGATGCAGTAGCATTTGGCAGCAGCACTCTGGCAAGCAGACTTCCAGATGTTTGATGAGAATGACAGCCTCGGAGTGGGAATGCTTGAGTGTGTGCATGCATGGCACTCTTTAAAATTCAAGGCTAGCTTGCAGCATTATCAGAGAGTGAAAATGTCAGAAGAAGGCAGTGTTCATAGCAGGCATTGCATTTCAGGCCTTAGGAGAAAAATTCGAGGAAAAACAACACTGAAACAGTTCAAAAATACAAAAAGGGGGACCGCAAGTAGATGAAACAAGTCTGAGTAATGTAGAATTGACTGCTACCTCCAGCCCAAGCCCATGAATCAGTGCACACCTAGTCTCACTGGGGGTATTCCAGATCTCTGTGCCCCATCACATTTATTTTCTTCTGCACAACCCCCCATCCGTTGCCCTACATTCAGAAAAATGGACTCTATTGCCTGGCTGTCGCTGCTGACCTTCTGATATCTTCCACAGATGTCCTTCACTACTGTGTCATTCCTGCAGTCCTTAGTCATGCTTCTGTGCTTTTTGCTGTCCACACATCCCAGTTCTCCTTTGCCTCTGAGGCTGTGTGTCTTCTTTCTATCCAGCACCTCCAAAGTCAGTGCCTCTTACCTGCCACTGAACAGTACATGGTTTTTGCTGTATCCTTTTCTCTAACCCTTTGCCTATATGCTCTACAAAAAGTGCATGTATAACGATATGTTAACTTGATTTTTTTTTTCTTTTCCCCCTTATCTGAAATGTTATATTAGATTTCTGTGATTTACTACAAATTTGAGTGGAAAAATATATTTTCCCCAAGTTTGAGAATTAATCAAGTTACATTACTCATCTGTTGTCATTTCCGTATCTTTTTATTTCTTTCTGATGAAAGTTTTCTGTGAAAAGCTTTTTTGTGTGTAGTTACATTAGATGAGCTGCTTTTGGATGTGTGAAAATACTTCTGTGCTCCGGTTTAGATGGTGCCCCTTTCTATTGAATTCCCACTTTCCAAAATACTTCATGAATGTTTCTCATTGTGCTGGAGATCTTTGTATTTTCATTGCAAGCTTTGCTGTCTCCACAGAACTTTTCACACACAAATTTATTAGTCCTTATTTCTTCCACTTAAACATAAGCCCCCTGTAATCTGACCTTGATGTCCCTTTACAAAGTGAAGACTCCTGGATTGGTTTTGTTTAAGAGAGGCTTGTTTTCTTTCTCAGCTGGATCCTACAGTGTTGGGCAGGACATCAAAGGGTCATGGTGGCTGAGCACACTAACTGCACCTTCCTGCCCCTGTGAGCTATGCTGAAACACAGATTTTGACAAAGTACTTGTACACTGTTCTGATAATCACGGCTCTCTTTGTAAAGTATCTATACAGCTCTGCTGAGGGTAAGGAAGCTTATTGCTCAGTCAACTGCTTTTATTCCAAAGCTGCTGTCGTCTTCCCTAAATAAACAGAAAGGACCAGTACTTTCCCTGGTGTAACACCACTGACCTCTCTGAAATTACACCGGGGATGAATTTGATCAGATTTGTCGTCAAATACATTTTGTACCAGCAGGAGCACAGATGAACAAGGCGAGCCATCCCGCAAGTCCAATCCAGGGCTCTTCAGTTGCCCCCATTGTTACCCCAGGCTCCTTCCTCACCTTAGGCAGAAGGGAATGATAAGGTCCAACTTGTCAGGACTTATTACTTATTCACGAAGCTATCACACCTTTGACACATCTGTCAGTTTTTATACAAAAAAACGAATGAGCAAGGATGCTGAAGTTTCCTTTCAGCACACTGGAGGGCAGTCCTTTTTACCACACCCTTAAGGCTTTCATGTCAGGGCTTAGTTGCAATGACAGAGCAGTGTGAGAGAGCTATCATTTTGTCTGGCCTACTGTGCTTTCCTCTGGACACCTTATACTTGCCCCCTGGTATTTCAGAGAATTAAGCTTTCATCCTTTAAATAAATAAATAAATAAAATGCAGGATGTACTGTTTATAAATATATAACACCAAACACCCAGTTTGTGTTAGATTTATGGATTACATGAAGATATTCTCTTTTTTTTCCACCAACATTTCCTGAAATAAATTCAGCACATTGCCTCATCATACTTTTGCAAAAGCAAACAGCAAAATATTTGCAAAGATACAAAAATCAAGAAAGGCAGCACACTGAATAGAGTAGTATGTTTTCTGATGTTTGTGGTCGTATATGTAATTTTAAATTTGATAAGTAGTATCACAAAATTCAGATTAATACTTAAACCACTGCAGATCTTAGAAAACATCGTGTTCAATAGAGTGTATGGCTAACAGTTACAAAGTGCAAAGGATATGCATAAGCATGGCTGATTTATGAAAATTCTGCATGTATACAGAATGTATTTATTTCCACATTTGGGCTTTGGCTGCATTCAAAATTAAAAGAAAGGCTGCTTATTAATTTTACATGAGCTTTTTTGGCTATCTCATTGAAGGCCGAGTTCCAAGCAATTTGCTGCATCCTTTTTCAAACACAGCCATTATATAAACTGAGCTTAAAACTGGTTCTAAGTTTATACTGCTTCAGTAATTCAATTTTCACAGTTCTATTTTCTAAAAATTACGATAACTAGGAATAATGTTTTCTAATGCTTTAAGTCATTAATACCTCTGAGGATGAGAAGGAAAGGAATGAATGTAAGATGAAGTAATTCAGTGCCACCATATATACAACTGTGGTTTCAGCTTTTCTTCAAAATCTATAATGCATTCAAAACCTGAACTTAATAGACTAAGCTTCCGTGATATATTCCCATACTGGCAGTGAGCTTGTCAGCCCTTTGTGAACACATTTGACTTATCTATATTACAGTTCTGAAGAGTTCTGGAGACTTCTTTTTTAAAACAGTAGATGCCTCAAGAGGGCAAGATTTTAAGTAATAGTACTTTCCTTTTGCTTTAAAATGTTTTAAAAAGGAAATGCCTATAGATATTTTATAGAGTTTGGAGTCATGTTTTTTACAGACATAGGGCTATTCAATCCAGTAGTTTGCAAGACTGGGTATATGCATGTGTGTATTTAAAATTAATCAGATTTTAATTTGATGATATCAGGCAGAAGTGATAGAACAGAAATCTTGTAGACTTTTTTTTTTAAAAAAGGAACTTTACTCTTTGTGGAAGGATGGATGAACCAATAGATAGAGGAGCATGATGAAGAAGAGACACCCAGCAAGAAACCTGCCTAACGACAGAAGCACAGAATGAGTTCATGCATTATTAACCATAAAGAGTCCACACAGTATGTATATCTATATTTCTGAGAGTGTGAGAGATGGACCATATGTGTCCCACCCGTGGGAAAAGCCTCAACTGTAGTTCACAATTAATTATGAGACACAAAGCAGTAGGAAATAGAGCATCATTAGTTCTGTTCTTGCAGAACTACTTATTTATGTTTTTATTTTCCTCCCACTGTGCTTCAGAACATAGATAATGTGACACTTGAATGTGCCTCAGGACTTCTTTATGGAGTTATTTTGCAACCACTTTTCAATCTGTGATAAAAAAGAATGAGCACATATGTTAAACAACATCAATCAAGTAGTTATTCTTTCTTGTACACATATTACTCTCCTAATCCATATAATCTCTTCAGTAGTAGCAGTAATAATAATTTTAAAACCCATAGACTCTCCTCAGTGGTGTGAGAGGATGTCAAGTTGTTCTGAATCTTAAAGATGGCAAAAGTTGATTCAGAAATGATAAAGTGGATTGAGCTCTCAGACAACATTTTTCAGTGTTTTTGTGTTTCTTTCTAAGACTACTTAAACATGATTCTCATCCTTGGTAGCAATGAAACTCAACTGCTTTTCTGGCACCCAATGAGATGTGTGTAGATATGGAGAGGGAAAAGGGCAGTGACTGCAGTAGGAACGTCATCGAATGAGCCTGAAATGTCATGTGAAGCAACCTCTTTTCCCTTCTTCGTATTCTTCCTTCATTCTCAACTTATCGGGAAGAAGAATGAAGTACACAGACAATAACAAAATGGCCACAAAATGATTAGATCATCAAAACTGGTGTCATTTTTTCTGTGTCCTAATTACTTAAAGTTTGTTGATCCAGAAATGATGCTTCATTTCCTTCCTCCAAGAATCCTACCTGTAGTTAAGTTTAATAATTTTCAAACAGCTAAAGCTTTATTTTCTCCTGTGCTTTTGTTGCAGATTTTCTTCCTGCCCCATTGGTTCTCCCATTCTTTCACAGCTCAGTTCATGTATTGTTGTGATGGATTCTGAGCTCAGTATCGACTGAGAACCTGACCTGGCTCCCGCTGAAGACAGTGGCAGGACTCCCATTGACTTTGACGGCAGATGGATCTGAAGTGGAATGCGAATGAGCAGATATGTTCTGGATGTTTAAGACATTTATTGACTCTCAGACTTCAGTTTTGCCCAAAGCAGAATGAAGTTAAACAATTGTGGGTTAATGATTTTTATTTTGACATGAGGACAGCAATGGGGGAGGTAAAAGAGAATCCTAATTATATTACTGACATAACAGGATATAGAAGTGTGCAATCGGCCCTGCTACAGCAAAGCAGATAAGCACAGGCTTAAAATTAAGCATTTATTTAAGGGTTTTGCTGAATAAGGATGAGATCATTCACATACTTAAAGTTAAATGCATGCTTAAGTGCTTTGCTGAATCTGGGCCCAGATACATAAACCATTAAACAGTCACTTTAAGAAAACGGTGGAAAGCTGTTATACAAATTCTAGACCTTTTAAGTCATACCTCCTACATTTCCCACTCTCTCTCTTTCTTATTAGCTCAAGGAGGAGGTTTTTAAAGCTCCAGTTCACGAAAAATTATAATGTTCATTGCTACTCAATTGTAATTCAAATTGCTCCACACAGCCCCAAGCATGTGTTCAAACATATAATCAAGCAAACAGGAGACTTGAATCTTGCCAGTTGGAATACTGTCGGTCGCAGATGCCACCTTTTTTTTCTGTAAGCATAAATGAAGCTGGGGAGAAAGGTTGATATGAACTGGTTTTTGCTGTCCATTTTTGGTGCTCTGTTCCTGTGGCTTGGGTTATTTGGGTACATGTTGCTTTGTGTCTGTGAGGGCTCTATTTTTTTTTTTTCTCTCTCTCTGTACTGTGGTCAGAGGAGTAGTACTCATCACCTGGAGTGAAGGCTGACAGGAATGAACATAGGCAGGAAGCAGCGTGACACACACATTGTCATGCATGACTGACCAGCAGCCATCAACAGCAATTAAACATTGAGAGCACTGGATCTTTTTGGACAGGTTCAAGTTTCCTGGCACTGCTGTGATTAGATGTTTTGCGCTGTTTCCCTGTAGTCAGTATGTGACACATTCCCTTTTGCTTGCTCTTTTCTGATATTTATTTTTGCACTGTCCTGGTGTTAGCATCTTCTTATAGCAAATGAATCACTTAGAAAGAGATCGTTTTCAAGGAGATTTGTATGGAAGGCTAAAGATTAAATGGATATAAAAATTAGCAATTTTTTTTTTTTTTTAAACAAGAAATGCCCCTCTTTCTGTTGAACATTACAGTGTTTGAACTTTTTTTGAATAAGCATAGTTGTCTAAGAGTTTCAATGAGAGAAACATCTGTGAATAGCAGAAGCCACTGAAGAACAACAGAGGCCTTTGGTTTTACCCAAGTGGCTGTAATTTTATTGTAATTTGAGGTGACAAAACAAAATGCCCTTAAAGGCAATGCTGAAGTGAAGATCAGCTGCAGTTACACTGAGCTGTCACTTGCTTGCCCTCATTTCAGGGCTGAGCTCCAAAGCATTCCCACTGCCCAGCATTTAACTGAGGCCCAGACTTCCCGGGCAAGGTCCATGGCTTGGCACAACATCCTGCACAGAGCAACTCTGCACTGTAGCACCAGAGGTTGCAGCAAAAGGCCTTTTGGCACACAACTCGATCTCATGTCTAATTGAATAGTCATGGGGTGTGAGGGCCAAAAAGTCTTATCAAAGCTCAGTTCTAACCCCATCACTTGTCAGCCTCTCCTTTCCTCCAGATTGAGTCCAGAATCTCATGTGTGATTAATTAATTGCTTCTGTTAATTTGTGGCCTTCTAGACTCTGCAAGGACCCAGAAAGTGCACTAATAAACTGCTGGATTTCTATGTAGGAAACTTTCATGCCTACATCCTTTCCATCTTTCACCTTGTATGTGCATGACATGGCCCCAAACATGGTTTCAACCAAAAGAAACAAAGAGGTAATCAAAACTAATGTGATTTCATCATTCTATGAGGAGTAACTTGAGAGGGCAGTGTAATTTTAAATCAGCTGTGCTCTGCTGTGCAACAACCAGTCCAGCCACAGGGGCCAGTGAATGCATTAGACTTTCTCCCGAACTGTTAATTCCCTCTTGCACAGTTAATGAGAGTTGTTCCAGTCTTGCATCTGTTTCACCTTTATGTTCTTGCAATAGCATTTAGAGGCCAGAGCAACCCAGGGGCCTTGATAGCACTGACTTTTGCTGATAAAATAACTCTTTAAGAGTTTTTTCGATCAGATAGATGACTGAGATCATGGAGCAGAAATAAGAACTGCCATAAGAATTTTTTCTGAATTTGTAATTCTCAGTGGTCATTGTAGTTTGCCCTGTTTGTTATAATAATTCTGCTATTTTGTGAAGCATAGTATTGATAACACTAAATAGGCCTCAGACGAACTATGTGAAGCAGAAAATGTAATTATTATTTCTGTAATGCAGATACAGAAACAGGCACAAAAAAAGATGAGTGACTTGCCTGAGGTCATACATTAAATCAGCAATGTAAATATATCAGAACATCAGCCACATCCCCTTTCTGTGTGGTGTGGATGTATGCAGGAAAAGGTGGCTTGCTTGATTCTATGTTTTTGTAAATATTCAAAGACTTTCTATCTTTATCCTAACATGTCACCATATGTACCTCTGCAGATATTAAAGAAGAGCATCAGATGATTTTGGAAGAAAAAAAAAAGTAAAAAAGTAGTGCTTGAAAGTTTCCAAAGCAGATGAGAAATAAACAGACCAAGCATCTCAGCCTGCAATGTCATCTTCATCTGTGAATCAGAATTTGGACCTGCTGCTGATGAGTTGGAAAAGCAATTGTGGCATGAACAATGAGACTTTGGGTTGACAGCCTAGGGGAGCTATTCGACAGCTTCACAGACAGGCTTCCCAATGTAAATGAAGATGAGAAAGTGCATGAAAAATCGATCACGCACTAGAGACAACACTTACTTCATTAACTACCTTCAGCACTAACCTCTTGAACACTGTTAGTAAACCTATTATGTCACAGCTGAGATGCAGCTGAAGATTTTGCTTTGAGAATTTAAACAAAGCTATATAGGAATACAGACCAGATTAAAAAGTAGTACCACGTAAGTCAACTGCTAGTTGCTGACATCAGTAAAATATTGTCTGTTACTATCAGGGAACGTAGGAACAATGATTAAAATTTCCTAATACTGTAGTAAAATTTTTAGCTGTTCCCTGGAAAAAAAAAAAGAGAGTATTCTGCAGTGTATGGAATGCAAATATTTCTAAGAAATGCTGTCATGTGACAGGGATACTAACAAGAACTTCTTAGATCTGATGATCTGTTTTTGGAATTCACTCAGGTAAGTAATATAAAATATGTAGATAGATATATAGTCATACAAGGGCTTCTCCGAAAGTAATACCTTCTATTTTAATATGTTGACCCACTATGTCAGAGGCAGATGTTGGTGGTATGACAGTAGAGGTTGAACCTTCCCACCAATATCCCATTACATGTTGTTGCTGTGTGACAGATGGCAGCAGAGGGGCAGTCTGACAGAATGGCATCTGACATGCAAGTGCATATGAAGCAAATGAGTGTCATGAGTTTCCTCCATGTGGAAATCACTGCACCCACTGACATTCATTGACACATGCTGTGATCGTCTGTGGAGACCGAACAGTAAACGTGAACACAGTGAGGTGGCGAGTGGTGCATTTCAGCAGTGGCAACGGCAACAGTGGGTCATCTCTACTGATGCAGATTGTTATGAGGATAGCATGCAGGCTCTTGTTCATTGCTGGTGAAAATGCATAGCTAATGGCAGTCACTGTATTGAAAAACAGTGCTTTGTAGCTGAGATTTTGTCTATCAATAGTTTTGTTGTGTTTTTTTGTATCTGTTGTAGTTTCCATAGAAATAAATAGGAGGCATTACTTTCCAAGAGTATTTAAATGTAATACAGGAACACTGAGGTTTTATGGCATTCAAATGGAGATAAGTGATCTAAATTCTTTTCAAGAGGAGCTGAAGCTTTATTGCTTATGGAGTTCTGATAGGCAGACTGGGTTTTGGTATTTGTTCTGTTTCCTAAACAGCTTTTTCCTTTATTCTGCATTCTGTTTTATGATGATAACTCTAAACAAGGTAATAGGGACCAGTCCTATTTAACGTTTTTGTAGGTGACACGGACAGTGAGATTGAGTGCACCCTCAGCAAATTCAATGATAACACCACTTCACTGTGGTCTGATGAGGCCCTTGCACAGCTGCCCAGAGGAGCTGTGGTATCCCATCCGTGGGGGCACTCAAAGCCAAGTAGAATAGGGTCCTGGGCAGCCTCAGCCTGGGGGAGAGGACAGTTCTTTCCACAGCAGGGCTGTTGGTGCTCAATGAATTTTAAGGTTCCTTCTGACCTAAGGAATTACATGATTCTAGAAATAGTGAAGAAACATGGTTATTGATTCGAAATGTCTTTGCAAAGCAGTGTTTTAGTTGGATAGAAAGATATTTGCTAATTAAATTTTGGAAATAGAATTTCATATTCAGTTCTATCTGGACAATGTTTGCACTCTTAGAGCATGCTCCTGAATAGCAGACTTTAAAAATTGTAACAGCAGTATTATTTTTCTACTTAAACAAAACTGCAAGCTCATATGAATTTGGCACAGAATATGTAAGTCTAACAATATGATTCCTATTGTTCACAAAGATAGGAATCTTAAAGGAGTGTTCCAGCAAATGGTACAATGTTACAGTAACTGAGGCATTTTCTGATGTATTTAAAATTACAAATTCAAATGTAATTTTGAATTTCTAATTTTGAGAAGAAAGGAGAAAGCATACCCCATCTGACTCTGCATCAGCAGAGAGGATTTGGACAAACAGAGCATAAAGTTCTTAAGCAGCATGCTGGCTGGGTAGACCAGTAATGACTTGAGTCTAGTAGCAAATCCTCTGAGACCTTTAACAGCCTTAAATATTCAGGTTACACATCATGGAAAAGGCAGCACTTTTGTCTCTACAGTCTCCCACAGAACTGGCTGAAAGGAAAGCTGAATGTTTGCTGTTGTTGCTAGCAGGTAATTTCTTACCTATGGGTACAGGGTACAGGGGGTACAGGGAATCCTTGTTCATTGCTCACAAAGCAGTATATATTCTTGGACTGCAGATAGGTCTGCATGAGCTTTCTGGTCCAGACAGTTTCAACTTGGAATATCTGTTTGTACATCAACAATAGGTTGATTTTTGATTTTTAATATTTGGATTGTGTGAATCTAAAAGATTTAATCAAAATGATATCAAACACATTTCATCTCTTATATCAAACCCTCTTTCCTTAAAAACAACCCACAGATGTTCTGTGTTCTGAAAAGTTGAGTGGTTATTGAGATGTGAAGAAATGATGCTCTGAACAATCTGAGCAAGAGATTCCCACAGCACCTTAAATGTGTTAGAAGATACCCAAGATTTATTCTTCATTTTTCTCTTTGCTTCTTGCATGTTTGAAGTACAGTAATGGATCTAATCCAAAATGGATTTATCTGTTTCTGATCACTCACATCCAGTAGCTAAAACTCATTAACTATCATAACTTCCAAAACTCAAGGTTCAGGTTGTACCTGCAAGGGAGCTGGATGCAATGTGGGCCCATAGAGAGGGCAGGAAGACTAGTGCTCTGTTGCAGATCATAGCATTGGACAAGGATTTATTGATGTCAGAGAAAGTATGTGATAAAAAGCACTGTATCCAGACAGATTCAAGTCCTGTGAGTTCATCCTGTCCTTTGCAGCATTCTGTGAGTAGGTGTTATAACGGGATGGCAGTAGAATTTTCAGGTAACCTTCCTGATGCCTTCTTCTCACTGTTACGATCACCCTGTAGCTTTGATTTTCTTGAATAAGAAAGAAAATCACAGTTAGAATTTCTAGAAAATAAATACTTTATTCCCTTCCAGAATATCAATTGCTAAATTTAAAGAATGCAAATAGGATTGAAGTATGCAAGAGGTAATTTCTTTACAGTTTTAATTCTGTCTTTATTTCACCCTGAAAATACTAAACCAGCTTGACAACATGCAACAAGGAATGCAGTACACAGAGGAAGAAAAAGAAAGCTGCTAAGCAAGAGGAGATAAAATAGAAGTTGAACTTACACAAAGGTTAGTGACCACCAAGTTAGCAGTGCTTCACCCATGTCTCCCACTCTCCAATACCCTCCACGCATTCCTTGTTGCCAACAGCTACCACTTTTCTCATCCATACTTCTGCTATTACTGGGTGTGTTAGAGCTTGCTACAAGCCTCAAGAACACAGATAAGATTATTTTCCTTCTCCCCTTGCACAATGCATGTAACTGAGTGCAGCAGTGGAGTAGTGGAGATTGACTAAGATCTCTTGTAGCTCCGAGGCCCTTCTTTTCAGAGTGTGTGCTGTTACTACCTAGTTTAATTAACATCTGTGCCAATCAGAGCAGCTGCCTATAACATAGAGAAGGTTAGCTGAGCATTCAAGAAGATAAATGAGGCAAGGGGTTGCCAGGGGGATGATGGTATGTCAGATGCACAGTGGCTGAAGCATATATACGTATCCCCATTAACTATACTCCTCCTAAATCTGGGGACAGAGTTAAGACTTTAAGACAGGGATGATGCTTCCTTTAACTTTACATTTTTGGGCTTTTAAAAGTGTGAATACAGATGTATTGGTTGTTCTAAAAGAGTATGAAAGCCCATCTGTTGATTTTAACCTTGTACAAATAGTAGCTAATAGAAATGATTAAACATTTGACAACTGAGAAAGATTCTAAGAATATGAATAGTGTTCCCTTCAAGATCTCTAGGAAAAGAAGTGCTATGAAAGTTCAAATGCAAAAATACCTCAAAATTTTTGATGAAGATGTGGGATATATCACAAATTAAGTTTCTTTTTTCCAACCAGATGTATCACATCTCATGGCCTTGAACAAGTTGGTGCTAAAATAAACTGGAAGCATCTGATCAACATAACTTAACCCAGTTTAGTGCACTTCTCAAACTTTTATAATTTTCAATTTGGGTTTTAGGTTTTCTAATTAATTATTTATTTTTAATTTATTGGGAAAACAAGCTACTCTTTCCTCCTAATAACAATCTTACAAACTCTAATTGTTAGGCATTATTCTTGCTTTGACACTGACATGAAACTGGTACTACAAAATGCAGATCTCATGCAACTTTACATTGCACTAGCACACACTCTTTGGGATTAGTATTTACCTACATATTAATTATTCTGCATTTATACTGGAGTTATTTAAATACATTAGCTTCTTGATGTTTTATTTGCCCAAGTACATTACAATGGTTTTGTAGGGAAGAAAGCTTCTTTATCCAGATTTGAATAAGGAAAAGTTAGCAGCAGTCTTTAAAGCACTCAAAGAAATACTTTACAGTTCTACAGTGGAAAACAGCTCCAACCCCCTCACCCCTCCCACCCACTTTTTTTTTTTTTCCAGAAACCTCAAGTGCTCAGAAAGCAAGTAATCTCAGATTTACATACAAAATTATTTGCATTCTATTTCACTCCAATACAAGTATCTCAAAAATAGTTCCTTTATAGTTCCTGCTGGTCAACATTAGGATAAAAGTCTCCATATGATTCTGAAAGTTTATTCTAAAGTGATGAAGAAAATTAACTCCTGCTTACACTTGTGCATCCATAGAAAGTTCCACTGGCAACAACTTATCAAAGTGTTTTTTTGAGAAATATATTTCTAACTTCCACTCAGCTTTCATTGCAGAGCAGAAGGTGCTTGGTCTTGGAAGATGAAGCACAGAGGGTGAGTCATGGTATTACAGTGTTTATCTCTACTATTGATTTTCAGTATAGTCACTTTGCTTCAGCAAAGGCTGAGCACCTCTGTAATTGGATGAGCAACCCAGGCCTCCGAGGAGAGGGAGGATGTACACTGAGGTGCTCACACAGAGATGGGCACAAAAGACATTTGTTCTTTTACAGCAAACTTGCAGTTTGAGTGAAAGAGTGCTGCTTCTAAGAATGAGAGCTAGAGAGAGTGAGCCATTATGTCCCTCAACAAAATAAAAGGGAGTAGCATACCTTCTTCGATTCCCTTATCTTCTTCCCTGTGTGTTCTCATCTGAAAATGGAGCAAAGTCAGGAACCACCCCAGCTGCACAGGGCAATCTGAAGAGCAGAGAAAACCTCTTCTCAGGTGAGTCTCTGAGGGGAGCTTTCTTTTGTACAATGAAGAGAAAAGATTCAACATGAAAGTTCTAAACTCCTTTACAATGTACAAAAGAATTAATTTTGTCCTAGCTATTACTCTAGCAAGTATTAGTTAGATGGATATCGTGGATATTATCTTGGCTTCTCTGTAAAATCTGGGCAAAGCAGAGCATCACAGACATTTATTTAGTACATGAAGAATGCTGGTGCTTCCCAGGGTAGTTCCTCAGTGCCACAGCTCCCATAGAGGCAATGTGAGGAAACGCATGCAAAATTTTTCATTTTTGCAGACTTTCATCCAGCCACCACAAAATGGTTCTTACATACAATCTGTGTACTGATAAGCTGTAGGTTTTGGAGATGGCACAACAGAATCAGAGAATCATAGGAGATGGAAGGGATCTCTGGAGATAGAGTCCAACTAACTCCCTTCTAAAAGCAGGTTCCCTACAGGTGGATGCACAGGAAAGCATCCGGATGGGTTTTGAACTCCAGAGAAGGAGAGTCTCTTGGCAGCCTGTCCCAGTGCTCTGTCACCCTCATAGTAAAGAAATTCTGTCGCGTGTTTGTATGGAACTTCCTGTGTTCCATTTTTTGCCCATTGCTCCTTGTTCTCTCACTGCACATCACTGAAAAGAGCTCCACCCCACCCATTTGACTCCAGGGTAGACGGGGAAGATTACCTCCCTCAACCTGCTAACCACACTCTTTTTAATGCAGCCCACTGTACGACTGTCCTTCTTGGACACAAGGGGCACACTGCTGACTCATGGACAAACTGTTGTCCACTCAAAGAAATGTTGCTGGCATCTAGAATAACTTCCATTGGGATATGCCATGAAAAATTGTGTTATCATGTAGTTCAGGTTTTAAACATTGACTTTTTCCGTGTATTAAAGGGTCTGATACTGATGAGAAGTCAAGCCAAAATGCAACCCTAATTCTAACTCCCAAAAGTATGAATCATTTACCAAATTCACCTCATACTTGACAGCTGCTGTTGATTTCAGTTGCAAGGTGCTAATCTCAGCAGTGGTAAGCAGTACAAATTTTCAAATAAAATGACCTGGTCAAGGAAGTTCCAGTGAGTGGCAGGCACTCAGGTTGAAATGGGAGTATTGGTTACATGGGAGTACCCTGGTCAAAGAAATGTTGGCACATGAGGAGAAAAAAGACCCGGCCAACATTTTCATAGTGAAAATGATGTTTTCTTCTTAGAATAATAGTAAGCCGAAGGTTTCTTGATTGTATATGTTTACTGATGTAGGAAAAAGAAAAGGCTTTTCACTAAAGTGTAACAGTGTATTCTTCAAAATGCTTTGATGCCTCACAAAGGCTGCTCTGAAAGTAATGTCTTCTATTAAACTGACCCAGGACATCAGTGGCAGATGTTGGTAGTATAGCAGTAGAGGTTGATCCTTCCCACTAATATTCCATTACATTTTGTTGCAGTGTGACATTTGGCAGCAGAGGGGAATTCTGACAAATGGCATCTGACATGGAAGTGCGTATGAAGTGAAGGGATGTCACAGAATTCCTTCTTGATGAAAAAGTGGCACCCATTAAAATTTATCAATGCTTGCTGAATGTTTGTGGAGACCAAACAGTAGATGTGAGCACAGTGAGGTGGGGGATGGTACTTTTCAGCAGTGGCAACAGCAACAGTGGGTCATCTCTACTGATGTAGATTGTTATGAGCATAGCATGCAGGCTCTTGTTCATTGCTGGTGAAAATGCATGGCTAATGGCAGTCACTGTATGGAAAAAAGGTGCTTTGTATCTGAGATTTTACTCTATCAAGCAGTGTTGTTGTGCTCTTTGTATCTGTTCGAGTTTCCATGGGAATAAATAGGAGGCATTACTTTCAGAGCAACCTACATTCTTAAAATTTAATGATGCGTGTACATTTGCAGTGGACTCATTTGGGGTGCATGCATGCATACTTTGCGGATAATTAAGTCATCAAAAATTGTTCAGCATTACTGGATAACTAAATAGCTACTTGTGAAGAAGTTAAAACAGCCTGGGGCAGCCTTATTTTATGCATCTGAGTTATCCCTAACTTAATTCTGCATTCATGAACTGTTTGTATTTGTATCTGGAAGATGAAGCTTCCAAATTTTTACTCTTTCCTCAACCTCTTTGGAAAATTTCCCCATTTCTTTTTTCAATAATAATAAGTTACTCTCAATACGTAGAGGCAGGGAGGGGTTTCTGTACACATAAATACAAAAAGTCTCTCAAAGGGCAGGTCGCTTTTCATTCTGTCTTATAACATAAGCACTTTTGAAATGAATAATTATTAAAATACAGTATCTCCTCTGTCAGAGTAACTCAGTTGTTTAATTCACTAATGTATCCACTTGATGTCACTGTCACTGCCCAGTAGAAATGTAAATGTCAAAGGGCTTTCTGGTCATAAATACTTTGCACCAATAAGTGACTGAGAAGCACAGTCAGTTGCCTTTTGGACCCTTCAAGGTAACTTTATCTCTGTGATGGTCCATTCTGTTGAGGTGGACACTTCTGCTTCCTCAAGCTCTTTATTCATGTTTTGCATTTCCCCAGAAGACAGTCTGTTTTCAAGCCTGTATTTTCCTGCATAGAAACACTATAATATTCTACATATTTTCTCATTAATAGAGAAAAAAAAAAAACTTGCTGCATTTTTTTTATTCATTTATTCTTAAGGATCATCATGTGAACTTTTAAGAAGTTAGTAAAAGGCATTTCTTTATTGAAATAGTAAGAGGAGTGCCAAGGGGTGATGTACTATCAGATGTCTCAATTTTAGGATGAAACATCTACATTCTGCAATTCCCTTTTGTTCCTCGCTGGAATGAGCAACTGGAATACCTCTTTCTCTTCCCACTCTCCCAGGTAGCCCACTCTCCCAGTATCTCATTCAAATCTTCATGAAAGAAAGACATGTTACTCATCAATTCTCCCTACATTAATTATTTTTGCATCCCTCTCTCCTAAACGCAGATGATTCATCGTGTGACTGAGAGTCACTTAACTACTTTAAGCTGAGATTTAGGCAATTGTCCACAGTGAAACAGTGTTATTTTATGTGAACTGTTCCTTGCCAAAGCCCACTGGCCTGGATCAAGTGCCTTGGGGACAGCTGTATCCTGCTTTAACGGGACTTGATCCTTTTGCTGTTGTTTTCTCTCCGTCTGGGTAATAAACATTTTCTACAGCTCTCTTCTATGCCAGAGTAAAGATCTCATCGGACAAAGCAGTGCAATATGCTCTTCTGTGCTCCTTGCTCTGAGTGTCAGTGCCTCAGCAGTGCTCCTGCCTCTTTTCTCGTGCCACTTTTCTAGAGCCCTTCGAAGGGTTGGAAAGCTGAAAAACTGGCATGTGGAACTGCATATTTATGCACTAGACTTCATTATTTGTGTGCACATAGGTATTATTGTGGGATGATGGAAATATACACCAAGAGCCAAATCCTCATTAAAAATTGCCTAAGAGTTCAGGCCAGGAGAGAATTGCAGGCACAAAGATTATTTGTGTACACTGCACTTTCAGAGGGTTACTGTGATTCATGTTCCTTTTTACAACATCTCAGACGGTCAAGCTTTGTTCTAAGAGGAATAGCCAACATTTTCCTCTATGGAGCTAGAGCAGCTTTATACAGCCCCAAAAGACGAAAACGACCTTAAAACTGTTGCAGCAGGGAACAAGAGGATTATGTTGGTCTGAGAGATGGCATTCTCAAAATCATCACCTTTTGTTGCTGTCAAAATTGGATGCATGGCTACGGTGCAGCTTGCCCCACTTCACTCCTAGCTCTTGTACTCCTGCCCTCTGGGCTGTTGGTAGCCAGTGCTATTTAGAGCTGTCCTTATGCTTGGGCTGCAGAGGTCCTGTTTGGCGTGCAGCCATCCCAGACTCTGAAGATATCAGAGGCCAATATTTCTGCCCTGACCTGTGAGCTCAGGCCACAGAAAACGACCAAGATCAAAGGTTTGATCTTTTCCCTTTTCCAGGCTCCAGGGTTAAATTCCTTCCTGTGCAAGGGCTCCCTTCAGTATAATCCTAGGAGCCATTTGAAGACATTTTATTTCCTCCTCTTCATAACAGTAATTCCTGAATTGTGCTAAACTGTAATTTTGGAATAGGCCATTATTGGTTGTTTGTAACATCGCACTACTATTCCCAAAATTTTCTCTTCAGTGCATGTAATATGAATAACAGAAGAAGCCATATGAAGGGGCCTCAAGTCCGGTATGCCTAGATGAATGTCGTTGTTTTTTTTTCTCTCCTAAGAAACGTTAATTCTTCATGAGGTACTTGTGGACCTATTAGCAGCCATTTGCACTAAGCAAGCAGCACAAGGAAGCTGGAACCATGGAGGGTATCTGATTCCTTGCCATAAAAAAAGGAAGCAGATGTACCACTGTCCTCATAGCAATCTGCCTCACTATCATATCAACTAGCAGCAGCTGCAAAGATGGAAATTTTCCATGTTTCACTCTATTCCTCAATGAAGTGTGAACTTGCACACCCTGCTAAGGCTGTTAAAATGTTGCTAAAGATAAGCTTTGTTTTTCTGTTACAAAAACAAAAATATTTTAGTAGAAATAAATATTCTTAACAAGAGTAACAAAAATTTACAACATTCAGCATTTCAAATGCAGTAAGAAATTCAAAGAATTAAGATTTCAGCATTAGAATTTATTGTCCTCTGCATTTTACATTTTGTAGTGAATGTTTTGTGATCCTTACAACATTTGTACAGACATATGTATAGTTTCATTCTCTTCACAGGCATATATTGCATAATTGCACATTCTGACAGTTGTCTACAGAATTGTTTGTTGGACAGAGATTGAAATAAGAAGTTAAATCTGAGACCAGGAAAAGTCCATTGCAGGGAAGGACAGGGAATGAATCAGATTAGCATTTTTATTCACATCAGTTGTGAAATTACAGGAAATTGAAAATTCCTAACAGAATAAATTAAAAGAAAATTGTATGCAAAATTCTGTAAAACATAGTACATGTAGTTCATTCCCTACAGTTTCACCATGACCTGATTCATCATGCTTGGCAACATAAAGAATTTGACTTAAAAGTCTAACAAATCTTCCTATGGGGGAAGTGAATTCTTAAGGGATCACTGCTTGACAAATCCTGTCCCAAATACTAGGGAATAATAGATAGGTTTTCAAAGGACTAGTCAAAAAAAGGCATCTTACAATGTTTTCTGACTGTTGTCAACTAATTTTCAGTACGTTTTTTGTTGAATTACAGAGCATCTTGATAAGGATGCCTTGGACTACCTTCAGGTCTCCCTGTGGCAACATAACTCCCAGCTTAATCTTTATGAGAAAATGAGTTTAAAATATTACAAGAAAAGAGGTTTCTATACATATTTGGATAGAAATGATTAAACTGGATTTAACTTATTTCAAATATACATCTTCCCTGCTGACCTCAACAGAGTAAATTGCAGCTAGTAAAAGCTGGCCACACAGACGGAACATATCTTTCCTCATCTCTTTAACTGAAAGCAAGCAGCTACACCATGAAAAACACTTTGGTAATTTCATCGGGTCTCAACTCTTGGAAGTTTTACTCCAGGCTTCCTTCCTTAAACCTGTGCAATTAACAGAGTTTTAGGTGGCCTCCACTTCACCCACAGCTGATTGCTTTTACAATCAGGTGTTTACAATTAGGAAGGACACTGATAAGGTTAACTTTCAAAATCTGAGGGGGACAATGGCTATTAGAATTTTGTTTTGTTTTTTTCTCTCCTTATGCTTTTGTGCAAGAATTGAGCTGAAAGGGGCAACTGAGAGTACACTTAAACACATTCATGAGGAAGAGATCAGACCTCTCTCTCTCAAGCACAGCAACTCAATGTGCCCGTGCTGGGGCTATGAATTTCTAAGAGCGGCTTCTGGTCCTCTATTAGCTGTGCCAGGGAAAGATTCCTCCATCACGTGGCTGTGCTGTACAAACCACAGCCCCTGCTAACACAGCTAACAAGCATAACTCACACAACCTTACCTCCTGCAAGGGATTGAATGCTTCATATGACGTATAGCATAAGAGAGGGCTTTTCTCAGAGGACACCTGTCTGATAGGCTGTGCTCTCCTGGGTTACTGTACAGCCTCTTGACTGCTCCAGGAAGAACCCAGTGACTTAACCAACCAACACACAACTGAGCAGCACTTACAGGCTCTACCTCACACAGGGCTGCCGCCCTCCTACAGAGAGGCTTTTCTAGCCTGCCTTTTTGGGACCAGCTCTTCATATTTGGTGGAGCTAAGCAGATGTATCTTCGGCCCTCTGCTTTCTGACCACCTGCTGCAGTTTCTGGTGGTCCAGCTGGTGCACATTCCTCTACTTTCCACCCAGTTCTCCTCATCCCTGAGGTGATGACATGTTCTCACAGGGAGCCTCAGGTCTGTGGCTAATGAAGCAAATTACTCTTGGAACTGTTTCCTGAATATTGGCAGTCTTGTTTCTCATCATCTTGAAAACAAACCCTGATTTTCAGTATTGCAAACAGCGCAGTTTGTGAACTAAGGACAATTCTTGTGTGTCAAAGATCACTGCACT
This sequence comes from Chrysolophus pictus, assembly GCA_037305975.1. NCBI lineage: Eukaryota > Metazoa > Chordata > Aves > Galliformes > Phasianidae > Chrysolophus > Chrysolophus pictus. The sequence goes on along the minus strand of CM074578.1, from coordinate 91,154,697 downwards.
ATTACTGTATGTCACTGTAAGCTTTTTCTAAATCCCCACAGCTCCCCATTGTCCCCTTAGTTCATTTTAAACTCCTCCTTTTATCTCAGTGCCCTTAACAGAGCACACAAGCAGTGCTTAAGCCCTTTCCAAGTTAATTCCTTTCCCTCCCCAGCTCTCAGCAAACAGGTGCAGAGACCTCCCACACGCAGCCGTTATCCCCTAACAACCAGCACAATTCCACAGCAGGCCTCATCGGGCACCCTTAGAGCCTGGGCCAAGCATTGCATTGCTCTCTGCCCATATATTAAATGCAAACTCCAGTCATCTGTAGTATTAGCGTGCAGTGTTTAGTACACGGTGTTTATGTTAGATGATTGGCCTGGCTGTCAGATGGCTGTAAATCAGTGTTGTGCCAATGAAATCACCTGAGAGTCTTCAACACTGATTGAAGTTTTCACATGTGTATCTCAAAATCTGCTTTTCTTTGTCCTGCTCAGGTGATGGCCATTAAAGGGGGGGCAGCCCTGCCTAGGGCAGGGAGTTGGAACTGGATGATCTTTAAAGTCTCTTCCAACCCAAGCCCTTCTATGATTTGCGTCTCTAACAGGATGATGGGAGAACTCCTGGAAGATACTGCTAGCAATTCTGAACAAAAGCTGACTTTTTTTGTAAGTAATAATTTATTTAAGCTTTAGCTTCTAGGTTTCTGGTTAATTCTGAGTTCTCTTACTGACTTTGTCTCTTGGCTATGTTGATAAGCTTTGAGTTTTCTATTTTGTTTTTAGTTGCTGCTTTGGCATGTTCAACCTCTAACATAAATCACTTATTGTATTTTGAAAGTTAGATAATGTGTTTAATGTGCACAACATTAAAAATACACATCTGTTTTGATGTTAGGTGCATCATGCCAGTAAATAGTATCATTTATCTTGATATGTTTCACTTCATGTATAAATGAGTAATGAGTCTGCATTCATGGAGGTATTTCTAAGCAGCATGGTTGGTTTTCTTTGGTGGTTGTTGGTTTTTTTTTTTTTTTTTCTTGTCCTTAGTTTCTTAAACATTTTGCTAGCTTCTGCATTTTTTTTATTTCTTGAATCACTGGGATTGGTCAGCTCTTGCCTTCCTATGTGCCTTTCCAACATTTTGTCATTCCTTTAATTATGCTTAGGCTGCATTTCATAATTTTCTTCTAGCACAGAGGTCTGTATAGTTTGTGGTAGATTGTTGTGATGTAGTGTCCATCACTAATCAAAATTAGCTGGTCCCTGGCCTGTCTGAGCCTAGAGTTGTCATTTGTGCCGTCCTGTCTGGAGGAGAAAAGGAGAAACAGGGCAGGATGGGGGTAGTTATCTTGCTTTCTGTTTCTTTGCTGATGCTAGTTCAGTGTGGGAAGAGAATGTAACAATCTAGCTGTTGGGTTAAGTACCAAAGCTGCAATTTTTATTGAAATACAATAATTCAGGCTTCAGGCCTGGCAGATAATACACCCTGTGGTAGTAAGTGTTCATAAAGCTGGAGGCCACCACATGCCCTGGACTGCGAAGCAGTGTGACCCTCAACAACCCTTCCCCCTGCTGCCCTTCTGTCTTCCAAACCACAGTATTCTTGTCAAGGCATTTAACAAGAATCATGTTTCCTTGTGGTAAGTCATACCCACTCACTATTTTACGTTCCTTTTTCTTCTTGCTTTATGGGGATATAGGCCTGGAAGAAATCTCGTGGCTTTTTAAGGGATGCCTGTGCTATTGCAGGCGCTTATTTCATATTTTTCTGTTTAAAAATACTATAAACTCATGCTGAGGTGGAAAGAAAATTGGGTCGCTTGCCCTGTTAGTGGAAGGTAGCTCAGATGTCCAAGTCTCAGAAACCTAGTTTCAGCTTCCAGAAAATATATATATTTTTGGCTCCATTTCTTAATATTATCATCGCTATCCTCTAGCTTAAGAAACTTTTCCCTGGCATCTCTCAACAGTGATGTCGAGCCATTTAGACTCTTATTCTCTTTCTTGTAGATGTATTAATAACTCCCTTTTCCACAATGTGTGTCCCTTTCACATAAAACTGCATAAGAGGTGGAATCATACTTCATCTAACCTAATGTCACCATATCACACTAATTTCTGGCTTGTGCAATACTGAGAATGGAGTTACTTCAGGTTTTCATTTACTTCTGACAGATAAATTCATTGATAATGAGAATCTTCATCCCAGTTTCAAAGACAACTGTGAATACCTCTCCCAGCAAAAGTAGTACTCTCAGAACACAAATCAGATGTGATGCTAAAGGAAACGTTTGATGTTAGTACCTATCCATCCATTACTATCTGCTTCCTAAGTTTGAATTTTATAAATAGATTTGCATCTGTAATGATCACTAAATTAAGATAGTTAAAGTAAAAGCGCAAGATTGGATGGGAAGGGAGAATAGAAAAAAGATATGTTCCACGTGTCTCTTCAGCTGACTTCTGCTGTCTTGTGATTAACACAGAATATAGTGACTCCTGAAAAAAATCTCCTGTCATATTATTTATTTTTTATATATTTATATAAATGTATAAATGTAAATAATACATTTTTTTAAAGTCTATGGTTAAAAGAACTCAGAAATGATCTTCTGAGCATCAGTACATTACTGCCTGCAGTTCATGACTGCAGAACAAGAGTCAGAGGTGCTGTTGTGCAGCCAACAGGCTTAATTTTTTTTTAATGGTTTAGTGTCAAAATTTTAGGAAAGATGTACTAATCAAGCTGCACAGTGTATCTCTAAAATAATTTAGTGCCGAGCATCCTTTTCTTGCTATATCTCAAGGGCTGTTGTACTTCCATGGGTCTGTGTTTTCAGTTGTACAAGTGCTTGTATCTCAGACTGGCCAAATTTATGGGAGTGAAAACTAACTGAATACAATGGGTATGAAAGTTGACAAAAGAAATGAGTTCAGAGAACTTTGGTCCTACAGTGCACGTGAATACATGCAATAAAACAGCAGATCTCTGGCACTAATTTCTCTCTTTTTGCTGAGGGAGGCCCATCGGGGAAAGCAGAAGAAACAGATGTGTCTGACTGGGACTAGCTAGAGGTGGTGGTGCAAGTCCAGGTGTGATCTTTGGTAATAGGTCAGAGGATGTTATGATAGTTTTGTTGTGGAGCTGTTCTTTCTCTTTCTAAGCTGTTTAATAGTACCTGTCCACAATGTCAGTGATCTTGAGGTCAGCAGCATGTGTGCAAGCTGATGATGCTCAGTGCAGAGCAGTGGTGATGTCCACAGAGCTCAGGCTGGACTCAGCATCCTGGCCATGCAGCATCAATTTCAGGACCAGAGCCTGGAAAATTGTTTTTGATGGTGTTTTTTTTGTTTGTTTGTTTACATCTTCAATGCAATCTCAAACTGGCAAATGGAGCACAGGAAATGAATTACTGGCCTTAAAGTGTATAAGTATTCAGAAGTTGCTATTCCGTCTTTCCCTGCAATCCTGACCCTGTCTCAATCAAAAAAAAAAAAAAACAAAAAAAACCAAAAAAACCCTGCATCCTTGCATCAAACTGGGCAGACAAAAAGGTCACAAGTGTATGATGTTTTCAGCTGTGATGCAGCATACCCTGCAACAGCACTCCTTCAAGAAATGAGGTGGTGTGTCCTGCCACTGTACATATGCACACTAACACAGATTTCCCTTACTCTTTCTTTCTTTGTTAATGGCTAGTGACTTCTTTCTCCATTGTATAAAAATGCTTCTTGACTAAATTCCTTGAGCTATGAAGCAGTTTAAATTTTTTTTCACCTATATCCTGATGGACAGCAAAATCCAGGGTGTGACAAATGGCACCTGACATCCAGGAAGGAATATATCCTTAAGAATAAATCCATATCTTCAAACTCTGTCTAATTTTATAGGACAGCCTTTCATTCTAGATCCATATCTACTGCAGTTTCACAAAGACCAGATCTTATTTTTCAGTTTCTGTGAATTATAAGCGTTACAAAAGTTCAGTTACGAAACTAAGTTTCTATTTACTTCAGAAACCTTACTGAACTTCCTTGTCATTCCTCTGTGTTTTGTATTTAGCCTCAGAATGAAAATGTAACGAGGAAATATATCTACAGTTGGGGCTAGGGAGCAGAAAGTGAAGAAGTGGATTGTCAAGAGGGATACTTCATATGTAGCCCAAGAGATTAATCTTTAATCAAAGTAAGATGTACTCTCTTGGAGTAGAAAAAAGGTATAAAAGAGAGGCTAGATTAAGGCATTATTATTTGGGTAGAAATTTGTCCATGTTATCAGTAGGTCTGTTGAAGTACTGAGCCTTAAGCAGCACTTATTGAAAAGAGAAGCTAATGCTATTTCCTTTAAAAGTTTGAAAGAGAGCGTATGTCTTTCCATAGTTTATTATAAATGGACAAAATTTTTGTCCAGGCACATGTAATGTGTTAATAAACATCCAAACAAACTTTTTTCTAAAATCTGTAGTTAGTGTTGTATCAACAGCTGTAATATCAGGCCTTTTTCTTTGCTGCAACTATAAAACATTCTTTTCATGATGTTCCGTGCGCTTCATTCCCTGCTGTCTCTACATGGAAGTCTGGAGTTTCATAACCTTAGACAGTTTCATGTTCCTTGTCTCTCTTTATAATCTGGGTGATCTCTGCAATTTGGTTTGTTGGTTCATCGTCATTTAATCAAAGAATTTCAAAGCCATTTGTAGTATTGAAATAAAAGGATATGGATAATGGGGAAAACTGATCCACCTGTTAACAGATGGTTGAAGAGATGACATAGAGAAGACACCACAGTTCTCCTGTAGAAGAAGTATGTAAACCACTGTATTGCTGCCTCCAGGTTGCTCTGTGTCTTTTTCACATTCAAATTTGTTTACCTTCAATTAGCAGCAAGTTTCTGAGTAGGGTTTTAGTAGAGAAACTTAGAAGGCAAGAAGCATGAGTGTTCCACAAGCCATACGTGCTCTGCTGTGAAAAACCTGTCAGCGGTTTGCAAACATGAATATAGCAGAATGGATGTCTGAGAGGTGGGTCAGAAGTTAACAGGATTTTGCCCTACTATGGAAAGTTAAGCTGCAGATCGGAAAGTGTTTATGTGATATCAGAGTTTGAGTGACAACTGTCAATAGGTGTTGGATGGAGGTGAGGTCAGTATAGATTTTTTTTTCAAAGGCTGTCTGCTGGTATTGCCTGTCATGAGATAGCTGTCATTTTCAAATCACTCCATACATTCAGCAAATGTAATGCATCAGCATGCTGGCAGAAACACTGAGGCAGCAACTGTTATGATTTTTTTTTTTTGAGATGGTGGTATTCTTCCAAGTGTGGTGGATGCTAATTTTCTACGCTTGTAAAATATTTTGGAGCCCTATAGATTTAGGAAAAGCATAAATCTTGATATTTTGCTAAGATTTCTCTGTGTTAGAAATTTATGGTATGAAGATCAGTTCTCCTAAGACTTTAATTAAGTACCCCAATGTATTTTATGTTTCTTTTAATGGACAGAAAATGACTTTTGCTCAAACAGGCTTCATTGTACAGTGTTATGCATTTTTCATCTTATGTGGGGGAAAAATCAATTATTTTAAGAGTTCTGTTCTCTTGGCAGTTCATTTAAGTGAATTCTTACTCTGTTAAATGATCATCAGTATTTTCTTTTTACATAGCAACTCTTGTAAAAGTATTGTAATGAACACAAAGCAGTGTGATTTGCCATCATGTAGAGAATATCAGTCTTGTGCCTTTTATAGACTTGTGAACTTCTCAGTTTCAGCTATGGTATTTTAATTTCTATTCAAGCAAAGTTGGGGAAGCATGAAAATGAAAGGCTCAGTAATAGGAAAGTGCTCACAGTTTTGACAAAGATACTGCATCTAAGGGGCTGTAATTCTGTTTAGCCCACTTGTCTAATTGTAGCAGGTCTAATGGAATAAATAACAAATTACTTCAGTGTGACCTCAGAATCAGATCTGCAATAGTTACAATGTGCTGTGTATTATGACAAAAGATTTGCGTTGAAGATAACATCCACATGTGTGTAATAAGACTTCATTGGAAAGTTGCATCTGACTTTGTTGATACTGAGTTATGTTTTGACAGGCATATGAGTAAAAGATAAATTTGACCTTTTATCTAAGATTGTGAATTTTATCTTCTAAAGCTGTAGAAAGAAGTAAGATCTTCCCCCTTATCTCAAACTCCAGATTTTTTTCAGGTCGGGCTGTTCCAAACAGTTGGTTTCACCAAATCATATTTCTTGACATTCTCATTGAGGCAAAACTCTGCAACTTAGAGGGGAAAAAACGTTCCTAAAACAATTGCTTGCTCTTTCAACTGTCTTAAAAAAAAAAAAAAAAAAAAAAAAAAAAAAGTGTAATTGCTGGAAATGACAAGTTCAGTAGATTCTGACATAGGTTTTCAACAAAGTTATTAGTAAAACATTCTTCCAATCTGGAAGAATCTCAATTGCAAATGCACTAATTTTATCACTCTGTTAACCGCACCTGTTTTGTTCTCAGGTTTTCTATTTGTAGTAATAGCAGTATCAAAAGTTCTTTAATAAAAGTTAGTCTATTTAAAACTCTGTCAATCAATTTTCTCACACATTAAAACGAGTTGAACATGTGAATTTGTGATATAAATTTATTCTGGGGTCATGTTTCCAGAATTTAATACAAGCAATCACAAACTATTGGAAGTGTCATATATGCAATAGCAATCTCTTTAGTCTAAAAGTATTATTTGACATGCAGAGTTTTTTTATTTTTCAAAATACAGAACTCTGGTACAGGTATGCTGTAGATGCCTTTGGTTTTAAACTCCAAAGTTGATGCTGGTGCAGCTCAGGATGAGGCAGATATCCAAGGGTGCAGGATCAAGAGCTCTGACAATTTACGGAGAGGTGGGGTCAGAGATTCCTGTCCTGGTGATTCATCCCCTCTCTGTCGTGGCAGCCGGCTGGGTGGCATGCTCAGAGCCTAGGGCCTGGTACCTCCTTTTAAATCATTATTGATTTCAGTTTACACAAATATCCCTGGCTGTGAACTGCAGCAGCTGAGGGCTCTGATTCACGATCTCTGTCAGACTCAAAAGTGGTGGCTGAAGAGCTTTCTGAGCACATCTGCCTCTTCAGCAACTGTATCCAATTCCATTCAAGTTGGAAAACGAACCCTGGAATGTTCTTCTGTCCATTTGTGAATAATTATTCTGTCTTGTCTTGCTCAGTTCTTGCATGCGTGACTGAGAACAGAGCAAAGCAGAAAAAGCACAAGTTGAAAAGCTGCTCAGAAAAAGAAGGTTCTGAGAGAACCAAAAACTTGGCATTCTGAGGGCTATTTCATTTTAGGGAAATGATGCAGGGGAAAAAAAAGGAAGGAAAGAAAATATTAATTAACAAAAAGGCACGTATTCAAATGTGTTATCAGAAATAGCAATTATAGTTTTTTTTAAGTTCTGTAAATGTTGAAATATTTTTGAAAGATTTTTTTTTTGCTTCATTGTGAAATTTGCAGGAGGAAATAACTTTTTCAGGGAAAGATTAGAAACTTTCCTCTGATAAAAGTTTTTTTCTACGATCAAGAAGATTTTTCTTTCAATGGAAAAAGTTGCAGACTAATTTTTTTTAAAATAAACTTTCAAATCTCACTGGGGGTAGTGTTTAAGAGGCAGAGAATGCATGTGGGGGAAGTTACACAAGCGGAAAAGTCTACCATTGAGATTAATAAGTCAAGAGCCCATCAGAAAAGCAGTTGTTACTGTAACCTGTCTGTAAACCCACGTGGAGATAAAATAAGTAAATGGTAGTGGCCCGCTGAGCTATTTTGATTTATCTGCAGATTAGATAGAAAATGGGCTCTTGCATTTCATACAAAGGTTCTGACATCTTCTAGACTGAACTGGGGTTTTGAAAGGAGTTTTGATTTGTTATTCCTCCTTGAAGATAACCCTCACTTCCAGATGCCCAGAATACTTGTGTCTTCCAAACCAAATTCATGCGAAGAAAATGAGAGCGTTTTCTTTTGCAGTGTGCTGCAAATCCTGTGTGTGTTGGAAGGGCCATTTTTCAGTGCCAAAGGAGACAATTCTCGTTCACAGCTAAACCAAAAACTCTATTGAAATTATTTCTCTAAAATTTGGCCACAAAAGGCAAATTTGCAACCTGGCAAGTTATTTTTAGTAACGCCCCTGTAATGATCAGTGCACATGCATGGAAAATAAATTGAATTACGTCTCACCCTTCCATTTCATCCTTGGCTCTAAGGGAAAAATCCTTGTCTTCAGTGAACTCATTCCCATCGTGCCTGGTCAGATCCTTCTGCCAGCAAGCAGAGAGTGCAAATGTGGTCTTTTCCCACTTCTTCCTTTCCCTTCCTCTGCCTCTTACTCCCCACCCTGAGACCGCCTGAGTCCAAAGGAGAACAGTTGGGCTGGCAAAAGGACTCAAAATCTAGGGTCTAATGAAAAGGGCAAAAGATCTTGGTTGTTCAGTGTGGCAAAGAAAGTGAGGAATGAAGGAGCAAGAGCAGAGCATGACAGCAGTTCTCAAATCTCTATAAGCCTGCAGTAGAGGTTTAGCCTGTAAATTGTTAGCATTTTATCATATATACAACAGGTTAAAGGAGGTGGTGTAATAAGGATGTAAGTAAAGCTACCTAATTTTAAAGATATTTGTGCAGTGGGGTAGACAGGCTGGAGAATCTGAAGAGTCTTGTTGAATGCTATTTGCCAAGAGGTTAGGTGTGCATTCACTGGCAAGAGGGGATGGACAAGGTGATTTTTCTTCTTCTTTTCAAGAAGATCTTGACCTATCCCTGACCAGAGTTAGAAATGGGATTGAAAAAGGAATGTGATGGGGCCACTCAGAGTAAGATGCAAACAGGTTGCATAGAGATAAGTATTGCTGACAATTCAACTGTGCTGTATATCCAAAAAATATTAGTTTGTTATTCATTTTTACAGTCACATTTCTGTCTTAGTACCTGTAAGTCATCCATCATTAGGGAAGGAAGATGTGATTTCTTTTATTCTTGTTAAGCAATTATTGGATGTAAAAATTGCAACACACACCTGCTATGTTTTGAACCTGTTACTTCAGTTTGTTTGGAGGTATCCCTGACCCCCTGGTATCTTGACCTGCTTCAGACTTGCCTTTTATTTACAGGTTCAATACAACTGCTGTTTTTGATGTACAAAGCTCTTTCTGGATTGGATCCTGTATATCTCTGGAATTACCTGTCTTTTGTGTTTTTCTTCAAGAGTTTAAATTACCTAGAAATTTTTAAGTGCCTTAAACACAAGGCATTGATGTTCACTTACATTTGGCTGTTTCATGTCTTTCCTCAGTATATGTTGCCCTTATGGATAGTCATAACATTGTTGGCTTTTTTTTTTTTTTGCAGCACAACATAGATATATAGAAAGAGCTCTGATTTCTTTGTGTGACTGACTTGAAGACTGCCTTCATAGTGGGTTAATTTAGACAATTGCTTTGGTTAGGCTTTTGCATTTTGTTGTAAACACATTCGAAAACATTCTACATGACTCATTAAGTAAATAGGAGCAAACGATCTAATCAAGTAAATACAAGCTATTATGTAGTAAGTAGCAGTCCACTGGCTCATAGTGTTTGTTAGTGTTCTGAAACCTCTTTTTAGCATCACCTTAAATCTTAAACTGACCATATAAAAAGCACTTGTATTTGTGGGATGTTTGATTGGCTTTGAAAGCAGTAGGGTTATGATACAGTGGGAAGCCAAGCAGTAGCATATGTGATATTTGTTAGACTTGTTAGATACCAGAGTTGCTGAAGAGAACCAATTAACTTCTGGCTGAAAGTTGGAAGGTGCATGTATATTGTGGATGGTGGCTGAGGTGGTCTGCTTCCATCAAGGGACTCTGGCAGGAACCCATGGCAAGAACAATATGAAGATTGTGGTTTTTCAAGCACTGATTTCTAATTTATTTTAGCCTTGGGCTTTGAGCAGGAAAAGTTCTTCACAACAGTGGACTTTAATTATGGAAATAGTACAAAAGCTTTGCTGGTTAGTCTTGTTACTTGGGTGTGTTTCTTTACTGAAGGTGCACATCTCTTCTCTTAAGGCATAATGCGGTCTTTCTAGTTCTTGCTGCATCTGTGCTGGTTGCAGGGGACTGTTCTAGAGCAAGCCAGCCATTGGTTGTGCTGAGGGTTTTACAGTTTCGCATACTGGTCTGCAAAGCTTGTGACTGGATGAGAGGAGGGGGAAGAAATTAAATATCAGAAAAACTTTACTACCAGATCTAAAGTTGAAAAAGATTTGCTCAACTGTCCTTTTTTTTTTTTTTTCTTAAAAGATAAGTATAGACTTTAGTTAAATTCATATGTCCTAGACCATTACTATTTTATAAATTATTTTTATATCAGCATAGTATATTTCCTAGGTTTTTCCTTATGCAGATTCTCACAGAATAATAGGGGTCAGAAGGGATCTCTGGAGATCATCTCATCCAACCATTCTCATTGACTTCTATTTGGAGTAACACCTTGTTAAGAAGAAAACTGTGAGATCTTTACAATTGCAACTCTTCTTGGAGTTATTCTTTTGGTTCAGGATACACTTACTTGAATAAAAACAAACTTTAAAAAATTAAACAGATTAAGGCTTTTGGAATTTTCTCCTCTTGAATATTTATATTGACAAAATCTCTGCACGTCTATGTGGCTTGCTTATACTTACTGATTCTTTTCATCTTTGTTCTTTTTCTTTCAGTGTTCTCTTGAATTGCATTTTTCCCAAGCTGTAAATTTTATCAAACAGTTAAAGATCAGGAGAAAAAGGAGCATGCAAAAGTGAAGGGGGGGAGGGAAACAATTCTTTCCTGTCTCTACAGCTGGCAAGGACCCCTGAACAGCAGGACCAAGCTGTTCTGCTCTGTGTGGGAGGAATAACTTGATAGCTGGTTCAGATTCAGCAAGACAATTCAAGCAATGCCCCCCAAACTGCTTTGATGTAATAGCTCTTCATTACCTGAAAAAAAAGCTAGCAATCTTATGCATTAACTCCTGGTACATGTTAATCAGGCTGTTTGCTGAAGGTGCCAGAGAGAGCTGAGGAAGACTGGCAGAGACACTTGTGCTACCATTGCTCTTGCTGCCTCCCATATGTCTGGAAATGGTCCAAATACATGCAAAAAACATCTGACCTCAAGATATCAATGAGCACTTCAAAGTGCCGATCTGTTCATTCATTTTGACTGTCATCATGGCCAAGGCATTGAGAAGATGACAAACCTGATCAAGACCATGCTGTGTATGTTCTCTGAGGTAAGGCAAATGAGAGAGCTGTATAATCATGCTGACAACACTGATAAACCCTGCTTCTCCCCTGTTAACAGTATTGTGACTGAATAATGGAATTCATATCAAATTCATGCTCCCTTTAGACATTTGGAATTGGAATGAAGATGCTACTTAGCTCTTAAATGCAGCCAATTTCTGTTTTTTCAGACAGGTAATTCAAATAAAATGGGGCCAATTGACATTTGAATAAATAAAATACTATTCTATGTGTGTTAGAAATATTTTTCTGCTTGAAGTAGAATAGACCAGGTAAACTCTACATAGTTTTATCAGACTTTTAATGTCAGGCATAGTAAGTCAGACCAAGAAAAATACAGGTTACAAAAAGATGAGCATCTTGGTGATGGCTGAAGATGCAGTCAGAAATCAAACCGTTCTTGCCTTGGCTCTAAGCCATCAGTTTCTCAGCAGCTCCACAAAATGTTTGAAGAGATTACAAAGTGAAAACTCAAGTGTTTAGGGGATCTAGGGTCATAACCTCAACTTTACATCTTCCACTGGCTGCTCTTGGTGTGATTTAGCATCTTATGGGTAGTGTTTCTGAGCTTTCCCCAGTGCATCGGGTGAGAGAAGGCAACTTCTTATTCAAGTGTTGTTAAGTTTGCTGCTACTGGGAAAATAATTAAGTGTTATGAGTGTTACTCAAGGCCAGAACCCTTGACAATGTAAATCAGCTCCCTGTATTTCAGTGACTAATACCATTGATTATTACCAGCTGAGAAGTGGGTCCCGAAGAGTATAAAACAATAGTGGGTCAGAATGAGCAATCTATTTTCATATATCCAGAAAGATTATGCCTCTCCAGAGATAGAGGCAGACTGTTATCACTAGTTATTTTTCTTTGGAAAAGGAAAAAAAATAAATGGTTAGATTCATCATCTTTGTACTTATTTGTAACAATATTAGTTTTAGCTTTAAAACAACAGTCTGGAAATTGAAATGCTGTCCACTTTAATCTACAATGCGAACTTCTGTACTTATACACTATATTCTTATTTTCATTTAATTACTGTCATATGCTTGATCTTTGTTTTTTATTAAAAAAAAAAAAAGAAAACTCAGCCTTATTTACTCTATTTTATGCTTCTCACACCAATTTTTTTTTTTAAGTTACACCTGCAGATTTTTATCTGCTTTCCCTCAGCATAAAAGCCTCGGGATCAGCACTTTTCCGTTCTCCCATGAAAAGTGATGAGGTCTTGCAATGGCTTAAGTCATACGATCTGTCTCATCATCGCCTTAACCAGACACCAGGAGCAACAGCACAAAGCAAGTGCTGTCTTGGCAGCACTCTGCTGAGGTCCCCATGCAGATGCTCTGCGTATTTCACAGTAGAATTAGTAACAGCAATCATTGTCGAAGACTGAAAATGTCCCTGCTTTGGGCTGCTCCTGGCAGCGAATGATGACAGATCTGTTCCCTTCACTCGACACTGTGAGATGTCCACGCACTGCAAAGCTCCATGGTTCTGAGGCACTAAATCACATCATAGGAACAGGCGAAACTTGGCTGTAGTACCTGAGGCTTTCCTTGTCTGACATACTGTGCTGTCAGGCTTTATGAGGTGCACTAGATCTCTATGTCTGGACTCTGCTGTGCACCCTGTACTTTCTCTCTCTCTCTCACTTTTTTCTTAATTTGTCAGGTGAAGTTCTTTTTATTCAGAATACACGTATTCCTGATTTGTACATTGTCAATTTAGTAGGCGTTCACTTTAAAAGTGTCTTGAATAGATAAGCAGTCTGTCCAAAATGTTCTTTGATGAATTTTAAACAGTGACACTGACATGCACTTTTTCAAATAAATTTGCAATACTTTCTTTTACCTGAAACAAAAATTGGCTCAGCAACTGTTCATAACTTACAGTAATGTCCCTAAAAGTACAGCTTTTAGGATATGGTTAGATATGTTGCACACAGCAAGTCCACTTAAAATTTCCTCGCCTTATCTTGGGAAGAGGAAAGTCAGATCCTATTTCTTTTATAGTATCCCGAGGTATTTTTAAAGGCTTTTTATTCTTTACAGGATACAGCTCAAATGAATAGTTGATTATTATTATTATTTTTGGAGCAGCGTCATTTTGTCAAAACTACCTGCAAATCCAAAGCTGCCCGTTATTTGCACTTGGCTCAGAGCGCTATTAGTTTATTAAAATGTCTTACAAAAATAGTTTTGTTGTCAAAAGAACAGTGTTTAGAAAATAAAACCCAGGATTTTCCAGTGTTAGTGATAGCTTTTGCATGTTTTCTAAATCATTATATGTTTTAGATGACTTACTGGTTTTTTGACAGGAACTTAAAAGACAGCATGCGTCTTTTTGTTCCTTATAGCAGTTCTGCTACTTCCATTTGTGGAAGTTAATGTGAAATGAAAAGGAAAACCCTACAGCATTAGAAGTTTTAAAGTATTTCAGCATTTTATTAATTAAATAATCCAATCTGAATAATGATCTTATTAAATGTGTCTTCAGCAACTTGAAGTGGCCAAAAGTAAAATTAGATTGGAGACAACTAGCATGGGAAGTATGACTTGCACTCTCACCCAGTGAAGTCAGCCATAGTGCCACCCCCGTGGCACTGGAGCTAATCAAGTGCAAAATGCAAGTTTAATTTATTTTGAATGTAATGTGCAAAAAGAAAATACAGTAACATTAATACTTAATAATCAAAGTAGAATGTACAGTAATCTCTTTAGTAGTGATTACACAAATTGGAAAGAGAAGTTGAGACACCTGCCTCTGTCTTAGAAGACCTTAATCTGATAAAACTTCAAGGGGGGCAAAAAGTAATTACATGCTTGTTGGCACTGAGCTGAACAAATATCATCCATTTTTCAGCCCAGATTCCAGCACAAGTTCTTGGGTTTGCCTCATATGATCATTAAGCCTGTCATCCATTGAGTTTCTTTTAACTTTCCTCTCCATGTTCATTTACTTTAGCTTGATGTCTGCACTAAAGTAGAATGTTTAGTTTTGTTCCCTTGAACAAGGCTAAAATGGAGGTGTAATTTCCAGATAGTTTTTACCTTTCTTTTTTCCTTTTTGAGATTGCAGTATTCTTTCTTTAGGGCAATTAGCAAGATTTTTTTTCTATGAAATGCTAATGTTAAACAAAACTGAAAGGTAAGAGTTAAAAAATAAAAATATAAGATATCATTTACTAAACACCTGTGAATTTCCACCTCTTATAGACTTAACTGAATAAGTCATTCTCAGCTTTGTTAAAGAGGGAAAAATATCGTAAAATAACACGTTTCAATTAAAGGAGAAAAGAATATTATCATGAATTTTAATCTGTTGCTTAGCACAGTGAGCTGCAGCCAGAAGTTCTTATATAGCCTTGCCAGGAAGGTCAGCAGATCTAGACACCATGAAGACTCCCCCTTTTTGGCCATCATTCTTCCTTTGGCTAGATAAAAGTCCACTGTGTTTCTGTTTCTTTGTGTGACTGTTGATAATGCAGGTGTTCTTAATAGGCCTTAGAAGAAAGTAGTAATGTCAACTTCCATATTTTTTAAGAAAGCCTCCTTTTCTCTTATGTTGCATGTTCTTGGTTGTTTTTTTAACAAAGTCTAGAAGAAATAGGCCGTAAAATACCTGTTCAGCAGAAGAGATCTGAAGTTTTTTAAAATCAAAATATCTTGGGCAACACACTGAATGTCTTTGCTCTCTGTAGTTGGCAATACTCTAACAATTTATTTGAAAATTCCTTTACAATCATCAAGCAAAATTCAGTACTGTCTTTTGCATGTGAAGCTGCACACCACTCCTTGGTTACTGCATTAGCTATCAGTAGGGAGACTTGCTTTTTCCACTACTGGTTCCTCTATGTTCAACAAAAAATTGAAATGAACAATAGGGACCAAGATTCTTTTCACAGCATCATATTAGATTCCTTTTTTTTTTTTTTTTGTCTGAAGTTTTTGTCTGGGTTGTGTTGTCAAAGGGGAATGTTGGTGAATTCAGAGGAAGTAAATGAAAGCCAATTTTTCTTTGGTGGTAGAAGGGCATTCCTCTGCAGTATGAACATTTGATGCTTACTAAACACTTCTCTACTTGAAGGTAAGGAGAGATTTGAAATACAAACTGAGAGAACTAAATTCAGTTTTGTATATTCATACAGTTTCAAATTCATGTCATATCCTTTGATCAGGTAGCCCAAATATCTCTTAGCAATTTTAAATTATTTGCCATCTCTGAAATCCCAGGGACCAAGTCTCCTGAGGACTGTCTCCTGAGCTTTTTGCACCATCACAGACTTTGTGAGATGGGCAGGGACCTCTGGAGCCCATTTTGTCCAACTCCCTGCTCAAACAGGGCCACCCAGAGCAGGTTGCCCAGGCAGGAGACTGCAAATCCTCTCTGGGCAGCCCATGCCTATGCTCCATCACGGTAAGGGAGTCCTTCCTGATGTTCAGAGAGAACATCCTCTGTTTCAGTTTATGTACATTGCCTCTTCAACTATCACTGGGCACCAATGAGAAGAGCCTGGCTCAATCATTGCTTTACATTGTGTATGTTACTGTCTGGTGAAGTGTTATTGTTTCTGAGTGTTGTTTACTAATGCAGGTGCCTGTGAGTTTCCACTGGAGAGTCCATATTGTAGAAAATAATTAATCTGTTTTGCCTGCAAATAACTCCATAAGATTATTTCATCCTGAGAGACTTCTTGTTTAGCTTATCTTTCTGAGTTCTTACTGTGTTAAGTCCTAGGATAAAGCAGAAATGTTTAGAAGTATCAGCACAAGCATTTACAAATTCATTCACTAGTTCTAGTTAATTGGTGATTACTTAACTGAGAGCAAGGCAATCTATTATATAAATGCATGAGGTCAACAACTACTCTAAGATTCCAAAAGTGGTTTTTATTGCTTGCTCTTCATGAACTCTTTGACTTCAGCAGGGAACTAAGTTAGAATTTTCAACTATCAGTGAGCTTTTTTAACCAAACCTCACTTGTAGCCTACCTTTGAAATTTCCAGTCTTTGCTACAACCAAATATTACGGATAAGGTCTGAATCAATGTTCCTTAGCTGAGAAACATTTCTGAATGTTCAAGGAAACTACCACTCAGGAAAATAATATGATGAAATATATAACAGACTTAAGTTAATCTGGATATCTATCTTATATACGTTTTAAAACCTTGATACTTATCTGATGTTAAAATCAGATTCTTTTATGTAGTTCTCTAGTGTTTGTAACTACGGTAATCTATGGTGGATGAGCGATACAGATTTAACTTTAGTGTGACTGGGTATTAAAAACTACTGCAATCACAGAGTCAAAAACAAAAGTGGGCTTTCAAGATCTAGATCTTAGTCCCTAGTTTTGATCCTCATGCAGATTTTTTCCCTTCCAACTGTCCCATTTCAACACTAAAAGCCAGGCTCTGTCTTTTGTATGGATTTCTTAGAGGTTTTCAACAGCACTTCAGCAGTGGAGGGTAGTATTGTATCCCATTTTACAGAAGATGAAAAGCGTAGAAAAGCAAGGTCATCTATTAGGCAAGGGGCAAAGATAAACTTTGCTATGGATTCCAAGAAATAGTGCAGCCATGCATTTCTTAGAAGTCAAAATGTTGGCTTTTCTTTTTGTAAAATTGAATTCAATTGTGAAGATAATTATGTCAATCCTTCTTTCCTTTTTAATAGCAGAATGTAACCATTGCTTGATTCTTTCTATCTGTTCTTTGTAAAGAAATTTTTCTTAACCAGAGATGTAGTTTATAAAAGGAGGAAAAATCCTGTACTTTTAGGTTGTTGGCAAACGTGCAAAGTGTAGCGTATGGTTCACTTGCTGCATATCATTGAAAATATAGGGGACTTCACAGCAGAAGTGTATGCTTTAGGTTTTCACATATTTGTGAGAATGTTAATATTGCATTGTGGGAATTGTGCTGAGTTCCCTGTTATCATGCAAGCAATTGCTAACTGTAGACCTCTGACTTTGTAATTTGTTCTTTATGGACTAGCCTGCAGCCAATAAGCAAAATCGATAGTCTTTGCTGAAAAGTAAGCAAGTGCCAGTGTGTTATGTGACAGGTGAAGATACATGTGCTTACCAGGGGTCAGGGGGCCACATCAAATTTCTCTCTGACTTCTTTTCAAAAAGCTAAATCCATTTAGGGAGCATTCGTCAATGGAAAATGTTGCAGTGGGGAATTAGACAGGCTCCCGCTCTTCTTTTCTCATTTAACGATGTTTGTTTTCAACAGTCTGTTCAATAATGTCACTGAGAAGAAATTATGTGAGAAGAATAAAGTGCTTATAGTCTATTTATTTATTCATTCATTTCTGTAGAATAACACTAGCTGTTGCGTTCTCATGTTTATTAATACTATTGTGGTAGTCCAAATATTTGTTTGCCTTTTCCCTATGCAAAAAAAGAAGGGACAGCAGCATGGAGCAGATTGCCTATGGTTTAAGGTGAAGGCTGTACAGCTCCTAGCAATCTTATGAAGTCTAAGCTATTGTTTACTTGAGTAGGATCTAGATAAATGCCACAATTTTAGTACTGCACAAAGAATGGGAAGTCTTTTATTTTATGAGCAGAATGACCAAGCTTGAGAAGCTTCTTGCAGAAGCCTGCTAAAAAATGTAAGACAAGCAGGCTGAGAGAGATTTTGCTGGCCTGTGATAAAGCAGGCTGTTTATGTGGATGCTACTGGTGTAATTCTCTCCTACGTATCAAGTGTTGAAGATATTTTAGGGGTCTGGTTAACAGGGAAAACTGTCAAATCACCCATGGCCTCTCAACATACTGTGCTATGATGAAAGGCAGAAAGGAAAAGAGAAAGTCCAACAGAGGAGATTTTTCTCAGATTCTGAAGTAGCTTAGGCTCATAAGCTGCCACAAAAAATAAAGAAACTTCAATATTTAGAAATTAAAGTTAAGTTGACTTTTTATGTGTGAGTGCCTAACTTAGTCCTCCTGAAAACTTTACTAAGTCTAATGGGGGGGGGGGAAGAGGGGAAGATAGGAGCCTTAATGCATTGTTTACTTTTTACTGAATGTAGATGCTTCATCTACCAGCCTGGACTGTTGTCATCATACTATCATATACACGTGTGCACTCATGGTCAGGAAAAACAAGCAGTTACTATGCAGGTTCAATCAGATTAAAGGTTCCTTGTGTGAGAGCAGAATATAAAAAAAAAAAAAAAAACATATTGGTATGTAAGATTCCTCATCTTATCTGGTTTTTTACATGCTTAATAAATGTCTCTTTTTTTTCCACCCAAAATTTGCCTTCTCAAAAGCAAGTTTTTTCACTGACAACTGCAGAGATTACCTTACTACTTTCTCTCAGTTGAGCATTGCATTTGAGGAAGCTGAATAATTCTCGATATTTCCAGAAAGCTGTAGTTGAAGCCCTTCAGTCTGGTTTCTAACGTACTCCATGCCTGCTCTTCTTACACTGAGTTTTAGAATTCATAGGCTTCTTTTGACATCTTATTATATCTACTGAATGTCCGCTGTAGAGGTGTTTGGTAGGGCAGGATTTCTAAGGTGAATCCCAGGACTTCTCACCCCTGAACGACAGAAATAAAGGAAGCTCCTTTTTCATCATCTTCAAAGAACACTGATGCCATCTTAGACTTCAGCCACAAAATATTTAAATAACACATTTCAGTTATAAAATTTGTGGGCTCTGCAAACTTCTGTACTATTGAATTCAATTACTGCAGGAACATCTCTTCTAAGCTTGTTGAGAGAGAGTTTTGATGTGAATGCCCAGGCCTGAAATTCTTTTGGGCACAGGGGAAAGCAAATGGCTGTGTCTGGATTTTGCAACTTATTATCTCTCAGGAAATGGGTCTGTAACCAGACTACAAACATCAAGAACTTTTCTTTCTATCCAAGGGGCTGTAAAGTAAAATTCTGATGGAATTTTATAGTTTGAGACATGAGAAGATAAACATAAAGCTCTTCCAACCTTCCATTCTTCTCTTCCCTTCATGGGGTAACATGGTTGCTGTTCTACAGTGACAGGATGAGATAAAACTGAAATGACTTCTGAGATCGCCCGGGCTCCAAGCTGCAGAGGGTTGAGGTTAAGCTTGAGGTTTGCCTGCTCAGCTCCTTTGTTTTATTGGGTCTTAAACCTTTCCCACACTAAATAAACACCCTTTTATAGGCTTTTTCTTCACAAATAGCAAGTTTTGTAACCTTATATGAAAAGCTGCTGTTGCTGATTCAGACTAAATGCTCCTTCGTTGCTATCAGTCCCCCTGTCCTGAGGGGAATAATGCTGTGGGCTGGTGCTTGCCCAGCCCCACTAGCCCAACTTCAGGTCTGATCTGTTTTGAACTTTGTATCCTGGAGCTGATTTTGGTCCATCAAATATATCTATTGATCTTACTGTGTAATGCATGTTGCTTAAGTGCTAAGAACCTAGCCAAGTGCTGTGCCTGTGCAGACAAATGATTGCATGATTATAATACGATGAGGCACATACGCGCTATCTTTAATTTAGCTACACAGGTAACAGCAAAAATGCAACAGGCACAGATTCTTTGTTGGCCAGGAACTGCAGCACTGTGCCAGGTGCCCAGAGGGTTTGTACGGTTCATGCTCGGATCTGTGCTGCCACATCTTCGCAGTTTTCATAGTCTCTTTCCTACCAAGCCATCATCCGTCTGGATAGATGTGATGTTCTGAATTAAGCAGGAAAAAGACTAGTTTAATCAGAAGTCTCTTTCTTTTAACTCTCCTAGAACACTACCATTTATTATCTTGTCTTATTCTTGCTTTTATGGTTGCAAGAATCTCATCAAAAGAAATTACCAGCAGAATTACTCTGGTACTTGTCTCTTCCTATTTCATCACCAACACACAGCATATACCACTTACAACAACAGCTCCTATTGCTTGTGTGATGGCAGCGCTACACATTTGGTATGACACATGCAAAGAGAGAGCAATGGAAGATGCGAGCAGCTCATGTTCTATCTGATAACCAAAGTTCAAACATGCATCCTTCTTGGCAGTGGTCTCCAAAACTGCTATCTGTTGATATTTCAATTTTGAGGACTATCCAGATCATGTCATACAAATCCACATTTATTTATTTATTTAAGCTGTACTCAGCTCATCTGCTGAAAGATGTTCTTTATTCAGTGTCTTCATTCTGGATGTACTACAATCACAATCACTACAAAAGAGTATTCCACTACAGTCCTTCATTAATTCTAGCTTTCTCAGTGTGTTACTGCACAAAATGTTATCTGTTATTGGGGAGGGTGGCCTGTATATGTCTGCGTGATCAGCTACAGGAAAAAATATCTTACTTTTGTGGTAATTCTTACTCTGGAATGGAATCAAGTGAACTCTTTGCCCAGGCAGAACCCACCATGTGAGTGCAAAATCACCTGCTGTACACTTAGCTAGTGCTTTCCTTATTTTATGAAGCTTGTTTGCTCAAGCAGTTTAAAGTGTAATTAAGATTTTTGTCTTTATTTACTGAACTACAGTTATACCATGTATTTATATCATGTTTCACTTGCTGCTGTTTTTCTGTATTTAAAGACATACTGTAAGGTTTACCTGCTTCATATATATGTGCTTGTGGTTAATGGGATTGTGTTGCTGAGAAGAAAATGTGATTAATATCTATTTAAAGCCTAGAGAGGAACAGAGCTAAATTTTAAAGCAGTTCACAGAACTGACTCTTGTCCAAATCATTCAGAAATCTCTTATGGAAGAATCACTGATTTGAAATAGTTTTGTGATCAGTGCTTATCCACACTGTAAGATGATTCTCACTGACCTTAGTGAATTTTGGAAAAGACTCTTGGAATGGCAGAAGGGAAACTGGTATTAGATCCATTATAAATAAAATTTCAATGAACCATGTGTAATCATTTCTTGAGAACTTTGTTAAAGATCCAGTGATCAGAAATGAAAATCTATTCAATTAATTTCGATTTTTCAATTTTTGAGTAGTATTCAAATGATTCATTATCTGAAGTTTGTCCTAGAACAACTTCTGCAGTTAATAACTTTATGCACATACAGACCAACGTTTTTCATCACATGAGCATATTTTTGCCAAGCAGGCCTTTGGTCCACAGTTTTTTTTTACTGGCAGTTCATTACAGATGCTTCATACTCCAAACTTCTTTGTGATAGGAGACCTAAATCCAATGATACTTAATTCTGAATTAATAATCACACGTATTCATATCAAAATCACCAGTATAAAATATACTTATTTTTTATCAAGGGATGAGCATAATAACTTGTTTCATACACTTGTAAAGCTTACTTTGCTTTAAAGTTGCTATTTATTGTTATTTATTTATTATTAGCTTCAGATAAAGAAAGAAAAATAAAACGAACTCATGCATCAGTCTGTGCAAAAAATGACTGCCATATCCATTGAAATTACTGTAAAATTGTTTATAATTCCTCCAGTAGATTTCCAATGTGAAAAGGAATGA
The DNA here is from genome assembly GCA_037305975.1 of Chrysolophus pictus. Taxonomy (NCBI): domain Eukaryota; kingdom Metazoa; phylum Chordata; class Aves; order Galliformes; family Phasianidae; genus Chrysolophus; species Chrysolophus pictus. Next base: position 91,132,935 of record CM074578.1, on the reverse strand, counting down.
AACAACCTGTAGCAAAGCAGAGTCTCCCAGAGAGAAGTACTGTGCCAGGCCAGTCTTCTGGAGAAGTTCTATGTTAAAGCACAAGGCAGTCTCAGGCTTGTTTTCCAGCTGAGAACTCTCTGCAGAGCAGTAACGTTCACTTCATTTTCTATCTCTAAGCAGGCTGAAAAAAAGGTATCATTCTTACTCAGCTGTGATCCAAATAAATATTCATAACAATGGCACATGCATAGCTAATTGAACAGTTTTTGTTAATATTACACTAGATATTCATGGACATGTGCCTTTTTCTATAATGAAAATACTGCCTAAGGCTAGCTTTGTTTTTCTTGTCAAGAACAATTTATGTGCTTTCATTTAAATGAATATAAACTTCTATTCTCATGACAAAATAATTCACTACTAATTTGGGTAAAAAATTTCTTTATTCCCTTTGTGGTATATTTTACTGGAAAGAAAATCCTAAACGTATCTCGGAATTTTTCTCTATGTGTTCTGTCTAATTACTATAATAAACTAGCATGAATATGTAAGGATTTTAGTGTTTACTTAATAAATAGGGGATATGGGCACATGAGATATTTATTTAAAATTAATCTGAAAATAATTTTTCAAGAATGATTCTTTCATGGATGTTTTAAGTTTTTTCTATCCCTCTGTCCCAATTTAGAAATATACTCATGAAAAACCATTACACATCACTTTTATTCACTTACTTTCACTCCTGTTCTATTATTTGTAGCTGTAATTCTTATCCTCATTGGTGTTTTAAAAGGTGAAGAGAGAGCATGGTAAAGGCAGATCTCATAAATATAACATAGGTGGCAATCTCAGTCCTTTCTCAAAAGGACTTGGATTCTTTCTCCACCCTTATTCAGATGGCTAAGTGTATATCTTTTTTTTCTTATTTTCTCATTTTATTAATTGTTTACACATTTTTGTCATTTAAATTTAAGTTGCAATGATGCAACTTAAAGTGACAAATGGTGCTAAGCACTGATTTAACTAATGAAATAATTCTGTTCAGATGGCAAATTAAGGTTATCTAGTAAATAGAATATAACTCTTTCCATTAGAAGTGTGAACCTCAGGCTACTCTACAGCCTATAATACTGAGGACATTGGCTACATTAAGATTCTTTCACAAAGTGCCTAAATTACTGTTCTTGCAACACTCTTTTAATCAAGTGCAAATACCCATTACACAGCTCAAGCGTCTAAAAGATGTAAAGGTGGGTGTAGAAAAAGCAGGTAAACATTAGCTGAAGATGATGGATCCAAGACTATACATACCATAGGGAAGCTCTTGACTTTTAAAATGACTTCGAAGTGTTATAAATTAGTACTTTTAAAGTATCACATATTTGGCTTTCAGGAATGGTAAGACTTCCATCTCCATCCAGTGATCTGTCAGTTAATTCTACTGTGAAGCCTTAAAACACAATACGCAGAGCTGTAGTGACTCTTTGGTACGTCCTCTTCTGGATTTTGGAGCCTATTCCTATCTGTGAGAGCCTAGTTAATAGTGAAACCTGTTCAGTCACAGACATCTCTTACAATCGAGGGAGGTGACATTTTCTTTGTGATGCAGAGCCTTACCTCACGCTGGATTTGAGATCATGTCACATAGTAAACAAGCTGCCTTCATTCTTCGGCTACTGACATCATTAAGGCCATTCAGACGTTAATTAATTTGGAAAGCTAGAAAGAGGGAGGTTTTCCCATTAGGAATAGGCAATCTAATGTGATTGGTATGGCCCGTGGCTTGTGTTGCCTTTAAGTTCAGAGAAGCTATTTCCAGTTAAATATCTCCTGTATCCTGGCAACCTGCACAGTCCTCATACTTCTGAGAGTATGGGGAATGTATATATGATATGAGCTTAAGAGAAGAAAAATGATGAGTCCAGATAGGGATGTGAGGACTCCTGGCCTTCCAAACAAAGAGACTGAAATGCTCATGGTCTATTATTTCTGTAATGAAAACACGGAAAACAAATTTAAATGGTAGGCTGCATGAAAACCCCATCTCTTTATTCCACTACAGGTGGAATAATTTTCTTAGAGAGAAAATCACAAGACTGGCATCAAATTAAGATAAATGCTCTTTTTTAAATTTTTACTCAGTGTAGAGCTTGTATTTATTATATGACCTTGATCATAAGCATTACCATAGACTTTTAAAATAGTGAAATTTTAGATAATCCGTAAAGACCGCTATGTGTTTATACAGGAACAATCCCTCTTGGGGGGGAGAACATGGAAAAAAAAAAAAAAAACAGGGTTTCCTTTTGTTTTCTTCCTGTTTTCATTTTTACAAGTGAAGAAGTGCGGTAGAACTTCCCAAGCAGCCTATAAAACTAGAAGGTTCTCTGAATGCTGCTAATTTGTCAAACAAGAAGACAAAAAAAAAAACCCAAAATAATAATAACAAATGTGAACCACAATGAATTGTGATTCAGTCATTTTCACGTTTCTGTTCCTTTTGCATTCCTTTCCTGCTTTTGTTAATACACTGGTTTTTACAACATCTGTAATACCTAGAATGATTTCTGGCTTGCTGTGATCTGGATGACTCCACATCCCTTTTTACATGCTTTTTTCCAATGTTTCCTGTCCTATTCATCTGTTCTCATTTGATTTTTGTCTCAGCCTTCAGGTTTGTAGGTTCATCCTTTTACCGAGCCTTGGTTATGGCAGAACAGATCACTTTCCTCTGGAAGAAGGGAATCCACATGGGCTGGGGAAGTGTGTGAAGGCTTTTGGAGCCTTCCCAGTACCTCTGTCTGCAGAAGCCAGCTCTAGGCTGGACTGTGAAGAGGGCCTTTCTCATTACCAGCATTTCCTTCTCAAAGACTTCTCCTCTCAAAAGCAAAATGAGAAACAGATGCAGATTTGTATAGTGATATGTAACAGTGCCACCCGGTGATTCTTCTTTCACTGGTGAGACTTTTGAGATGTTCTTGGCCGAGCTCAGCTCCCTTTACATCAGCAGCAGTTTTCTTGTAGTGGAAAAGGTTCTTGCACTGCTGCAGGAGGCTCCTGAAAATTATGGATTGTTTCTTTTCCATTTCTTGTAATCATCCCTTCTCTGAATCTCACTCAGTCTTGCTTTTTGCATCTTTTGGCATCCAGTCTAGCAAGTGGTATAATTGCACCAGACTAATTGTATTCAGATGGGCAGTCATGCAAACAAATAGCAAATGGGGCTATCTGATTCAGGTTCTTCAAGGCCTTGAGGATCTCCATGAATGGAGAATGCATTGTAATCAAAGCAGGGTACTGATAAGAAGAAATGACTCTGAAATCTTTAACTGAGTCACATTTCATGGCATTGCTGTGCTCTGTGTTGAGACAGGTAGACCTGCAAGCGTTCCACAAGGATTGCTACGTTTTCAGGTTAATGAAACGCTATTAGCAAAATACAAGTGCGTAGCATAGGCCTTCCAAATCAGTGCTCATATTTGTTTGTTCAGGTTTCTGAAACTGTCCAGGCTCTCTAAAACTACTAAGAATTTTGCCATATAAAGTTTATAAAAACATTTTTTTTTAGCTTATTATAGAAGAATTAGCTTGTTATAGAAAGAAGTCTATCATATAAGATTTTCTTACATCTTATCTGCATGTGAAAATTGTTCTAGTAAAAGCCATTTGAATAACTCTTCAGAGTGGAACTGTGTTTGGCAGAGAAGCCTTTTATTGTCAGCAAGCAAAAAGCTATTTTTATGTAATGTATCATAAAAATATTGTGTTGTTTACTATCGTACTGCAAATGCAGGAAAGTACAATTCACTGTACAACATTAAAAGCTGAATCGATATGCACTGCTCCTTCCTTTGCTAAAAGAGCTATTGTCATCAATTGTTAACTTTGCATGGAGTTGAGAAATGAATTTGATTCTTTCTATTGCTGCTGTCTTTCTCACAGTCAGGCATACTGGGAAGCTACGTATTTGAAATTAATTTTCTTTTCATTACAATGCATTGTTTTACTTTTAGTTGTTGGATGTTTCCATGAGGTAACAAATGGTAGATCCTTGACAGTCCTGTCACTAGACTTGCTAGATTGGAAGTAGGAGTCTTATTTAAATAAATTCTTGGAGTGATTTTAATATTCATAGGTTTCACTAACTTTTTTTAATTCATTGGAGAGGAAAGTAATATTAATGAGTATAGAGACCCTGTCTGGAAAGCCATATGGATCTACCTCTGCTGCTGGCTCCTTGTTGTTACAGATCGGCTTTCCAGTCTGATAAATAGAAATAAGGCCAACCTCCTTCATCAACATGCACTGAGCCTCGCTGAAGTGAATGGTATATCTTTTGCCTCAGACAATTTAGCAAAGAAAACAGTATTGGAGAACAACTTGCATATTCTCCTCTGTTCTGCCAGGTTGCTGATTGTAATTGCAAGTGACAAAGAGAAGAGCTGAGTGACTCCCCTGCTTGTGTTAGTCCTGGCCTACCTCCTTGTGCAGAGGGCTTTTGTGGAGATCTGTTTGCTTGTGGCTTCCCAGGTCTTTCGGAAAAGGAAGACTTGTTTCTTTTTCCTTAAGAGAGAATAGTGAAAACTCAGTGTTTTCTATGTTTATTGAATCTCACTCCAAACAAATTAATAGCCCGAGTCCAATTCATCACCTCAGAGTGCATTAAAAGTGCTATACTATCACATCATTTAATGATGTCTTTATGGTCACAATAAGATATTTATAATGAGAGACTTAAACTTTCATGTTTCTTAATTAAGGAGATTTTCTAAACTAGTTGTAACCTGCATTGGCCTTATGATGCCTCCCAGAATAACAATGATCTACCAGTTAATATGTAAGGGCTCACGACTGATTGTTGCTCCTCTTCTTCTGCATATTAAGTAGCGTTCATTAATTAATATTCAGCTTGCTTGCTTCTTGCACACAGGACATCATCTTTGCACTGGGTTCCCAGTAGACAAAAGAATAATTGTAGTTTAAATGAAAAGCTTTAGAGATCCCTTTGAGTGGGGTGTTAGGATTATAAACATGAAAAAGAGTTCAGGAGCTGGAGAAATTTAGGATTTTCTTTACTGGAAAAAATAAAAAGTGACTGACTTGTTTGGTTTGGAATGCTGAAGCACCTTTTATCCTTGTGAATGTCTTAATTGTATTCTCTGGGGGCTTATCTGGTCCAAGATACCTGAAAAATGTAGATTTCAACCCATGTAGTTAATTCTTTTTTTTTTTTTTTTTCCTCAGAAAAACACCACAATTTTAGGACTGTTTTTGAAAAAATCTCTTTTTATTTGCTACTTAGCTCTTTTGCACTTGTATGTAAAGGCTGGTTTATCTGCTTTCCATGTTGCACAGATGAGATCAAAGTTTCCAAATCTATTTCTTGATGAGCCAAATAACGTAATGCTGTACACAATCACTTTCGCATCTTTCAACTGATCATTTTGCCAAGGTGTGCTATCAGATGATAAAAGCAGTTTAGTTTGATAACTCCATGGAAATTCTGAAAAACAGCAATCCAGCAGCTCATCCAGGTGACAGCCTTTCTGACAATTAATTCCAAATGAGTCTTATTTTAGAAACAGTGATTCCTCAGCCAGTTTCTTTATTGAATGTGTTAATTGCTACAGAAATGATTTTATTAACATTCGCCAGTGCTGAAAGCAAAAGGTGCAAGCACATTTGTTCTGCATTCAGGCATTCTCCAGCTACTACAGAATTCACAATCGCATCTCAATGCTTTAATCTGTCCCAATTTATAGTCTTATAAAAGCAAATAAAAATACATGCATCAAAAAAATTTGCCCTACCAGAAACTAAAAGTTTAGGGATTGTGCAGTTACCTACAAAGCAGATTTATTTGGCCACTGCATGCTATTTTCCTTATTTTTAAATTAGCTCACTGTCATGCGGCCAGGGTTTTTTTATTATTATTATTTTCTCTCTTTTTTTTTTTTTTTGCCCTTTTTTTTTCTTAAACAATGAGTCTCCCTCTGGGACATGTCACTTGAAGCTTGTGTTTGTCATGCTCCTGGTGCAGGGAAAAAATACACACTGAATTCAATCTTTAAATTAAGCTGTAACCAAGCTTGTATATTCATTAGAGGAGAAAAATTCTCTTCTGAGAAGTTCAAATTGTTTATTGATTTTCATTTCTGTGTTCAAGTGAAGCTTGAGTAAGTCTGTCTCACTGCAGTCCCTCTGGGGCAACTCTGCCAACAAGTGCATCACATTTCGACGCAAGTGAGCAGTTAGCAACAAAAATCTGAGAATTCCTTTAAAACTATATTAATAAATAGTTAGAGGGTGGGATTTCCAGTTCAATATAGTTGATTCTTTTGCAAAGAGAATAATGGTCTTGAATTGCAGGCTAGAAATGACAATCCTCTTGAAAAGCCTTCAAGTAAAATCAGTAAGTGGAAAGTGCAATTAGTGGTGTGTTGTGCTTGGGAAGTGGGAGGACAGGGGAAATAGAGAGAGGAGGAAGGAAACTGCCATGCTTATCTTAAAATTTTGTGTTGACCTAATTATGCAATTCTGTACAGCTGTGACTATCCTGTGAGTCTCTCAGCAAGGAGAAAAATGCACACAGTAGGAATTACTGACACTTCATCTCTGATTTCAGTATTTTTTTATGTAGCAGCTTGCAAGCGACTTAAGAAAACATGCGATTGATACAACGTCAAGAGAAACCTAGAGTCTGTCTTGACAGTGGACTGAATGACCAAACCTTAGTTTTCCTGATAGTACTGTCTCTTGATAACAATTTAAATATTGCATGGCCTGGTATACAATAAATTAAGCTATTTGTCTTTGGTTTCCCAAGGTTAATTTTGATTAAGAAATCTAATTAAATGAATTTGAATTTATTAAAGAGGTAGTCACTCTTTCACCAGGATGGAATTTTTTGCCCCTTTACTTTCCAAGTTCCCACATAGATTGGAAAGAGATTTTTAAAAATAAAGCATGTTTGTACGTTCTGGTCTTGTTAGTAGTTAGGAACAGTTTGTGTCAGCAATGTGAGATAAGACATTGAAAGATAATTCCAGCTTCTCTTTATAGTGGTAAACAAGAAAGAAGCATTTAAAGCTGAGCAGAGAAACACATTAATATGTAGAGGATTCTAGTGCTTGCTTTTTGCCCTGGTCAAAGGGCAAAAGAGTGAATAAAAAATATGAAAATATTCCTGGTAGAAATTACCAAGCATGTTCTTCGATAATTGGCAATGAGTAGGTTGTATTTAAAAATAATGTAGGAGGAATGATAATCATCAATATATCTGTTTCACTGTCTTACAGGAGAAAAAGCTGAAAATAACAGAAGTTCCCTTTTGAGTGAGGTTCAGGGTATCAGTCGGCATTTATTTTGCCAGTCCCACAGGCAGCCAATTAATGAGAAACTCTGGGGCAGGGAGAGCAAGGAAAAGAGTAAGAAAAGAATTCAGTTTTGTCATGAAATATGCCCAGAGCAACCTCACTTCTATAAAACTTTATTTGGAGTTTTTGTGGCTGATTCCACAGGATCTGCAATGATCAGTCCCTTTGCTGTTCTGTGCAGCATGCATTAGCACAGGTACCTACCCTTTCTCTGAATCATGCCTTACCACTTCCTTCCTTCACAAGCCCACATCAAACACAATGTTTTGCAGTGCTTTTGTCCATGAACTCTTGTGGATCCTTGTGTCTGTTTCCCATCCACTCTTTTTATTAAATGTTTTCTAATCCTCTATCTTTGGGTTGCATAAGCTCCAACTGGAGCTGATGCTCTCAGGACTAAACATTCCTTTTCTTCCCTCTCCCACCTTCCATCACATGCTAAGTGATTCTTGGCTAAGGGTACCATAGCAAATGGATTGACATGGAGCAAATTATGATATAAAATCATATAATACGGAATGTGTGGACATTTTCATAATTTCATATCATTCCGTGCTTTTTTCATGTTGCACATAGAATGGGAAGTTCATTTCAAATGGCTGTTGATTAAATCATAACCATTATCTCTTTCTAAAAGTTCTGTTTCAGACAAGGTTTATTAAGTAAAAATTAAAATAAGATTCTAAGGCTTCCTCTGAAGATTATATTTCTTTTCTTTTTCATTTTTTAAGGAGAGAACTTTGAAAATCGATAAGTGAACTGTATGTAAACTCTGGGTGCCTACCGAATAGTAAAGTTACAGCTGAAGGAGAAATAGGGACGTTCATTCCCTCCTCAAACGTTTGGGAACTCTAAATGTTTTCCAAGTAAAATGTTAGCCATAGTGTTTGCAGAACTGTTCAAATGTTTGAACTTTTCTGACTGGTAGTGTTTCACTGTCCACTTCAAAACGAACAGTATTTTGCTGGAAAATTTCCAAAGTAGCTCTGCTCAACATCAACGCAACAGGCTGATCAAAGAAATCAGCAAATCCAGAAGTGAAGGAAAGACAGAACTGAAATGAGGTTTTGTGCATCTCCTCTATCTAGAAGGCCAAATAAAAGGTGTCACTGGGAATTTGTTCATTGCTAAATCTCATTGGTTATGATTTATTTCATTCTGTATTTCTCTGCTCCTTCACAGCAGCTAATTGTCTGACTCTCAATGTTTCTCACTTATTTTAGATCATTCAGCTTTGTTGTTGGATGTCTTTGTTCTGATGTCAATGTTGACATTTGCATTTTAAAGAACATTACTTTTTAAAGAATGTTACATGAACAAAGACTCCAGTAACTCTACTGTTTGTATGCAACTTTCACATCAATTTTGAAAGTGTGCACAATCATACAGTGTTGTACTAGTTCATCAGGCCTGATCTCTTCTAAAAATACAGAATTCCCTACAGTTTTGAAAGAATTATAAGTTACTGGAAAGAACGGTTTGGATTGTGAAATGGTGTGTGTATATGTGTGTATATATGTATGTGTGTATATATATTTTTTTTAGCCATGCCTTCCTTAATTTTTCTCATGGAACAAAATGTTCCATGGCTTTTTGGGCTCTCTTAATTTGCCAATAGTATTAGTATGCCAAATTGGCCTACGACTGTAGAACAAGGTAGAATTTCTTGAAATGATAGGGTGCTTCATATAGCAGATAACATTTTAAAGGAGCTAATCCAAACTAGGAGGTAATGTATCCTTCCACTTCTTGGAAGAAAAGTACTGCCACGTTAGGTTGAATCAAACCTGAACTGCTTTTCTTTAAATAAGTGAAAATTGTAGACCAGTGGATTATTTACATTTTTCCTGATCTTTCCAGAAGAGAAGTGCTAGTTCCATCAGCTTCAAGAAATGTCCTAGCTCCCACTAGTCCTTAATGCTGTGAGGATACTGGTGAAAGCACTGCTATTCTCCCTAATCTTTGTTTGATTCTTCCCTTAACAGTTATTTTCTGCCATTAACTGGACACTACCAAACTCACCCAAAGTCCTATAGCATCTGGTCCATGGGCTGGATGCCATGAATACTGATTTGTGCTGGAGTGAGCCCCAAATCCAATTATTACTGCTTAAGGGACAATTTTTTTTTTCCATCCTCCAATGCTATTTGTTCCTTATGCTATGCTTCTTGCTCACATAAGAGTAAACTGCTCTCAGTAACGAGGATGTGTAAAAATACGAGGCTTCACCCCAGAAGAATCTGGGGCTGCATCAATCAAACAGATGTATGGCAAGTGACCAAGATACAGAATATTTGGGCTCTTCTGCTGAACTCTTTATTAAAAAAACGTCTAGACTTCTGTTGTTTAATTTTTGTTTAAGACATCTGAAGGATGGATTTGATTTTCTTAGTGTGACAGAGTTTGAGTTTTTGTCTTGAAAGGAAACGCTTGAGGAAGTGTTTTCTTCAGGATAATGGTCTTTCAAAAGAGCTGATTGAAAGGCAGAGGGCAAATCAGGGAAGAAGAAGAACTCTATTAAAAGGCCTTCTCTGTGTTTTAGTAAACGGATTGCAGAATCTCTTTCAAAGCATATTCACTGACTTTTCTTTCATCAGCTACCACTCCTTTCTTAGTTCTTTCATGGTTATGTATATACATATATGAGTGTGTATAACATAAAATTGAGGGAGAGGAAGTAATTCTTTCCCCCAGAAGATTTAATTTCTTCTCCAAAATGTCTATTTCTATCAGTGTATTGTCAGCTGCCTTAGGAAAGTCTCATGCTTATCTTTATTCATCCTTCTTTTCAGCCTTGAATGGGTATGTGATGGTGACAGTATCAAAGCATAATTTTTCTTTTCCTTTGGTGCAAAGAACTGCCCAATTCCCCATCTAATGTCTGGTGTGTGAGGACTTACTTGTCACTGAACTGATTTGTGAAAAATACGAATCAGTTTTCATAAGAGTCTGCCAGCCAAAAATTAGTTCAATCATACACTGAAAGCTCTTGGGCCCAATTCTTGCTGATTTCTGAGAATGTTCCTTGATTTACATCCTGAGAGATGAGAAGAATCAGGATGCCAGTGTGCAATACTAGGGGAGATACCAGGGATCTATTCCGTCAATCAGAATTCTTCCTGGCAAATGTCTCATAAAAAAAAATAAAAATAAAAAAATAAATAAAAAGGGGCTTTTTGGAATCCAACTCAGATTAGATGAAACAGGCAAGTACATAAATTTTAGGCTTCTGCTTCCCAAGGAAGTTTGTTTAGTTACTTAGTATCAGAGGTTTCTAATTATTCTGGATGTTTTTCACTTTTTCAGTTGGTTCACACGTTACTATTTCTATTAGTACAAAAATCTGCCATGTGTTTTTACAGTGAGCATGTTAATCTGAACACTGACCTTCACAGTATTGTCACTGGCTATGCTCAAAGCTGACTTTGTAGAAAGCATTTTCATCGGTGGTGTCAAAAACCTTCAATAATTAAAGTTACTATCACATATGTACATTTTTTTCTTTTCTTGTAATAAAAGAAGTCTCCTCTAGAGCAAACAAAGAGAGAAAAAATTAATTGATCTGACACTTGAGCTGAGAAGACATACTTTAAGGAATACTACTTAAAGAAAAAGGAAGTTACGAGTCTCAAATAATTAAATGAGAATTCGTCCAAGAAAATGAAGGCTTTTTCTTTCAGTATGCTACTTTATGTAGACTAGTAGTCTTTCCATGTCTAATACCACTAAGCCTTATTTCTGAACTTTAGAGAAAGAGCAGGATAAGGCTCAGAATAACCTTTTCTGCAAAGGAGGTAATAAAAATCCAAATATAAAAATATGTAATTTTATTTAAGATGTGTGTGGAATAAAAACATTTGTTTCTACTTCATGACGCATCTGTCCTTTTTCTGTAAATTTTCAGTAGCCTCTTCTGTTAAGGTAAATACTATATTACCTGAGGAATATGTATGAACACAAGGGAATTTATTCTAATAAATTAATAAACACTTAAGAAAGGTGAAAACCTTACTATACTTAGAAAGGTGAAACCCTTACTTTCAAAGATGATGAATTTCCTTTTTTTATCATTAACTGATGGTAATTCTCTTTTTGAAAATGAAGAACCTAAGATGGAGAATTTGGTGAGGTAATATGTTCTCTTGTGTATTAGCCCTGTTGTGCTATCATTCTTATATAGAAAATACATTCCCATTTCATCACTTTGAAGTTCTTTATATCAGAGGAGTGTATTCCAATGAAAAGTTTTTCTACTTTTTGTTTTGGTTCGACTTACAATTTTTTGGGCACTGTAAGCTCCTTTGGAGCAAGTGAGGTTTCTTGTCATTAGGAATCTAAATACTCAAGTCTTCAGTACAGTATTTATCATCGTCTGGCTGTATTTTGCACACAAGTTCATTGCGAGGCATGAGGAATTTGTAGCTGTATACTCTAACAGTGGATATCATCTTTGATAATATAAACAAAACAAGACAGATATATGAAATGAGATCACTCCTTTGTTTTGTGGTGTTCCCACAGGAGGGATGAAGGAGAAGACAAACGTTTGTAGGAAGGGAAGATTTACACTCCCTCTCTCCCTGTAATGACCATGATAAATATGAGTGTTGGAGAAAAATAAATGTGAGGAGAAGACATGTGCACCTGATGTTGAAAAAAAGCCTGTTCATGCTTAGTATGTTGGAGAAATTGTTCAAGGGCTGCTCATCCATGCCAAAAAAATATTACCCCTGTAATTCTGCTGAGGACAGTGAGACCTATTGTAGTTGACTGAGTAAGTACTGGTCATTCAAGTTAAAGTGTTGTAAGGGCAGCTATAATTTACAAACCCACTTTTTCTAACACATACAAAACACCTTTTTAAGCATTAGGCCAGATTCTTGGACAATATAAATTGGTACAGCCAATTAAAGCTGGTGACTGTTCCAGATTTTATGAGGTGTCTCGTCTATTTGCTTACTTGCACAAGTTGCTCACTTTTAATTTACTTGAGATTTTTTTGTGCTTCTCTGCCAATTTTAGCAATTGTGGCAGAGATTTGTTTAATTTTGAATAAGAATGAATTTTTTAAAAAGTACTAATCTAAGCTTATACGTGAAGCTCAAATGTGTAAGAGGTCACCAAGGGCAGGACAGAGCTCATAGTCTGTGCAGGATTTATTGTGATTAGATGAGCTTTAGGACAATCACCATCACTATGAGGAATTGTATTGCAGGTCAGGAACTGACTTGGAAAGGAAATTGAGCACATGGATAGAAACATGATAAACAGGACAAGCCAAAATAAAGAAAATATATGTTAAAAATGTAAATAATCTAATAACCAAGTCTCACACTGGTTTGTACGACTGAGGAAAAAAAAAGGAGTTGTTAAAATAAATGCTCTTAAAGGAGCAGGAAGTGAGATTGTCTGGAAAGACACTGTGCCAAGAGCCACTGTCCCATACCTGTATAATCACAAGAAGAGCAGCATGCAGTAACAAGGAGTCCATGGGTCTCAGTTACAAAGCCTGCTTGTGGGAGTGTAGATGCAGCTTTCCTTTTGCCTTCTCTATAGGGATGCTTTCTCTGACAGCCTGGTCCTGAATGGAGCTGGTTCTGAAAGCCCCCAGGTGAAGGCAGCAGCACTAGGCTCTCTCTGCTGCTTTCCTACACTGACTGGATACAGCAGAAATATCATGAATTGTTCATGCTGTCTCAGCGGTTGTAGTTTAAATGATCCTGACTGTCAAAAAATACTTCTGCCTCACTTAAGCCTATCCAGCTGTTCTTTGTGTTCGTGCTGTAAACCAAATCAACAAAGTAAGGTATGATTTTATGTTTTCAAAAAAAAAAAAACCTCTTAAATGCATTGTCTCCCCAGGCAAGAGGGTTGAGTGGGCTCAGAGAAGACAATAACCTACACAGGGTGGGAGTAAGTGAGGCAAGAGGAATACAAGATCTCTGTCGCTGGAGGACATAGAGCCTGGATTCAGAGTTAAGAGTCCAGGTCTAGATTTGCAGAGGCTTGTATGAATCTCAGGAAGTCAGGAGGATGTTGAATGCCTTCTGGAAACTTAGAGAAAGTGACTGAGCTTTGATGCATGATGAGCAATCAGCGAAGAACTAGAATGAAAAAAAATCAGGTGATTGCTTTTCACTGGGAAAGGGCTCATTGCATTTTTACTCACCCTTCTTTTAGACAAATGCCTATACCAGTTGCTTATAAACGTTAAAAACCTTCCTGGTATCCCAGCTAAGCTGAGTATACCAACCTCTGCTCCTGCAATTGAACCAAAGCCTGAACAGTACCTGCCGCTTGCAGATATGTTAGACCAGGGAAAGCTAGGGAAGGGTCTGTTACAGATGGGAGAGATGCAAGGAGCTAATCAAGTCAAGAGCTGTAATATCTTTCTCCTCCTATTTCTGAAGGTTATAGGTGGAAACGTTCAGCACTTTGCCTCATGACCCTTCCGTTGTCCCTTCTTAACTTATGTCCCTTCTCTTTTCTAAAGAGTCTAGCAGAAAGAAAGGAATGTTTCTGCTCTCATAATCATTAATTCCTTTTCTCTAATAGAAAAGTGTTAATACACAAAAGATCAATTCCATACAGAAAATGGGGAGACAAAGTTTACTCCCCATACTTTTCCAATCAAATAAATGTGAATGCATCAACTTATCTAGTCAGCCAAACACTGAAAGTTTCCGCAACCTATATAACTGTTAGTAATGACAAAAAGGTTTCACATTATCTATCTCATCCACATTTCCTCAGAGATCAATATAGCTGAGCACATCTTCTGCATAGTTCCATAAGGAAACAAATATAAAACTTAGTGGCCTGAAATGTATTTGTAAACCAGTTTTAAATTGAAAACGAGGAAAAAAATCAAAAAGAATATCAATACAATGTTAGAATTACATTATTTGAAACAAGGATGAATGAGATAGCACAAAGTCAAAAGGATTTACTCAGCAACTTTCCAGAGGTGATAAATGATCTTTGTTAAAGCATGGTCGGCACAATGCATTTTACTAACATGTAAAGTGTTTCAACTTGATAATTTGGAAATATCACAACGTTGAAATTCCTCAAATGGCTTTGCAGTCAGAAGAGGGTATGCTGACACCTCATAGAGAGTTTACTTTGCTAAGTTAAGGCAAGTTCAAGCCTCTTGAAGAGCCCTAGTTACTTGACAGATTTGGGCCTTTAGTAGTTTACAGTAAGCACAGTAGGATTTTTGCCAGTAGCCTACAAGGTGGTCTGGAGGAGGTTTAGGTCTGGAACTTCAGCATCTTCTTCTTAAAATCCTGTTCAACATTTCACAATATTATTTCTGAGGGTAGAGCAGACCTCAAAAATACAAATAGATTTGGAGTCCTCAGGTGTCATTCATCTGTGGAAATTTATTCCTTGTTCCCTGGGTCTCAATTTTCCCTTCTGCAAACAGGGATAGCAATCCATCTCTATCATGCAAAGGTACCATGCGCTAGTTACTGTCTGTGATTTACTATGGTAATGCTACAGGTACTGCTTTTAGTTTCTGTGTGATCATTCACTTTAGTGCCAATGAAACAGTGCTAGATTCTCTCTTTTTCTGCACTATATGATAATACTTCTTGGGCCTATGTTTGTTGGCTGCTGTCGAGGCCAATAATATAGACTTTATGTGCATTATTACACATTTTTATAGTCTTGTAGTGTCCAGTCCTAAATGGAGAGTTTAGAAGTTTTCTAAACAGGCAGTACCTCCACATAATTTCCATCTTAATAACCAAGGTTCATCTTATACATCCTCTGAAACACACGGTTCAAATCTGTTTTGGCTAAGTAAGAAATTTGGTATATAATAAAGAAAATAAGGCATCAGGAAAGCCACACCTTAGAGTGGCACCAAAATTATGCCAGGACATGATTTTCTGTTTTTGCTTTTTTTTCACGAGTAAGCATATGAAGTTGAACTGTTGAAAAATCCCTTGATTGTTCATCAGAAATTACCAAGTACTCTGAAAGTTACAAAGTTACAGTGTAATTCCACTCTCAGAAAACAACTAGCTCCACCACCATCACTTCTCTATGAAAGTCCTAATCATCTTAGTTTTATATGAGATCATTCTGATACTAGTGTTCTGGTTAGCAACATCTTGACCCTAGGATTTATGTAGCTTGTCTTTGTCATCCACTCTGGTGATGCTAGCAGTATCCAAAAGCTTCAAGAGGAGAAAGCCTGGAAGAGATGTTGATTTAGGCTCCTGCAGTGGGTGAGTGATGTCTCTGGGTCTTGGGAAAAGACTGGATGAAACAAAGCACTGTGGTGGGACAGAAAGCCTGGATAACTCAGTGAGTGAAGAAGAAGAAAGCTGAGTGCCCTAAGTACTATCTTGAGCTGCAGACTCTACCACTTAAAGAACAGGTCCATGTTCAGGCCCCAAGAAAGAGCAAATCCACTGAAAAATAGACATTAAAAAAGGAAGTTATTTTTAAGTTTCCTGAAATTCACTTTAATCTGTTGTCCTGCAATGCCTGTTGTTATCGTGATATCATTGATATCATTCTGCTATCAATCTTATAAGATGCTCAAGTTGTATCACAAATCACTATTAGTTTTTCTGAGTCACAGTAATTCCTCTCCAGAACTGCCCAAAGTAGTTTCAAGTCCAAGCTGTGCTAGAGAGAAACTTTTCAGGTGTTAAATATCATTATAAGAAAGATTGGAAGCCATCCCTTGAAGAGATTCCATTTTCTAACTAATGAGTTCAGTGTGTTTGCTATTCTCTTTCTAGCTAGTAAACTGTAAGTATTGGCATTCCTACCTAGCACAAAAAAGTTACAAGAATCAAAATAATAAAACAACTTAAGCTTACCCTGAAATCTCCACAGCTACAAATCACTCCAATCTCACTGCTGAACGAGGAGCCATGCTATAGTAGCTTTTCAGTAAAGCATCAAAGTGGGAATGAACAGCTCTGAAACCACATAGGAGTAGGCTCTCAAACTGTGTTTCATTATGATTTCATTTATAAGACAATCCATATTAGGGCAGAAGAATACTTGGAGTTTCTCCAAGATGTTTGAGGGAAAGTTCAAGACTTCTTTTTTCCATTCCCTAGGTACCAACTCTCGCTATGTATTCCATAAAATGTCCCAATGTTTTGTATGTAATATA
Organism: Chrysolophus pictus; assembly: GCA_037305975.1. Lineage (NCBI taxonomy): Eukaryota > Metazoa > Chordata > Aves > Galliformes > Phasianidae > Chrysolophus > Chrysolophus pictus. The sequence goes on along the minus strand of CM074578.1, from coordinate 91,116,432 downwards.
AAGAAGTAAAGGAAATCATACCAAGTTGGTTTCATGTGTTGAACTTGCAGCTATCAGCAGCAGATATGAAATGAATGTAAGAGTGCTCTATAGACTCTGAAATAAATAAATGGCTTGACATAACAGGTGCAGAAACATGGATCTTTCAGAAGTCTATGTGTCATTCTTTAATCTATAAAACGTGTGGCCTCTTCATATTTATGGATGCCCTACAGTTTATGATAATGGAGCAATGAGTTAGGAGAGTGAAAGATTGTCCATTAAGAGGAGAAAGTCATTTTTTAGCTATAATGTCTTTGTCTTCATGTCACAGCATAAAAATAACCAATAACATGATTTGTATTTATCAAACTGAATGCGTGGACTTCAAAATATATTCCAGAAATAAATTAAGAAAAGAAAAGAAAAAGAGATTTATTTCTTGTGTCTTAGGAAGTGAGTTTCAATGAAGCTAAAGTGATGCGTTGGACCCATTTCTGCCCCTTTCTGTGTTTTACTTTGATTTTTACAGGTTGAATGTTTCTTACTCCAGGGATAATCCCATTCTAGACTGTAAACAATGGAGCAGAAACTGACTCCTTATCTTATTTGTACAACATCCAGCACTACTGTAATAAAAATATTTAGTAATTGCAGCATATGTTCTCAGGAACACTTGAGCAGTACAAACTTTATAATAAAGAGCAAAATATTAACTCTGCAACCTTTTAATCAACTTTGACTTATCAAAGCAAAACCCTTTAGGAAAAGTGCATATTGATGAATTCTCATTTATAGAAAATGTTTGAAACATTTTGTAACTGCCAGATGCCATGTTTTTGGAATGGCTTTTTACAGGATGGGAATTTATAGTTAATAACTGAAAAGGAAAGAAAAAGTTAAAAATATTTTTGAATTATCGGATGATACTGTGTTAGCTGGCTAATGTATTTTGGAGAGAGGCTGTCATTTCAAGAAACTTTTCTGAATTTTTAACTTTTCCATCACAGATCTGAAGTAGAATAGTTTTAAAAAGTTCATTATTCGAAAGAAGATAATTTCTTCCTAAGCTAAATGTATGCAACACAGGAACTGTAGTAAGCGAAACCTCAGTTGAAGTGAGCATGCCCTATATTAATTTCTACAAAGCAATCATTTGATTCTTTTCTTAATTTTAGGGAAATGTGCTATTAAGTTTAGTTAAATGGGGGAGTGGTATCCAAGTCCTGGGATACTGTTAGCACAGCTTTCTGAAGATGATTTTAGAAAGCTAACAAGTAGAAAGCTATTTTACAGTGATTTGCTAGCGGGGTATATACCTCTGCAGAGGTTTGGGTCATTTGGTTTTCTCTCTTTTCCCTGGAAGCACCTAGTCAAAACTGTCTGTATGCAACAGAAAGATAAAAATTTCAATTAGGTTGAGTGCTGTCATAAGCAGAGTACATGAGAAGGCTTGAGATAATATGCATTACATATTGATGTCTATCAGCCCTGAGAACATAGCCATGTTTTATTCCATGCCCCTTTTGTAGGTTTGGCAGCAGTGGCACCCAATAAAGGCCTAATCATATTAATTTATGCCCCTATCAATTATGCATTCAGATTCCCCCGATAGCTTGTCAGTTTTTATTCACTATTTTCTGAAAAATACGCCTACTACAGTTAGTGAGCAAATAGGAGGACTGTCAGAAACTGAGATTTAAAGAATATTACTTAAAAGGGGAGGGTTTCTTTAATTTATAAATCTTGTATTATATGTCATGCATTTGTTAGTTTTAAAAGAGGTGACAGTGCAGGGACAGATGTCACATTAAAGACTTTCTGAAGACAAGGGGAGAAGTCTCCTTAAGAAAGCTCTGTGATTTATTCAACTTTTCTTGAAAGCAAAGTGTTCTGTGGTCTGCAGATGTAGTAAAAATGTATTAGCTTTGTTAGTTTAATATGAATTTCATTTTGTGTCTCTAAAATGAAGTCTATCAATGAGTACTGGATGTAAGTATTTTCAGTCTGAAAACTGATCTCTGCTGAGAGAAACTTCTGTATCCAGTTATATGTTATTGTCCCAAACTGCATTCTAGAGTCAGTGCCCATTTTTAGAGACATCTTAAGTAGTAAATATGACAGATATAAGGATGCAGTATGAAGTACAGAAACTGCCCTATTCAGTGTCATCTATCACAGAATAGCCTGTAGTAGAAATTTAAAAATTACCTTGTTGTAGATTTATGAGGTGTGGCAAGTCCAGAGTGCCTGATTCCTACATAGTGCACTATTTGAGTGCTCTGTTTGGGTCTGAAAGTACACCAAAGTCTCTCAGATCTCTCCACTGGCAACACTTTTGTTCACGTCTCTTTGCAGTCTCAGAAGTCACAATCAGGGTTCCTTTCTGTGAAACTAACCTGAGCTGGACTGGGTGCCAGACAGACCCTCAGTCCCTTCCTGTTTCCACAGTAAAAAGGAGTATGGTTTACTTCCAGTAGCTGGAGGCCCACTCCAAATCACAACTCACTCAGGTTGTTTTCTCATGTTTACTAAAATGCCGAAACAGTAACGTCTAATGAAAAAAATAGATCTTGGCACACAGTTTACTGCTGTTGTTGTACTCATTCCCTGCCACTGACCACTTCTGAAGATAAGTCTCTTTTCTTCTACCTCACTCCAAGAACATCCACTTCAGCTTCTTTTCTTCCTCACGCAGCTCAAGCTTTTCCCTCTTACTTTCACAGTGGTTAACCTGATTTCACATCCTTTTATACCAGTCTCCATGCTGTCAGACTTCCTCTCACTATTCTTTTAAGGTCCTAAGTGCAAACATCTTGGAGAAGACAAAAAAGTAAGAAAACTTCAGAAGTGATAATGCTGTGGTATTACCTGTTATGCTGTGGGTTGGAGTTGCCTCTCTCTGGCATAGCCCAGCAATGTATTCCTTCTAACACAAGTAGGATTTAAGAGCGGTTGTGATGGGCCCAGACTCTTGAGGCAGAGTTTTGTGACCCCTCAGTTCTGTCTGTGCTGCATGCCTTGCTCCTGCTTCCTGATAGCATTAGTTAAATGCAATTAACATGCTAAGGGATCTCTATCCAGGGCCTTCTGTTTCAGTAGGGTTTCCAACACATGTGGCACTGCACTTGGATTTCTGACCTGCTAAGTCCCACAGGATAAGAGCGATCCTTCCTACATGAAGAAATACTGTGATCCCTGCAGAACACCTTTCAGAGTTTTGGAGAAAACATCTCCCCTTCATAACATGAGAGGAAGATTTACTTGAAAGGTATCTCTTTCGATACCTTAATAATTTTCTTACTGTATAGGCAGTAGGAACAAACTGTCAGGTCTCATCCTGGCAAAATCCTCTCTAAATTCAATACATGTGGATAAATGAGGCCCATGTTTGTTTAATTCACCCACCTCTGAGCTTGTGTTGCCTTTCAGTTCAGCCCAACCACTTAAAAAACTAATGAAGACTGAACTTTTGCCTATTAAACAAACTTGTTCTTCCTCTCTTATAAATTCATCCACCCTTCCAAAGTACTTCAGCTTTACAGTGGGCTGTGCCTTCCCTTACCTCTGGCTCTTTGAAGATTTTGCTCTTTGTTCAGCAAAGTTCTCGGTTCCAGGAACATGTACTACATTACCTAAATCATCCCAGTGTTTATTTTAGCTTGACGTTGTTAATGAGGCATAGCTATGTTACAGCATTTAAAATCTTTGTAGTATCTTAAACATATTGTATCTTAAAATACCCCCCTTAGGTATATAAGTATTATCCAGATCACATAAGTGGAGAAGTAAAAACAAACGTTTTGGGATTTGCCTAAGGCCATGCAATATGTCAGTGTCAGAGCCAAGAGTCAAACCCACCTATTTGTGGTGAGTCATCCCAAGCTGGCGTGATTTTATGTGTTCCTACTAAGGAAAACAGCCATTCATTGAGTGCAGTACTCATTTCAGTCATTTCATAAACTGGCTCTAGCAGTTGTCTTCCCTTTAATAATGACTTTCTCAGAAATGTTATTGCTTACCTAACTCCATATGCTTCCTATGTACAAGCACTGACAATATGGAGTAGCATATGCAACCTGAAGCTTGTGTTGTTGTGGTTTTTTTTTTCCTTGTCTTGGGATTTAGTTTTGTGTGTGTGTGTTTGCCTCCACCCCCCTCTTACCCTCCCCCACCCCCCCAAAAAAAGGTGAAAACAGAAGTAGAGTGGACTGTGTTCCTAATGGTCTAGGAGGATTTCCTGCACCTACCTTTGAAATTAAGAAGTATCTGGACATCCATTTACCTGCTGAGGTTGAATAGCAGTTCAGGCTCCATTGTTTTCCTATCTCTATTTCTGAGAGTTCAGTAAGGCTCTTATAGAAAGAGGTGTGTAGGTGGGTATGCATGTGAAAGGGAGAGCAACATACAGGCAGCAAATGTGTTTGAGAGCATTTATGCTGGGAGTAGATAATCCAAAAAGTGATGAAATAGTAAAGTGACAAGACCTGGCCTGAACATCTAGAACTTTGATGGTGTTTGGCAGGGAAAATTAGACCAATTAAAGGGTGCCTCTGGGAAGCTTTACCTTACATGACCAGAACTCCTATGCAACATCTTGGTGCACTTGGCACTTATACAATGTTCATGTGAATATGATTGGCTTTGCCAGTGTGTTAGTCATCTGCAGGATTTTAGCCTGCACTTGGTACTGATGCTCATCTGTATTGCTTTTTGTTCTATACTAGCAAGTTTCTCTTCATGTTACACTAGCTGTTTTCACTTTAGTGTACATAGGTCTTAACTTTTTCCCAACACCACAGCTTGAGGATTATAGAGTAGCACTTGCAAAAGAAAACAAAAGATGTACATCTTTTAAACTCTGTAGTCAAAGGCACAGGAAAGCACTACTTGATTGAACTAAGATATTTCTTCCCTCTACTTAGAAAAAATTGTGTAAATCTAGACAGTATCAGAAGAGGGCCCAGAAGGAGCAGAAATATTGTCAGATACTACACAAGTGAATCTGCATGGAAAATGCAGCTGATAATGCTGTACTTAGAGAACAAAGATGAAATACAATTCTTGAGCGAGAAAAAGAGGTGCGGAGTGCTGTTCCAACAGCTTGTTACTGTGAGTAGTGCTGTGCAGTAGAGAATGGAGCCCATTGGCAAGTCATCTGAAGAAATGTGCAGTGAGAAAGCAAAGCAGTGCAGCCCGTATATATGGTTTTAGAGAAAGTAGAGATAAAAAGTATTTTCTTTAAGATGTGTCATCACCTAATTCAGGTGTGTGAGACATTGGTAAGATCAGAGATACTAATATATGATACTGTAGTGAGTAATCATTTTGGCCTATTTTAAGTTCATACCTTAAGGAGAAGAGCTTTCAGCTGGATTTAGAGGCTATGAGCTTCAGGTTGGAAGCATACTTCATTTTTGTGTCTGTCTGATGTGTACTTTCGCATGTGCTGCAGTCAGCTCTTTTTCCAAACAACTCTTGTTTTAGGATATCACGTGAGCATCTGACAGACAGAATCATCAAAACATTTTCAATTAAATATTTTCCTATTGCAAAACAGTATTTTGTGCAAATACTGATGAAAAGATCTATTTCTAATTTCTAATAGATCTTTTCCATCCTTTTGAAAAACATGTTGGAAAAAAAAAAGGAAATGTGAGTTCCTATACATAGCTTTTGTCTGACGAAAAGGAACACACAAAAGTACTGTTGTGTTCTATTACTGTCTTAATTGTTAATTTTATATGTTTATTTTAGAGGCCTTCTTTCCAAATCTGAATTGCTGTTAAAGAATGTTCACAGTAACAATTCATAGAGAGAAGAAAGGAATGAACGAGAAGTTTGAGTAGAGTTAGTTAGGAGAATCTGAAAAGCCTGGATATTTTCAGAAATATATGTGAATAAAGAATATTCAGTAGGAATCTACAAGTACATGAAAGTTTGATTTCCCAAACATTTCCAAGTAATTTAGTCTCAAGGTGTCAAAATCATGTTGTATTAGAGAAACTCGTGTTTATATTTCTTAAAACTCAACCCAAAATGTGTGTTAACTTTGAGGTTGTTTCAAATATGAAATAATTTCTTTTAAAAAATTGGAGAAACTGTAGAGATTGCAACACCTTACAAGAGGACTGCTAGAATGAAGTATATTAAAGACGGTGAATGTACTATTCCTCATCTTCACACACTGACCTTGTTTCTGTGTTCAGAAACCATACATAGAGTTGTTGAGTTGGTCAATAAACTAATCCAGGCATCAATAAAGCACACCTTCTTGTTTATTAATATGTGATTAAAAATGTATATGATAAAAAGATATTGACTGAGCAGAGTTTGGGTGACAAGAACAATTATAGCTTCAAGCCTAATCACTACATGAGCTGTTTAACCCAGTGAAAGTCAATAGCCTATTTCTGAACAATTACACTTTTTGTTTTGAATAAAGTGTTTGGATTTTGCTAGTGCTCTCATCTTCCCTTCATGATTTAGATGTGTACACAGAAGCAGAAAGAAAAAAAACATAATAAATCACCTAATATAATTCAGCTCTATGGTCCTGGTATGATAAAGTTGTAAATAAGCAGCAAATAGGATTTGTTTTAATTACAAATTGCTATGCACAAATAAATTAAAATCAGTAGAAGAACATCTTTTTTTTTTCTTTTCTACAACAACTGTCCTAATTTACTTATATATTTTTCCTTGTGTTGTTCTTTTAAGCTAAAGTCATCATTTTACTGCATTCAGTCTAATTGGTCCATCTTTATTAAAACAGTTTTATAAAACTAATAAGAAATAACAACTGGAACCCATTTCATTTTTAACTTCAGCAAACTTTTCACATATCTCAGTGTGCTTTCACTCCAAAGTAACAATATTCCTTACATCCCTGTAACAGGAGGGAGTAGTTTGAACTGGGTGCGTCCTCAAGCACCAGTAAGTTCCAGTATAGTGGCTGTTCTGTTGAAACTGGGAGCCAGTGAGTGGTCAGACATTCCTGAGCAATAGCACAGGTCACTGGCTTGTGTCTATTGTTAAAAATTAACCATGGGCCCAAGGCAAGCAGCGCTGAGTGTCCAGGCTATCCACAAGCAGAACTTTCAGCATTTTTAGTACTGGTTTATCGTGTCAATATTCAAGATCCAATTAAATCAATGGGAGTCCCAGAAGTGTTTGCACATTGTAAATCTTGAAGTGTGAGATCAGAAAGCTTCTTACCTGTTCCATAAGTATCACGTTCACCCAACAGTAATAACAACCAACATCTCCACAGATACTTTTACTACCTGCTGATCATGTCATTCTCTCCATTCCTTTGCTGAGTAAAATGATGAAGACTTTAGAAACAAAAGCCAATTCTATAATTTATTCTTCTAAAATGTATTTGGTTTCAGTGAATGTAAAATTTTGCTCTTCGGTTTTTGGCATAAGAATTTGTTGTTTAATGTGGAAAAACAAATGATTAGAAAGAGAAACCTGCCACTGTGCTTACCCAGCCTTAATTTTAGGTTTCTTTCAAATCAGTGTGGACATTATAAATTCACTTTTCTGAGTAACTTTGCATCAATGTATCAGTCCTGTTCCATCATTAAATAAAAGCCAATCAGCTTTTTCCCTAACTGAAGCAAGGGACACTATTTGGTTCTTAAAAACAAAAGTAAGTCCTCCAGGAAGTCTTCATTTCCACTTGATTATAGTGTAGTTTCAACATTTTTCCTGGATATATCAGATTCTAGCCAGTGCAGGCAGTGTACACTATGTAGGTGGACCATTTGTATGATCCAGTGTACAATTTCCTATTCAACAAGAAATTTTTTCTTTAGGGAAGGAGAAAGAGTTCTTGTGCCTTCTGAAGCATAGACAGCTTTGACTTGTTTTGGATGTTGATATCTGAAGCCTGAAGCACACTAGTCCAGAATGAAATTGTTCCTATTATAATAAATAAATAGGACAGCACTCTCAGGAATGTGGTTTGAATTTTGGGTGATCCTGCATGGAGCCGGGACTTGGACTAGATGATCCTTGTGGGTACCTTTCAATTCAAGATAATGTGTGATTCTATGAAAAATGGATAAATAAATTCTTCAAATGGATGGCACAGTCAGTGCTCAGAGTTACAAGTGAGAATTCAGCAGCTTTGAGAAAAGAGTTTGCATAGGATGATGTCAGGCCATCTAAAATAAGAGTCTTCCTCCAAGTTCCCTTCAAGAGAAGACAACTCTGTAGGAGGGGAGCTGAGGGAAGCCCTGACAGCCTGACCACCTGCACGGCTTAAAGGCTGTGACATCTTTGCACAAGGAACCAAGCACCCTACAAAACATCTGAATCTCTTTTTATCTGCAGCACTGGTATGTCTGAGCAATTGCCAATAGATTCTAATTAGAAGAAAAAGTAGGCTTTGATATCCACCTGTACTGAGATAAATAAGAGTTTCTAAATCAAAGGTAGGGAAGATACACATATGCAGGCAAAGAAGAATTATTCCTAAAGAAAGGGAGCTTGCATTGTACTTTCAGATTAATAGACAAAGTATTACCAAACAGTAAAAAAGTGGCTGTGGGGTAAATTTATAGGGCTAAAAATCTATTTTTCTGAGTTTAAATTTACTTGTCTGCTTAACTTCAAATTGACTCTGAATGTAGAACTGCTAATAACGTGCTTTGTTCCAGTCTATTACTTGATTCACTCACATGTTTAAAAATATTAGTGCATTTAAAAAATGCTGGTACATTTATGACTAGATAAATATATATACTACAGATGTTTAATCTTCCACTAAAAAAAAACTGGAGTTCAATTTATTTTAGTTTTTTTAACATGCTCTTTCTCAGCTTTACATTACAATGCTAGCATTATCTCTACAGTTCTCTGTATTTAGGCAAACTTCACCTGCATTTTAATGTATCAAGTACCAGAGGGGTGTTAAAGTGTTAGTGAGGCGTACTGAAATAAACGTGTATTTATTAAGAACAGAAGTAATTTTCAGGTTGCAATAACAGCAACAAAATCATTAAAATAGCATGGTGTTCAAGATTTGTCTGATGGCTTGGGAAGTCGTTTCTATTTTTATTCTTTTTGGCATCATTATTTATGAGAATGTCTCACTTCTGGCCTCATCCGCCTCCGTACAGTTCTACATACCTTATCTTCATCATCATCACTTCCAGAAAATGGAGGCTTGAACCCTGTTCTCCTGGCCCATGTATGTCCATATATGCTGTAGGATGGAAATCAGTACGTCTATCGTGTTGAAAGCATTCAGTAACTCTTCCTACAGTAGCTTCCATTTGACAGTAAGCAAATATATGAGATTTCCACAGTTTTATTATTGTTGCCAGTACATCTTATCATGGATATTTATTTTAAATACATTTTTATTATTTGGAAGGAGTGCTAAAACTAGAATCACAAATTTTAGCTGCTAGATCTCAAGCAATTGCCTTTTCTCTACTGAAGTGTTACAGCTAGGCCTGTATACCTTCCTTATTCACATAAATGTGGAGTTACCACATGTGACCTAGAAAATAATCTCAAAACTGAAAAATTCCCTCACCATGAAAGTAGTTTAAATGCTGCAGCTCTTTCTGACAGTTTGAATCCAGTGAAAGACAGGCATGCTGCTTTTAGGGAGGTTGCCTCTTGACTGTGAGAGTTGGACTAGGTGCCTAACTTCCATTTCCATTTGGCAAGCCTTCCCATGAGTGAACTACTGAGGCCACACAGCAAGTCCAGACTATCTTAATCATCTTAAATTTACTTCCTTAGACAGCTCTGCCTTTCACCTTCTCTCTGGTGGTGATACGGGTGAGCGAGTGGGGAGTTTTGTAATGCCGAGTGTGACAAAGATGGACCGGCCACTGCTCGTAGGAAAAGTCATCTTCATAGCCAGAAAATTAGAGTCATCTTTTATTTTACTCCTCTCTCTAAATTTATGCTAGGAGGATCCAAGGCAATTATATCATCAGTGTATTTATGAATAAAACCTTTGCCTTTGCACATATACCTATGAAATATTGCAATGCTATTGCAATGAGCATTAACCTTATACTCAAATGATTTATCATGACCCCTACAGTTGTTTTGGAGCCTTCCAAGATACATGGAGATACGGTCAGGTTACTGTACCTCAGAGTAGGTACTTAGTTTTACATAGTGATCTATCCACTCATCATTGAGATATAGTCACACCTCAGAGGTGAGATAGTATGGGATTATCATCACAAGCAAGAGTAAATCTTTATTGACATAAATAACAGATCTTTGATTTGTACAGATATACTGAGAAAAATAAAAGGCTTTTTTTCTTTTTTTTTTTTTTAATTATTATTGGCCATGATGAGGACATTTATCAGTGTGAAAGGGCTTCTGATATAGGGTATACAAGCACAGAAGTAAATATACTGTTTTATGTTAACTTGACTTTCATACTATGTCTTGAAGTTGTTGTTTTTATTTTTAATGTTGTTCAGTGGAGATGCAAATAATACACCTTGAGTTTCTGTCCGTAAGACACAAACACTTGCTGTTATTTGGGTCAAAACCAGTTCCTCAGCAGCAGATGGCCATCTTTGTGTTGCGTAACTGAGACTGCGCTAGTTGTTCTGTCTTGTATGTTGGTATAAAAATGACGGACTTTGAGTTACTTCTCAAAGTAATGGTGACTGCTGATTATATCAGGGCTCCTGAAGCTGTCTTTATCCCCTGCTCTTGAACAGTCTCTGCATTACTGAAAACTGGATCCATTTGCTCCTTTTATATTTGCATTTATTTATCTCATTTGTTCAAATTATTACAGGTACAATTTTACAATGCCATCATGATTATTTCTGGGCATAAAAACTCACGCTGAACTACAGCTTTATTCTAAATGAGAATCTGCTGTGAAGCAAAGTAGGAGTCCCAAATTATTGTCTCACTTACTGTCTTGGATCAGTGGATGAATTTTAATCCATGGCTAAACAGACAGTTAATTTGGCTGTTTCGGTGGCTGCAGGGACTGCTTGACTCTAGGCCAAAGATCCTCAGTCTGAGGTCAGGACCACATGCTTGGTGATCATGCTACTATCTTTACATTACAGAGGAGAGTGATTCTAGAACTCCTCTGTAACACAGAAAACAGAACTTTAAATATTCAATTTTCTTTTGCCCCTTGCTTGTGCAAATTCAGCTCACTGTAGAGCAGTCTATGTTGTTAATAGTTCTTCCATCCACCTGAAAACTTTTGAGACTTTACACCAGTTCCCTACAGATAGTTGTCAATGCTAAATTAAATAATATATAAGCAATTAAAAATCAAGCAATTAAATACATGCTATCTGAGCAAAAAAAGACAAAGTGGGCAGTGGGAATGGTCTCGAGCTGATGGAGTTCAAGGAGCAATTGGATAATGGTCTCAGACATAGGGTTTGGATTTTGACTGGTGCTGTATGGAGCCACAAGTTGGACACAATGATCCTCGTGAGTCCCTTCCAATTCAGAATATTCTGTGATTCTATGGAATGTAAAATCAATGAATGGATGTAAAAACCTATGCTTTAATGGAAGAAATAGAACAGCGATAAATTAGGTAGAAGATAAATCTTGCATGGTCATATAGTATTTTACACATACACACACAAATTAAAAGCAAATTACAGAGTCTATAAACATTTAAAACCAGCAGGAAGCAGTAGGAAGTTACAGAATGAGAGAGCTGATCACACCACTCAGTAACAATCCCTTGCAAAGATGTGTTATCCTGCAGCTCTTAATGGCACCTTCACATACCTGGAGATGATCAAGAATTTTCTGGGAAATACAGTTTTCCTCAAAATTCAAAATTTGTCATAGGAAAAAATGTTTGTTCTGAAGCAACTGCAAGGATGTTAAAAAAAAAAAAAAAATGCAAAGGAAAAGAGATCTTGCAGTAACCAAAGACAAGTTGCTGGGCTGAATGTCCAAAGCTGATGTTTTCCATGTTTCCTGACATCATGGGCTTGTTTCTCTCCATTTTTCTTTCTCACTTCCTCCCTTTTCAAAAATAGCTTTAAAATAATAATAATAATTAAAAAAAAAACACTTTGTTTCATCCGTTCATGTACAACTTACAAGAATATTATTTGAAAGGGTGTGGGACTTTTCTGCTTGATATTTTTGTGAGCACCCCTTTGTCATTCAGAGTAGTACATGGAACAGGGCTAACAGGAGCTGGTTTCTGTGGTTGAATTTATCTGTGTGGGACTCTGTAGGTTTTGTTTGGGGCACAGAAATCCCAATTTGAACCCAACACATTTTTCTGCTGTTCCTCTCACAGCCACAAGATGAATAGAGTCTGGGTGTTTGGCAAACATCCCTTACAACAAAAAAATTGAAGCAATGAGATAGTCTTATCCTTGTTAATAAATCTGTGCTCCAACTAAATGAGATTAAAGTCAGAAGTGCCCACTATTTTTGAGTATCCAATTAGAGATGCTGGTTACTTGTTTTTTTCAGCCTCTTTGACATTCTACATCCGTTAGCATTGTCGATGTACAGTCCCATGGATTTTGTCCTAGGAATTTTCTTCAACAAATCCAACTCCAGAAATTCATGATGGGCTCCCATAACACAAAAATCTCTGCTAATTATTACATCTTGTGGTGACTTTCTTCACATTATAGAAGCTTTGAGGTGAAAGGGGAGTGGATTCAGATTCTACAAACAAAATTCAGCTGTCACATTGCCACAAGGCCCTGCTTTCTCTCCTTGTAATTGTCTGCCTTGTCTGTGAACAGTACCCAGTTCTGTGACAAATTGGAAATACAGTGAATAAAAACTATGAACTTGTGCCCTGCCCACAGAGGAGGCATACCTTGCAGGGCTTCATTTGTATTTTGGGAAATTGGTGGAATGAACTCTGTGTGGTCATGTATCTCAATGCAGGGAGGCAGAACTTAGGAACTCTGACACCCTCAGCTTAGACATTGTCCTAACGTTTGAGTACCTGATGTTACAGCCTGTGCAGACTGTGTAGTACATTCCCTTAGCTTGATGTCACACACACACAGAAATCATTTTAAAATGTTCTGAATTTGCTCAGAAATACTTATTGTGAAGGTCATTAAATTCTTTATATTCTAGCATCAGAAAATAAATTCTATTCAAAATAAAAACATTAATGCTTAACAGAGAAGCTGAAGTACATCAGTTAACAATACAGAAATAAAACATTTTGATTTACACAGTTTTTACTGTGTTTCACCTGAGATTCAGCCCAGCTATTCTGGACATTCTGCAATTACATATCCTTGCTCTTGGCTGACAGTATTAGACAGTTTTGTTATCCTTGCCCTGCCAGCCCCTTTTCTGCCCTCCAGGCTCCTCTGCTGAGCACTTTCTCTCTGCTTTTTCCGTACCACCTTTGTGTCTCCTTACCTAATCAGTCCCAGGCTCCTGCTCCAAACACCAGTCCCAGTTTTTCTCTCCAGGCTGCTTGGCTGCTTCCGTTGCCTTCTCTGTCACAGGGTGGAATTTTCTCCCTGTCGTATTCATGCACAGACCTTTCTTCTTGATACAACCTTCAAATCATTTGGAGCTTAGAAGAGATAGGATTCCTACCTCTCAGATCCTGTGCCAAGGCTTGGGCTCACTGGGAAAATTTGGAGGTGGGGATTAAAGTGGAAATCTAGCTTTACCACAGTATCCTTAAGCTTCTGTTCTCAGACAAGACCAGTCTTTAATGATCCTTTTTTTTTTTTTTTTTTCCTATTAGAATAAAAGAAATCATTACTGAGAATGTGCTCATTCAAGAAAGAAAAAAATCTAATATTTACAAGTTAGCCAGATTTGTGTAAATTTTCAGAGAAAGGAAAGGCACGTTTTGAATGAAAGAGGTCACATTTTGAGTCCGTGCTTCAAAGCCTGAGGGCAGCAGAGCATTTCAAAGGAAAAAGTTTCCATTTTTTTAGTATGAGCAAAACTGTTTATTTTTCCATAACCTTGTTCTTGGAAATGGACAAATTGTTTTGGCAGGTATTTTCAAAATAATCATCCTGGTACAGACAGTCAGCATATCAGTTTTCAGCTGAAGTGATGATGTTTTTTCTAAAGCTACATGCAACAGAAAACAGGGTCTGTGCTGGGAAGCGTAAGCCAAGCACAACACAGGAATGGCAGCACATCCACCTCAGAACACTGTCACCAATTGTGTCCTCAGAGGGTTTCTGATTTTTATTTTTATTTTTTTTCAGACAGCAATTGCCTCATAGAAAAGTGGTAGGGTCAAATGCTATTTTCCTGTTTTACAGGCAGAGAAACTAGGAAGAAATGAGAAAAAAAAAAACAAACAGGGATATAATCCCAAACTCCTCATGTGATTCTGAGTCCCCCATTCTGGCACCCACTGCTGTCACTTCTACAGAATGCTCTTGATGCATCACTCCTTGCTCTGAGGCATTTCTGGTGGTCTCTCCATGTCAGAATAGGGTCATCCCTTCAGTATTCTCTGATTGAAGGCTATGACTGGAAGTTTAGAGGCTTTGGGTGAGGGCACCGTGGGTGTGATGGGACCTGCGTGTAAGAGATGAGTTCAGCTAAGAGCAGGACACCCTCCCACACTCAGCCCTGAAGAATGTGTGAACGCACCTGTACAGGACAAAAAGAAAGTGCTCACATACTGGAATGATGTCGGGGGAAGAGGGTGACCTATAGAGCAAGGACTTGTGGTAGGAGGTCAGAGATGTGACACAGCGGTGGGCCATTACTGAGGCAGAGAAGCTCACCCGCACAACTGGGCTGTGGTCTTTCTGAGTGCTCCAGGAGATGCTGCAGGCAGGAGAGGAGCTGAAGTGCGTGCTGTTGTCTGACTTGCTCCAGAGAGACAGAAACATGGTTAAGTCTAACAGCAAAGGTATGAGATAGCCCCATGCAGACCGAGAGCCTCTGCTAAAAAGCACCCCGAGAGCAATAACAAATTCCGTAGCTTAAGCTGCAGCCCTCTTCAGAAAGAAAAGTGAAAAAAAAAATTGCCAAATCAAACTGCTGACTCTTTTATTCTTATCAAAACACCACAGCATACATCTTTAAAGCCTGGAGTAAATCATATGTGGGGCCAGCTGGAGCTGGCCGGCTCCTGACCCTCCCTTGATATCAGGTGCGTGCCGCACTCCTCTGGCAGATTAATTTATGACCTCATGTAACTCAGAGCACCTAAAACTTTCAACACGGCTGCTAGGATGAGGCTGAAGGTTTGCTTTGGATAGCTCTGCCCCTGGAAAGAGTTTGAGGCCTCTTGGCAGAGATCCTCCCCAGCAATGGCAGTGAATTGGTTTCTTGCATATCTTTTCTTTCTAAACTCCCCCACAGTGTGAACGTAGGGCAAAAATCAGAGGTACAGTTACAACCCAGCTGTGTGAGAGATAGTAGGTCCCCTTTGGTGGGTCCCAGAGGTGGCCCTGGAGCAGCCATCCAGCCAAAGGAGGGGAAGGTGCTGGTGAGTGCAGAGGAAGAGCAGCTGGGCTGGAGGCTGGTGGCAGCTCGGTGCAAAGAGTGCGATCAATGCGATCTATTGCAAAAGCAAGCCTCAGTGTTTCAGCAGAGGGGAAAGAGATTTAGAAAGAAGCTTTTTAATTATTACCTGTCAAGAAGTTACACTTTAACTCCACATACTCTGGTCTCTCTGCTTGAAGGTTGTGGGGGGGAGTGGAGGGGGCATAATGCACCTAACCTGCCTGAAATATGCCCTGGAAAAAAGGGGGGGAAGAAGAAGAAGAAAAAAAAAAAAAGGAATACAAATACAGATATAAAGGATTAGTGAGACAGAATAGAGAGGGAAGGATCTGCGTTTCAGGCCACTAACCTCTCTTTGTGCTTCACCCGGGGGGGGCTTTAGGGCCGCGACACACGGGTGGGGCCGCTCTCAGCCCCAGGCATAACGTGCAGTGTGAAACCCACCCCTGAGCATCCGAATCTCCGCGCTCTGCTGAGCAGCTCCGGGCTCTTTGGGCACTGCCATGCACTCCTTTCAGAGGCAATGTTCCTCCAGAACGAGTTGGGGGGGGAGGCTGGGGCAGGCAATCAAGCTGATCCCACAGCACGTGAAAAGCTCTTGGTGTATACATAGCATTTTTTCCAAGGAGTTTGCTTCTTCGGCAGGTCAATGTGTTAATTAAAAGTTGGTCCGGGTTGGTCACCTGCGGTCCCAGATGTGCCATCAACGTATAAAGAAAATCTTTTTTTTTCCTTCTCTTTTTGAAGGTATCTGAATGCACAAACTCTGTAGAAAGCCCCTTTTGCTCCTTACTGTTAACTAGCAGATACACAGCAAAATCATTGGAGATATAATCAAGTGTGGGTCTCTTTTTGAAGCGTCCTGCAAAATAGCCCCAAAATGTGATGCAGTAATTTGATTTTTTTTTTTTTTTTTCCTTTGGCACTACATGTTCTGGCAGTGCCTTCCCCCCATTTCCCACCCCATGTATATTAAACAGCGAGAGAACATCTCTCCATTGTCGGCGATGACCCGAGATTTTGCTGGAATACCTCGTTTCTCGGTGTAAAATTGCAAAGTGGGTCTCTCTCTAAGATTCGCTATATTGGTTTTTATAATTACCTCGTAGTCCAAACTTTTGCACAGCCTATTAAAAAAGAGGGTAAAGAAGAGAAAGAAAGAGAGAGAAAAAAAAAAGACAGAAAGCCCCTCAGGATTTCCCTTTCCTCGGGAGCACCCACCGCAAAGCACCGGGGCCCCGTGCAGCTCTCCCATTGCATCGCGATGCTGCTCGGATCGGGATTGTCTTTGTGATTTCTTTTTTTTCGCCTTCGTAGGATACAGAAGGTGAATAATGAAATCTCCTCGCTAATAGTTTATGAGCCATGAGATTGGAAACGTGCGCGGACAGAGCAGGGCGTCGGGCAGAGGGGAACGCAGGGCAGCAGGGCTCGGGTTGCGGCAGCCACTGGGACCGGCAGCGGGCATTGCGGGGCCGGGCCGGGCCGTCCGTGGCACCGCCCCGCGGCCGCTCCGCTCGCTGCCGCCGGGAAAGGGGAGCGCGGCGCGTCCCGGAGCTGCGGGAGGCACAGAGCTGTGCTCCCCGGGACAGGACGGCAGGTCAGCGCGGGCAGGGAAGAAAACCTCGGTGCCGTGGTTGGATCTCTGTCTCCTGGCAAGCAAACTCTCCGTAGGCAGGGAGAGGTCAGAGAGACGGGAGACCCAAAACTGCCGATACTCAGCTAAAATACGGGGAGAAGGCTGAGCGCAGCCTGCCTCGAGGGACCCTGCCCGACGGCTGCCCCGGCAAGGCTGGCCCCCCCCGTACCGCTGATCTCGGGGAGAGCACTGCACCCGCTCCTACCCCGCAGTGCGACTCTGTGCGGGCTGAGGGGAACCCCAGGCGAAGCGCTTTCGGGGTATTGCCCAAAGCTGCGGACAAACACTTTCCCCTTTCTCTTCCTCCCTCCCGAAGTATCCCTCAAAAAACTCCAGTCTGATTTGGTTTTTCCTATTCCCCCTCTTGCTTTCCAAGTCAAGAAAGCCGCCTGCCCGCCTCATCCGCGTCCATCCGGGATAGTGTGGGCCCCTCTCTTCGTCCTCCAAAAAATAAAATTAAAAAATAAAAAATAAAAAGAAACACCTCCAAACGCCCTGTATTTCCAGTTCAGAGTTAAAGTCGGCGTTAATCCGGGTCAGTTCCTGCCCCCGGTTTGAAGGAGGGAGGGTGTAACGTATGGGCTGTGGGGGGAAAACAAAAAGCAGAGCCCCAAATAAACAAACAAACAAAAATCTCGCGCACGATCGCAGTGAACTCAAATTCCTCTCTGCACACCCACAACTTTCGCTCTGGCCGCTGCCTGGGGGGGTTTAATCTCGCAAAGAGAGAGGGGGGCTCCCTGCGCAAAATTACGCCTTCTCCTCTCATTTGTTCGCTGATTCCATCAAAAAGTTCGCTATTTATAGGCTACACACCCGAACGTGGAGCGATACAAACCCTCCCGCGTTGTTCCCCTCGCAGAGCGGCCGGTCCTGGAGCATCTGCTCGGGGTTGTGCGTGCGCGAGAGGCAGCGGAGAGCGCTCCACCAGAACGGGCCGAGAGGAGCTCCAGCTGCGAGACTCATTAATTGCCGCGAGCCGCTCCGCACAGCCATGTGAGTACCGCGCAGCCAGCACCTTTCGCACAGATGGGCAGCGATCACACACAGACACTTTCTATCTTTTTTTTTTCTTCCTCCCTCCCCTTCCTTATTTTTTTTTTATTCCCGTCTTGTCTCCCTCCCACCTTTTTTTTTTTTTTCTTTTTCTCTCTTTTTTTTTTTTTTTCCTTTATAGTTAGAGTTCGCACGGCTCCTTCCTCCCTGCAAGGAGGAATGGAACGTGGGCGAACGCGGGGGAGAAATGCGCTCGGGCAGAGGAAGGAAGGAAGGAGTAGCGGAGGAGGAGGAGGGAAGGGGGGGGTGAGGCGGTCGCGCTGTCCCCCGAGCCGGCGGGGAGCTGGGGATGAGAGAGAGCGCGGCTCAGAGCCCTCCCTCCTCCTTCCCGGAGCGCTCAGCTCGGCCCCCCAGACAATTCCCGTGATATCCGCGCGGGTAACGATCTGTATTCATCAAAACCCATCTGGGGGAATTAAAAGAGAGAGAGAGAGAGGAAAAAAAAAAGGAGCGGGCTACAAGGACGTGGGGGCGATGGCTGCGCGCTATCTGCGCGCCTCGAGTGATGCTCCTTCCCCTCTCGCTGCTCTCACCCCACGCTCAGCGCCCGGTCGTTTCGAGTGGGGACAAAACCCCCGCGTCCTGTAGGAGGGACGGTAGCTCTTAGAGAGGCTGTGCGCGGGGAGGCGCGGTGCTGCCGGCTCCCTCACAGGGCTCCAATGGCACGCCGTTGGGTTAGCGTAGCATTAAATTAACAGGGCCGGGGTTATCCGGGGCATTATACAGTGTGCCCGGGCTGTAACCTCCGCTCATTCATACACAAAGAAGAGGGAGAGACGGAGTTGCGCCTGAGAATCCAAAGAGCGCGGTGAGTGTCGGTGTTTGCTCCTCTCCCTCACGTGCCTGGGAACAAAGTTCAAGGCTCCCGGCGTGGTCTGGGTGTTGGAACCCGGAGCCGACCGCTCGCCCCAAAGGCTGCGAAGGGACTGTGCGGGCAGCTCCCGCACGCCGCGCGGGGGAGAGAGCGCTGAGTGGGGAGAACGGAGCGCAGGGAAAATGCCTCCGCTCCGGGGCTATTTATAGGTGGCGGTAAAGGCTCCTTTTCAATAAGGAGCCGTGTAAAAAAGCGTCAGGAAACGCTGAGGGATTGATCCGAGGGGCCGGGCTGAACTCGCACAGCCACGGCTGCAAGGAGAGGAGAGGATCCGCGCTCCGCTGAGCCCGGCTTTGCTCACAATTCAGCTCCCAAGCGCAGGTACAGCGCGCAGGAGCGTCTTTTCCCTTTTCTTTCAGCCGCGCACGTAATAGAGCGCACCCGCAGGGCTGAAAGTGGGCCAGGGATACACGGTAGGTATCAAATCACACAAAGCAAAGGGAATAAATCCAGTTTTAAATACATTAGTTGAAATCGGAGGAAGAGCTTGATTTTTTTATTATTATTATTTTTCCTCTTTTAAACAAAGGTGCACGTTAGAACAAGCTAGGAGCACTTTGTACCTGGCGGTATCTCCCGCACCCATTGGAAACAAGGCAAGGAGCTCGCTCTTCCTTTGCATCTTTTAAACTCTGTGTTAATTAGAATTGCTAAAATAGGACACTCCGGTGAAAGAGGTTTTGAAGTACCCACCTATATCTCTGCTGCGAGCACAACTGCTAAATTGCTTGAAACACTAAAATCCGCCCCACCCTCAGCTTGTTTTGGCACCTACTCACCCTTTCCCCCCGAAATTGCAATCGCGTCTTGAAAGGAACCCCATTAAGGGGAAAGAGAAACCCCAAATCCCCGGCAGCGGTGCGATAAACGGGCTCGGCGAGCCCGGCGCTGCCCTGCGCATCGGGAAGACGGTTGGACAGAGCGTCCTGAAAACTAATTCCCTTTTTTTAATTTTTTTTTTTTTTTTTTGAAGTCCCAAACTGGGTGTATCCCAACCCTTCCCTCTTTAATTTCTTTGATTAAATCATAACAAAGACTCGTCAGCTTCTCGCGTTTCTTCACATGCAGCCATACGCGAAACTTTTCACATGAAAGCGAAGTAATTGGCTGCAGCTCACCGAGGGCACGGGCTGCCACGAGTCCTGTTCCCGTCCCCTCAGCAGATTTCACGCGAAAGCATCGCTGCTGCATCTCGTGCTCCCAGGTGGCGACCCTCAGGCTTTCAGCTCGGGCTCGTTCCTCACGCAGTGCCTTTTTCTCACGGTGAGGTCAGGAGAGGGGCACGGCTGCTCTTCCCGTGCGGGTCGTGGGGCTCCGCGTGAGCCCAGCCGCTTTCACACCCCAATATCCATATCCGTGGCTGTTCTGTTTTGCTTTTTCCTGATTGAGGACTAGATTAATTTCTCCTTCAGGATAGAGAGGCTCCGTTAGCTCACCTCTAGCTTACGCGAGAAAGAAAAGCAACCTCTTAAAGTGTTTGAAAATGCTGTCTCGAAAAAGTCTGTAACTCCCGTCCTATCTCGACTCCTCGACCGAACCGTGCCGTGCCCGGCCGCCTGGCTGAACTCGCTTTCCAACAGTAGTGTAGCTTCTGCATCGACCAGGTTACAGTGGGGGGGAAAAAAAAAAAAAAAAAAAAAAAAAGGATTAGAATACCCTGGTGAAAGCACAGGGACCTCGTAGCAACAGGTAACAGGATACCTGCCACTTTCAGGGCAGTTTGAGCAGGGTAGGAGTTTCGCGAGAGGGATCACACTCGGTATAGGTGTGTAGGAGAGAGAGGGACAGCCAAAAAACGGCACTTGGCGACGTTTCAGCGAGAGTTTAAAGCAGCGCTGAGGCGGACGGGGCACCTGCAGCAGAGCAGTGAGGACGTTTTTCCTTCTCTTCCCGATCGCTTCTCCCCTGGTGGAGTCCCGCGGTGCTCAGCCGGTGCTGGGGCCTCCAGCGTTTTAAGGGAGCAGACTCTCCCCTAAACTCTGGCCGAGTTATTTCCCGAGAGTACCACTGGTCGGGCCCGAAGCAGACCCCGAGCGAGCCCACGCATGCTGCGGAGGGGGTTCACGCCCTGGTCAGGGGCCCCCGACGTATGCCCCGGGGTGGAGGCAGGTGAGGAGGGGTCAGCCTGAGCACTCCCTTCCCCTCCCGGCTGGGCTCTTTGTTCTTTGACCCTTTGTTTTCTCACTCCTCGGCTTTGTACGAAGTTTCTTGGAGAATGGGAGGCGCGGGTGAAAGTTACTGAAAGCCCCGGAATTAAATTGTCAGAGCCCTGAGAGCAGACACGGCTCCCTCCCGGCGCTCCTCCCGTCCCCGAACAGCGTCGTTTTGTGTCACCTGGCCTCGGGATCGGCGTGCGGAGCTGGGAGCGGGCCGCGCCGGCAGCGATGCGGGGGCGGGAGGAGCCGCGGAGGCTCCATGGGGTGCGGCGCCCCGCTCCGGGCCGGGCACCCCCTTCGGCGCCGCGGGGAGCTGCCGGCCTTGCGCCGGGCGCCTGTCCGCGCTGCCCTTTCTGGCGCGAAAGGGGCAAAGACGGTCGGTAGAAGCGCCGTAATGAGATGAGGCGGGAGGTCACAGGGATGAAGGATTTCTGAACGTTGGATTTTAAGGGACGTGTATTCGTTTGAGTTGCCCAAGCAGGGAGGCATTCGGCCTAATCACCGTCTTTTCAGCATTCTTCCTGTTTGCTGTGGCAAAATGTCACAAGTTAAACAAGTTGGCACTTAGCTTCAGAGAGGATGAAATACCCTCACAGAGCAGTATAAAGGACAGCCTTAGCATCGCTGCTGGGAGGTTGTATGGTATCATTTGGTGCTGGCAATATAAGGAAAAGGAACAACTCTTCATTTAGTACAGAATGATGTATGTTATCCCATCTTTACCAATAGCAGTGAAATGCTTGAGAACTACACTTATTTTCCCTTTCTTAAGAAATCACCCATAACTTTGCAAATAGGAATTACCCACCCCTTGCTCCTGTTACGTGAAAACAGAAACATTTCATTTGGGTGCATTTGGTTTTAGAAAAGTGGACAAGAAGTGAAGTTTTCAAATGGTGTGCTGGACTAGGTCACAACAGGTTTCTGACAGTGTCAGGTTTGTGTCCCAAACTCAGTGACAGACTTCTCTAATAATGCTGCTGTGTTCCTGTTTTTGTAGCCAGTGACATAGTAGATGACTGTAAAACTCTGAAATTCATTGAAAGATGCTTGAGTGTATTCTCATATTTTCTTTTGTAATCAAGAGATGCCTGTAAATGTTTATACCAGCATAATGTATATTTTCTGTTTTTATATACGTAGAGATCCTACAAAACCTTATTTGTATAAGAGATCATTTCCATAGTACGCCTGTTTTGAATAAAAGGCCAAAACTGTTTATGGTAATGAGCCAAATTTCCAAAATTTATACAGATTTTTTTTGTAACAGCAGACAAAACATGTTGAGGAATGAGGTGAGAAAAGGTTAAGTAGTCTAAATAAATTTTTTAGATCTGGATTTTCTAATGTACATATGCTAGTAGGGATCATACCATCCTTCTGACAGATGTTAAACCTCAGGATCAATTCTTTAATGAAATGGCTTTTATCTGAGGTAGCATGTGGATTTTTCCAGCGTTGTTTTTTCCTGATACTAAGGGGATATGGATCCAGCAAAACGTCAGGCAACCCTGCACCTGGGAAATCTGCCTATAGGTATTTCAAGCTGGAAACTTGAATCCAGAAGCCGCCCTTGAAAACTTTGACCTTTCTCATTTCGGGCCATGGTTCACAGCTGAATATAACGATCAGTCACTAGCAAAGTAGAAAAGACACAGACATCATATCAGATGCTTTGATGATAGCTCAATTTTCTAGCTGAGTGTGTCTTCACACAGAAGTCAGCTAGTTTATTGCTTAAATCCAGAGGCTGGCCACATTACTCATTATTCTGTTTATATCCCAATGCTCATAATGTGTTGTTGCAATATCCAGGTAAAGCGTTCGGTGCCATTTACAACAAGGAATCTGCCTTGAGCAATACTATAATCACTAATAGCTAACATTACCGAGAGGATCAGTTTCTGGAAATGAACATGAGTTAACAAAGGTACATCTGTAATTTTGTTCAGAACTAAGCAGAACTAGACGTCTAAGGGAGAGAATACAAATTTGATCAGAAGAACTGGATCTTACAGAATGCTGTGTTTAATCAATAGCACTTGCTTCTGCCTTCTGGTAGCGAGGATGATTAGGGGGCTACTGCTGATCTCCTGGGCTGTTGTTTGAATAGAGGAGTTCTGCAGTGTGAGAAAAATGAATTCTTCTGACTCTGAAGAATCTGCTGAAGGAAGGATGGGGTTGCGTTTATTTTGTGTTGATTAACTTTCCCTTTTTTTTTTTTTTGTTTAATACTTTTTATTGATATACATGTATTTTAATAGATGAAGAATTTATAGATATTTAAAAAAAAACAGCAATACTCTGCTGAATCTCTTGGGAACTTTGCCATCAAATATAACTTCCCAAACATCAGGCCAGATTTCAGAAGGAAAATCTAAATATATAAAGATATTTGGGGATTTTGTTTGTCTTGCTTCTTTAGAGCAGGAGACGAAGCTACTGAGTTGTGGTTGTTCAGTACACTATTGAGACTTTAAAGGAGATGTCAGGCTAGACCTTTTGCCTCACAATTTTTATCACCTTTGTCTGTCAATAAATACTTGAGACAAACGAGGGGGAAAGTACACTGCTTTCCTTTTTACTTCACTTGCACCTGTTATTGTATATGATATCAGAACAGCACAGAGGAAACAGCATATGGCAGAAAACAAGAATAAGGAGGAAGTGTAAAATAAACACTCTTTTAAAGCATTACTTCTAGGTGTAGGTGTGAATGTATACTGGTTTATTTAAACAGTTCTTGAATGGAAGAGCCGTAAGTTGACAAGAAAGGTAAAACAACATGTCATAGGCATTTAGCAGATGATGGCATGCTAACTTTATCAAAACACATAGCAGCAGTCCCCTTGGCATCCCTTCAAAAATTAGTTCTTAACTGAAAGGAAAGGAGAGCATTTATTTATACGAGTTGTTTTGAGAGTGGAAGTTTGCAACTTTAATATTTTCTTTTTCTTTTATTAGTTCATCTCCCATTCCAAAATTAATAGATTTTTTCCCTTTTAAATGGCCAGGTTTTACTTTGTTTTCGTTTCTTTGGCTGAGTATATAACGGTAGAGGCTACAGAATCATGCAAATCTCAAGTTTTCAACTATTACAAGGGCCTTCATTGCTAACTGCATGTTTAGAATTACCAGTAGCCATGAGAGCAAACATTGCCTAAGATTCAATAGCTCTATAATTACCAATTTAGAATATATACTTTTTATTCTTATTTCATGTATGCATAGATCTGAGCTCTTTTCATCACGCAGGTATAGAAGAATGCTTAGCAGCTCGACTGAGTAGACACGTTTGCGACAAATACTTGTGGTAATGATGTATTTCTACCTAAGAACCTAACGTCTCAAAATGTGTCTGATTTTTAATAATTAGAATAGGAATAATAAACTTAGAAATGATTTCATCATATTTATATTTAAAAAAAAAGTCTCATTCAAAGCACAAAAATAAGTATTTTCTTAGTGAATCATGACCTTAAGATGTGCGTGGGAATAACAAACACAGATTCCTTCTCTGAAAATACTTGCAAGAATAGTAATATGCCTGTGCATATTTTTTCAGCATGAACATCAGTAATGTACAAATAATGGTTTTATCTTTGAGCACAGAGGGGAGAAAAGATAACTCACTCTAAGTTCACTTTAAGTAACTGATTAAGGTTAAAGGCTCTTTTTTGTTTCCACTGCAGTTGATAGGAAAATTCTTGTGACTTTGAATAGCTTCCTCTTACTATTTGGACTACAGAAATGCTCAGAATTCCTAGCCGGAAATATGCAAAAATAACACCACCTCTCTGTAGGAATCTATGGTTACAGGCCTTAATTTTTCATGTATTTCTATTTAGCGCTTTTTACTTTTGACATCTTGTAGTAAGAAGCTTTCCTTCACCCCTTGTCCTCGTTTCTCCCTGTCTTCTCTCTGCTGTCATGGAAATCACTGTCATGTTCACAGGTGGAATATTTGGTGTTTGATGCTTAAATGTTTCAAGTCTGTGTACAAGTAGAGGATGACAATGATTTCTTAATTGTTATTATTTTTTTTAAACTTGCATAGAATACAAAACATTATATTGCTGTCTTTATGGGGAAGTTACCAGTGAAATGTCACAACGTTTAACTCCCATTAATGATGACCAATAAGATGGATGGGGAAGTTACACGTTTTCTTTCAGTTAGAAAAATGTTCAAGAAGAGGAAAACAAAACTGAACAAGGCAATTCCTTGCATTCACTTATCAGTCTGTTTCCTGAACAAATTATATGATTATTTAGAACTTTTAACTTTTGTATTTTCTGCATTCAAGAAAAGAGTGAAGCATCTAAAATTTGCTTGGGATGTAATAGAAAAAATATAAGACTCTACACAAGGAACGAAAATAGAGCAGAATTCTGAATTATAAATTAGGAAAACTTGTTACTTTTTCATGTATGGATGTTTCCTGAATAATCTTCTTCTTAACACTGTTCTATTCAACTTGACAATTTGAAAAATGCTGAAAAGGGCATGCATTTTAGTAGCATACTGTGTAATCACTCCTCAGTGTTTGCAAGATACCTGGAGCTGCATGTGATGTCTTTTCATCACTAAAAGGTGTTAAGAACTAGGAGGATAAAATATTTTACAGACAGCAAAAAGTAGTGTAATCCAGTGATGGTCACCACTGACATGTGGAAATGAAAATATTTTGCAGCTACATGTGTACATATAGTATTGCTTTTGGTTGTGTATCCAGGGAAAACCTGAAGCAAATAGAGCTTATATTTCTAACTTGGGTGATATTAAACTCAGAGGACGAGTCATTTTTTGCGAGTCATTTTTTGCTTTTTTTTTTTTTTAATATTCCTAGGCTGAAATAACATCTATCTAAAGGAATAAATGACATAGGAATGTCTCACAGCTAGGGAAAAAGTTACTCAGAGTGACAATTTTGCTTTAAAGGAAGTGCCACGTAAGAGAGGGATTGTATGGGTCCTAATTTGTCTGTCTTGGTAAAATGAAGAAATTATTGAAATGGTAACATCCCTCCTTTCTCAAGTACAATTCGGTTTCTGTAGGGAAGAATCATATTCCTGCGCAAGTGACAGTGACCACAGACAATTGCTGACTGAATTATTTCTCAGTTCATTCATCCATTCTCTAGCAAATAAATTGTCTTCAGTTAATTAGAATCCTTTTAGAGAAAAACATACAATAGATAAAATCTTTAAAACTTGTCTTTTTTTAGTTTTGATTTTTGTTTTGTGCTCTGCACTCTGGATTTACTGCAACTATGCTCAATTCTTATGAATGGCTTATTTTGGCATTATGGTTTGAAAAGTTTTGATGAAACAAACTTATATATAATCACTGTGAGTGATTATAATACTGACATTTAAAGAGTAAATTTCATCTGTATTTTCACACATGTGAACTGAGGGACAGAGGGAGAAGAGCCCAAGATCCCAAAGATATGTGAGTGATTGATGTGAGACTACAAAGCAGGTAGCATAGACTTGCTACATGTATGCAGTCTCATCAAGCACACACATCTTATGATGCCTTTACAACTTGCTAAAACCTGGTTCCAACTGTCTCCTCAAGAGTTTTGTCACCCTCCTTTGCTTAGTGGCAACATTTTGTTCATTAAATGTCTATAAATCTTGTACCTGTATGAGAGTGAGAAGACCCACTTGTCTTCCCAGAACCCGAAAAATTCCTTGAATGCTATCTCTTGTATTTCTCTGCATAACAGCAGAAATACCTAAAATCATAAGGAATTTGGCATAGCAATTCATTGTGCTGAGACCATGGGGAGCAAAACCAGCATCTGATATTGTTCATTCTCTACAGCAGTGTGCAGCTGAGAGAGAAAAAACTGAAATGTAATGGAAAAATAGTGAAGAGTCACTTTCATTGGACTTGCACTGAAAGAGCTGTCTCAAGAAGCAATGTGTACAAGTGGAATAGGAGAAACAACCTGCTTCTGGATGCTGCTCTGGCTGGCATATAGAAATAACACAGGAATGTGATATCCTACCAGTAAAGGTAGGAATGTAGAGCTACAGTTGTCTAACTAATGGAAATTGATACAACAGTAAACATCAGTCTCTTTTGAAGAGTCATTATTCTTACAAAAGAGGCTTCAGGCAGATCAGTGAAGTTCTCAAGATGGCTCCAAAAGGACTTGGATTAGGTGTCCATGAACTATTTTTTGGCAGAGTTTTGGTAGCAAAACATTGTGGTGCAGTCTCCATAGTAGTAAAATTGCTCTAATGTGATGAGTTGCACTATAGTATACAATCATGTATACAATCAAAAAAAAAAAAAAAAAAAAAAAAGAAAAGAAAGGCCATACAAAAATTATGAAATGACTGAATAGAGAAAATAAAGAGCAAAACTCTCAGTCACTTATACAGAGAGTCACTGAGAAAAAGCTGTTTGGTATCGGAGACACTAATACCAGTCTTCCTGAGGTTTCTTCTAAATTAAAATGAGAAGGTATTTCAGGCCAGGAGAGCTTCACAAACATGCCCAATAATGATGTTTTATGCACTCTTTGAACTGTGCTGGGTGCATGGGCATTAACAGACCCCACACAGTGCTGAAAGTGAACAGTTTGTTCACTTTGCCTCACCAAAGTGCTGCAGTAGGCTCTCATTCACAGAAGGCAGCTGGTGATACAAAGGTGTCTGCAAGGGAGGCAGTTCCCAAATTGAGTTGCTCTGTGCTTTGCTTTGCATAAGCCTTTCCCAGTGCTTAGGCAGTGCCAGGTGGACACATCTGCCCTTTAGACTTGTGTTTCTTTCCCCTTCTATGTGGCCAGAGCTGCAACCTGAGCAGAGGGGTGAATGGGGACGGACTGATCCTTTTTCTGGCTTGTTGGAGGCTGTGATTGTCTAGCTCAGCTCAGTTCTCAGGACCGTGAGAGCTTATTTCAGTAGAAGTGTTTGCAACTCTGCCACCTAAGTGCAGAGCAACTTAAAGGCTAATGTTATTTAGAAAATTAGTTCTTTTTAAATTTAATTATCTACAAGGAGGTATCTACGAAAACAAAAATAAAAATAAACCCTATTGGTTTTCATATATTTTAGCGAGTTCAAGCAGTACATGCTGTCTTAGATACAAGGTTTATAAAGCTTTATAAACCTCATTTGTAAGCTATTAATGAACTGTGTTTCAGTAACACAATGTAGTATCATAGCTAGAAAGGAAATAAACAGCTTATCTTCTTGGCAGAATTATCATCAGCCCTGGGTGGAGGAAAACCCTCTGTAGCTGCCTTTGTTACCATCACTGCTGCACTTTCTCCCCAGGATATCCCGTTTGCTACACTCCCTCAGCAAGGTTTCTCATAGGGCTTTGGATGCAGGAACTTCATCTGGTTAAATGCTTTATACAGCACCTAACCAAATTAACTTCTTACCCCGAACAGTGCTACTATGCTATAAGTATCTAATGAGAACAGGGCTTTGGTAGCAGTAATCTGTTGCACTCATCTGCAATTTTGTAGGAATTGCTCTGCGTTGGCAATGGGCAGCTCAGTTGGACTCTCTCATTGTGCCTTTTATGGCGTGACCTGATGGTTTTGGACTTATTTCTACAAAATTTGGACAGCCGTAATTCCTGCTTACATCAGCAGGAGAAGAGAGCATGTGGCTCCTGGCAGTAATTTCTGCACTGCCCAGAAATTAGCTTCAAGAGCCTCCAAATTGTCATTAAAATTTGATTGTTTCCCTTCACATGTACACATCCGCCCATGGAAAATCACCTATTGTGTCGCTTCTGCCCCTCTCCCTGGAGTGTTACCAGGAGGTGAGCAATGACGGGGATGGGAAGGTTGCAGCCCTAATGGGGTCTGAAAGTACAGAGGCAAGAAAATGAGCTCATCTTCCTGTCCCAAAGTTAAGTGGTAATTTCTGTGGTTCTGATGCTGAAATACACAGCAACATGAGTGTAGGATTTCATTGCTAAGGTTTACATGTTTGTTCTGGTTTTCTGCTTCTGTCTTGGCTTACCATGTAAATATTTATTACATTTTATTTTATTACTTTGTTGCTTTATGGTATGGCTACTATTTCATGAAACAAAATGCAACTTCTCTCCCCCTCCTCCCCTTTTTTTTTGATTAAAAGTTGCAAACGAGGTCCCTATTTGGTATAAGCTGGTATGCCTCCACTGATTTCAGTAGAGCTCTGTCAGCTTTCTCTGGCTGTATGCTTGGTTTGTAGTGTGGCTCTGACCAGCTAATTACTTCAACATAAGATCGTGTTTATGTATAGTCGGTAATAGAATTTAAGGTTCTGACAGGTTAGGCAGCTAAGTGTAAATAAGTGCATTAGTCTGTAGAATATGATCTTTTCCTGCTATTCTCATCATTTTCTGTCATAAACAACAAAATTAAAACTGGTGTCCTCCCCTTCCCACTAGCCTCTATGCTGGCTGCTAGAGGCCTGTAGGTGTAAAACAAAGGATGTGTTCAGTATCAGCGCATTTCACTTATGTCCCTAGAAATGAGCATCTTTAATGTTCCAAATGAGCTAAATTACAGGGGAACACTTCCAGCTAGCATTCCAGGGCTGTGAGGGCATCCCAGGAGCCTGTGGTCTGACAGGCTTTGTAATGCTGAACCACGCTGAGAAAGGCCTCCCTATGCATTGCGTATACCATTTTCTACCCACATCATTGAAAGCAAGGCTTTTTCTGTGTGCCTGAGGAGATACTTGGGCATTCTGAAAAGCCAGAAAACTTGCTGAACTTTCAAGGTTAGGTTCTGAAAATGGGCTGCTAGCAGGGTGTAGATGGAGCTGGGGTCCTTCAGGTGAAAATTATTAAAGATTCATTATTGACTTATTCATCTTCCAACTTAACACGCCGGCTGCCTCCCGTATATGAAGCCCTATAATCTCAGGAAAGATTTAGTTCATACAGTGTTGGGTTTCCATAATGGAGTGTAGAGACGCTTTCTTCTTGACTGCAGTAGTATCAGTCCTCTGTCTTCATATAAAAAATAGCAGTTAGAGAAATCAAATTCAGGGATGAAGGGTTTCATTTTCCCTCCTCTTCCAGTCTGTAAACTATTCCTCGCGTAGGCATCTTCTGCCCTTCCTTTCAAAATTCCACCATTAGCTTTTAAGCTTATTCAAGCCAAAGCAGAGGAGCAGCAGGAAGCACGACTGCAACCTCCTGTGAGAACACCATATTACATGGGGTAATCCTGGGTCTCTGGCTTCCAGTCCTTCTGTAGCACTCATATGTTAAGAATAAAATATGTTAATGGACTTTTGAGAATTCCTGAGGAATGTTCTGGATCATAGATAGAGTCTATCTGCCATTAAACATAATATCTTCTTGGCAGCCATTCTTCCTCTGCAGCCCTTGTCTTCAAGATCTGTTCTGGAGAGGCATTTTAGAAATCTTGTAATGAGACCTTGTATACAGAGGGATCAGGCTCGTTACAGACTGTTCCACCCTGCACCTAGTATCTTGTATGTACTTTGCACACACCGCATGTGGAACGGCTCAAACTCCATTTTTACTTTAAATAATTGTTAGCAGTTGCATAGTGTTTGTGCTTTCACAAAACGCAGTTTGTCACTAATGTTTAAAAGAGCAGAAATGAGGCACGGTTCTGGCCTTGATTCAGATGAAGTCAGCCCTGCACTGCAGATTGTCTGTCAAGGGCATCAAGGAAGGTGCCACTGAGCATCGTAGAATTTGTCTGCTGCATATATGTAGTATCGGTACTTGCAGATGGCACCTGGGCAGCTTTTATCTACATCAAGCAAGCCAAAGCCTGACTTCTTTGCCACCTTCTTTATACAGTTAGTTCAAATTCCTCCAGTACTTGGCCCAAGTCTTGTTAGAAGCCAGGCTGCAGAAGTCAGGAGAGATTTTTTTTTTTCTGCGAGGACTTGGATCTGATGTTAATTAGGTGGGGACCTCACCCTGATTCTGATCTCTGATAAAATCACTTTTCAATATTGCATTATTGCTAGTGCGTGAACCAAATGTCTACGCTGATACTTACGTTAAGCCAAACGCAAGTTCTTTTTTTTTTCTGACTTGTAAGTATGTTATGTTTAACAGACGTGAGTAACCCATGTGGGATATCTTTCACACAGAGTAAAACCAATGTAAATTCACATGACTCACGGATTTGTTTCAGTGCTTGTGTATAAACTCTCATTAGAAATGATTATGCTTGAAGATCAAAAGAAAAGTACACTCGCTTGTATTAATGTTTAATGCATAATTCACATTGTTAGAACAAAAAACAAAACAGTCAGTGGTTGTTATGACAAATATTAAACATCAGCGCTACTAACCAATTCCCAGAGAGGATCCTTCATTTCTCTGCACTGGCCATGTGCTGAGGTTTCCTCTTTTTTCTCTTGTGTTGTTTTCTCCGAGACCTCTTGATTTCACAGACCTGTTCCTTGCTGGATCAGCAGTCCCCTGTCCCAGCAGGAGCAGGGCAGATCCTGGACACCCTCTCACTGCAGGTGGCTTCTGCTTTTAGAGTGCTCCTAGTGGCAGCAGTGTAAAGCAATCTAATCCAGCTGTTGACACGATAATGATTTTAGACATGCTCCTGCATGGTCCCCAAGCCCTCCTTGCCTTCAATCTCAGTCCACTTTCAGCCTTACTATCAAGACTAGGCCCATGGCCAATGTTACACTACAACAGGATTCAAGAGCTTGTTTTTTTATCACGTTTATCTGTGTTTTTATCTTCTTCATTCAATGCTTACTTTCTTATCAGAATGCTTTGTACTTAATAAGCAGACTTAGCATGAAGGAGACATACGTGAAATCCATTTCCTGTATCCTTCAGCCAAGACCCAGCACAGCAGAGTAAAGCCAAGCTCATAATCACAACTGGAGCTTAAGAATGAGAATTGTGTTTGCAGCATGGTTGACTGATACATGGGATAGCAGGGTGACTTCACCTACACATAGGAAGATCCTTGGATACCTCTGCCTTTTACAAAAAGTAAGGTTTTATTCTTCATATTTTCATAGCTTTTATTGGCTTTTCCCATGTCAGTATTTAAAGGTTAGTAATTTGTACCATCTAGCTTTAATATTTATGTTTCTCTTTAAAATTTATTTGGTTTACTACTTGAGCTTACTTTTTTTTTTTTTTTTTTTTTTTTTTTTTTTTTTCCCCCCCTTCTTTCCCCCTCTTTCCCCTCCTTATTTTGAGGTTAAAGTTTGTAATTCAGGTCACAGTCACCTCTCTTTGCAGGGAGGTGTGTGGTACAGAATGAGACAGAATAATGCTTGAAGATCATTCTGCTTGGCACAAAGCTGAAAAAAAAAAAAAAAATTCCTTTCTCATTATCATTTCAGTAACTTTCCTATGAACCAGCAGTGATGCAACACAGCTGATTCTGAGCCCTCCTGCATCTGTTCAGAGCAGAGTAACTGCCTGAGACTACAGTAGGCTTTTCCTGATTCAGGTCTCTGTAAACAAATGAAGAACTAGCTCCCTGTTCCTAAGGTCCCTCTGGGAAACCCCATTGTTTTGCAAGCCATCTTGTGCTAATCTGAGAGGTTCCTCATGCAGGAACTAGTGCTGTTGAATTATAACGGGTGCTTCATTCAGACACTACTGCTTTGGTCACTATGTAGTCAAAGGACAAGCAGATCATGGGGGGGTTCAAGAGGACATAGACCTTTGGCTTTTGTTTTCCTTTTGTTAACAGCCTACTCAAAATATTTACAATTTAGAACCTGATATTTTCTGCAGTAGAAAGCCAACTGTCTGCTTCAACACAGCTGAGAATATACTCAGACTATATGCTGTGCAAATTGTTTATTTGTCTTGTGGAGTGCACATGGAAGCACTGTCCTTGAATTGTTCATAAGCACATGGCTGTTGTACAGTTTCTGCTAAGAAAGAAAAACCTGTAATGAATTAAATATGCCTCACAAGGAAAGAAGTAGGTCAAATGTTGGGCTAAATTAACTTTACGTTATATAGAAAGGCTATGTACAGTGTGTTGTTTTCAGGTGTACGATTTTGGACTTGTCTACACACAAAATTATTCCAAAACAATTATTAGCTACACTGCAGTAATTACTCTTAACCAAAACCATATGTAGTCAAATATCATGCCAGCATAAGAGTTCACTTTTTTGAATTCTCCTAATCCACTTCAGAAGTGGATTAAGTGAAACCAGGAAGAAGCTCTGTCATTCCAGAATGAACGAGCCATCTGCACATGGTTCTGTTTTACATCTATCCACTACCTCATTCCAGCACAATTTTCCTGGGTTGAGTGGCTCTTAAGATATATCTACATAGCAAATGAATGTGTGATTATAGACATACCAGCCTTTCCTTTACTCTCGCTGGTGTGAGTAACAGCAGTAATGAAAGATGGTGGCAAAAGTGCAGCCCATTAGCTGGGACCTACACACAGGAACCCTTCTGGTTGTGAGCAACCTCTGCTGCAACACATCTCATCATGCCCTCGCTTTAGACACAGCTCACATCCCTGTGCTAATGCTGGGATGGGAATATCTCCCTGCACCTCCAGTGCATACGTGCACCAAATACTGCGTATGTGATAGGACTGTGCAGATGAACTAAGTGGAAAACTTGGCGACTAACTTCAGAGGTTAATCACATGAAGGAGACATGAGCATGGCTCATACGTTTTTAATATACACACCTTTGACAGCCAAATGAAGTGTTGGCTCTGTGGCTGCACAGGCCAAATTAAATAAGCTGTAGACAAGCACAACTGTGTTGATTTCACTAGGGCTGAATTGGCTCCATAGGCAAGTTAATGCTTATTTGACTAATACTTGTTTTGTTGCCTATCTGCTCACTTCTTTTAATGAAGTTAATGCATTTCAATATTCCTTTCAATGCATTCCAAAACCAGCAATTTGATTAATTAATTCCCTTTTAAAAGCATAACAATCACAACTAAAATCTCTCTCTTAGGAGAGGTATGGAACAACTGCGCAGAGCATCTTGGGTAGCTATGCCATAACTTACATCTCTTTAAAGAAACTCCCCACATCAATCAGAAGAGCCTCACTGAAAAATAAATGGCAAAATATAGACAACAATCAAGCTGCACAAAGTGCTTTTTAAGTCTACCAAAACCAATGTATCATAACGTACCCTGTGCTCTCCAGCGCACTGTTGAGACAATATACTTAAGACAAATAAAAACTTAGTCTACATGCCGCTCAAAACAATTCTGAAACAGAAACACTATGCAAATTTGTCTTTATAGGCAAGACAGAAAGCACCTCAAGTAGCTTGTGTTAAAAATAAAAAGTACTTTTTCAACCGGAAAAGCAAAACCTGATTAGTAACAATATTAAGCAAAGACAGTGTTCTCTTTTGTTGTATTTAAATGAGGAAAATGAAAGCATTAATGCTAATATGGAAGCTGCAACAATAATTTAGTTTCAGCCCTGTGCTGCTTCAACTTTTCAGCCTCTCTGTGAACTGTCGCACTAGCTACGCGTACACGGCAAGCTGTCGTCAGAACAGACAGTAGAAAATGTAGTGTGGGATGGGGCCACTTGACTTCGGGCCTTACCGAGCGTTTTGGTCAGTGTGCAGGTGCTGCGGTGAGTTGGCAGTTTGGGATATTAAAAGTGTATGTGTGCAATGACCTATCTTTGGCTGAAAGGGTACAGCAATCCGTGCCAACATGGATACCTGAAAGCAAGGCCTAGCACTGGAAATAAGTTTGTGCAGGAAGAAGTGCACGCAACTAAAAGGTCCCTGCCCCCATGTATACTTACACTGAGGGACACGGGTTAGCGGGCATGGTGGTGATTGGTTGATGGTTGGTCTAGACGATCTTAATGGCCTTTTCCAATCTCAACAATTCTATGGTCTTCCTTTTAGGAGCACAAATGCCAAGGAAAGCAAGCCAAGCCCAGTGCCAACTCCTACCCCTGCTCACCAAAACACCCAGTCACACAGGTTGACCTGGTGGCTGCAGGCCTTGTCACCACACGCTGGTCACCCACCACCCAGCCCGGCCCAGCACCTGCCCTCCTCCACACAACAGCCTGGTGCCCACAGGCAGCCCGTATGGGCCTGCGTTCCCCATGTCCCCTGCGTTCCCTCATGATACGGGGTGCCTTTTCCCCCGTCCCACTCCCTGCAGGGACATGGCGGGGCCCTGCTCTGCGCGTGGTGCGCTGTCCCATCCGCCGCATCCGGGTGGCACCCCCCTCCCATCCCCCTTC
The DNA here is from genome assembly GCA_037305975.1 of Chrysolophus pictus. Lineage (NCBI taxonomy): Eukaryota > Metazoa > Chordata > Aves > Galliformes > Phasianidae > Chrysolophus > Chrysolophus pictus. The sequence continues at coordinate 91,081,053 of CM074578.1, read as the reverse complement.
CCCCCCCCCCGCCTGTTTCCGTGATTTTTTTTCTTTCTTTCTTTTTTTTTTTTTTTCCTTTTTGCGTGTGCTTCCCTCCTCCAGGTGGGACCAGGCGGTGACCAGCGCGGCTCGCCCGGCGCCCAGCGTCAACCTGAAGGTAAAATGAAAGACAAAAAGATGAACGCATGCCTGCTCCCCCGCGCCCGCCACCATCGCGGCCGGCAGCCCCCGCCGCGCGCCGGATTTCCTGTTTCGGCTTTTTTTCCCCCCTTCGTTTCGCTTAAAAACGCATGCAGAGAAACGCGCACGTACCCGGTACCGAGCCCAGGGGAAATAAAATAAAATAAAATACATAACCCGGCCGCTTCCCCCTGCCGCTGCCAAGTTATCATTGAGAAAACAGACAGGCGGCGTGACGTCCCGGGTCAGGCCGAGTGCGGACCGGCGCTACCAAGGCGGCAGGGAGGCCCGGGGCCGCCGCCGGGGCCGGGGCCGCGGGGCCGGGGCCGGGGCCGCCGCCGCCCTCCTTCCGCCGCCCCCGCGCCCGCCGAGGCCGCGCCCGCCGCCGCCGCCGCCCCCCGCGCCCCCCGCCCCGCAGCAGCGGCGCCGCTCGGCCTGCGCCCGCCGGCGGCTCCCCCCTCTCCGACGGAGGTCGGGGGAGCCCGGGGAAAGGAGGCGTGCGTAAAGATTTTGCAATGTCCCTGCATGGTGTTGTAGACTTTCCTAGCAAAGAAACCGGCTTCGGCTTCTTTAAAATCCCCGACGACTCACCTGACTAGCCGGCCTGCGGCTCCGCGCTGACCAGGTAACGCGGGGCCCCCTCTCCACCCGCTGACATTGCGGCGGGGCGGGGGCGGCGCGGAGGCGAGCCGCGGCCAACCTCCCCCCCCTCCTCCGCCCCCAGCCCCGCACACTCACCCGCCGTCCCCCGGCCCGCCCGGTCGTCGGCAATTAGCGAGGGGGGTGAGGGGGGTGCGATTTTTTTTTCTTTTTCTTTCCGCTAACCCCGCAGTTCTGCCCTCCCCCCCCTTCGCAGGGTCAGGAGTGCCGGGGAAGTGACGGAGGCACAGTGAGAGTTCGGGGTCCCGGGGTGACCGCTACTTTAACACGGGGGGGTCCTTCCCCTCGGGAAAGCTCCGTCCCGAAGCCGTGCGGGAGCCGCCGGGCCTGGCCGGACCCCGCCGGGCTGAAGCGGGGGGAGGGACGCAAGGGCACACGTGCGGGCAGAGAGCGGGGGGGAGGGACGCCGTTGCGTGCCCCGGGCCTGGGGCTGCGTTGTGAGGGGGGCAGAAGCGGTGCCGGGCAGCGTTCGGAGCGTCCGTGGAGTTCAGGCGCTTTGGGTTGCGCGTGGGAGGCGGCTGCGATGGGGGAGGCGGTGGGAAGGAGCCGAGTGCGAGTGAAGGTGAATGGCACAGGGCAGGCGGCCCGGCCCCCGCTCCTCTCTGTTGCTCGGGGTGACCCCGAGCCTCAAAGTGCCGTTGTGGCCGCGGGATGGAGCTGGAGGAGGTGAGAACCCGAACGCCCTTTGCCTGAAAGCACCGAAGTTTTAAGCATGTAGCAGCAGCCCTGTCTGAGATACAGAGCGTAAAACTTATCTGATACATGTTTCCCCCTGTTCTCGAGCACAGAATGTTCCCGTGCCGCACACGTTGCATGCGGCCGCGGTGAGGACGGGAGCACTTTGCGGTATAACCTACATTAGCTTATAGATGGTGCGCTGAGCGTGTGCCAGGGCTGAGCGTGGAGAAGTGCCCCGTAGGGCCATGTCCCCGCTGCTGGGGGGCACCGAAGTGACCCTGGGGCCGGGGGGCCCTGCAGGCTGCCCGTGCTCCTCTCCAGGACCTTCCAGTCAGATGTGCTGGGAGCAGGAGAAAGCAAACGTGGCATTCAGCATGCTCGTTATCAAAATAAGGCAAACAAATTGATTGCATTAATGGTATCGCAGTCATCCCATACCGTTTTTTTTTATTATTATTATTATTTCTCCCAGAAATTAAAAGGTTACTGCTGAAGTGCCATGTTCCTATCTCAAACCCAGCACCACTTATTACTGCAACGGTATTTCAATATTAAGTGATCTTGGAGATGATTTCATCTTTCATTTTGAATCCTGAATTTGAATCAGCATTAGAATGTCAGGGCTGCGAGATAAGGTGGGACAAACTAAGTAGACAGCTGAAGGGCTGCGCTGAAGGTGCTGCGGGAAGGAGATCTGGGGCCGTTCACAGTAACCTTGTTTACAGGGACGATTCAATTGCAACCTGAATTTCAGCACGAGGCTGCCTGGACTAATGCCTGTGCGCTTGAAGCTGATCACGAGTGTCTTTTGCACTCTAAACCTTTGCTCTCCCCACGTTATGTACTCGCAAAAACTTTTCTGGAAGGTTATTATGATTTTCCAAGATGAAAATTAAGGTGTTTTCCTTAAAGGATCACCGCTCTTTGAGTGGCTGTGCATTAGAAACAAAGTATTCATGAGGTCTGATTTTTTTTTTTTTTAATTTTTTTTTTCCTCGTTCGCTGTTGTGTCGGGATCAGTAGTCACACTGCACCTTTTAACTTTACGTCTATGGCTTTGATTAATTATATTTAAGTCTCAGAGGTTTTGAGTGTATTTTACAGCCTGTGAAGCCAGTTCGAGTCAGACTGTGAAAAGATGCACATTGTACCGAGGAACAGCCCCGTAGTGGTCTGCTCCGTTTTTGTTTTCTTTTCTTAAAGCTGTTCCAGGAAAATCACGTGCATGGAGAGAGTGGGTGCTAAATGCCAGCAGCCGCATTAATGAAGAAAAAATGCTGTTGAAATACTTTGGAATAATAAATAGGATATGTAATGGTCAACCACAAGATAAAAATTTTACACAGTGTTTTTATGACTCTAAATTGGCTGTGTTGTAAACCAAGCTTACTACTCTATTAAGTCATCATACTTTTCAATTATTTAAGATTTCTAGCCGAGCTATCTAATATCGTCTTCATTGTGCGTATCAGAAAATTATTTATACGGCTGTAATTCCTTGTTAGCCTGTGAAGGCTGTGTTGCAGACGGGGGTTTAATTTTGGCTTATCAGGACAAATATTACAAAGCACGCACGTGGCAAAATGATATGGAAATAGTCCCAGTCCTGCGGAATGGGGATAGTTACAGCACTGAAATGTACCTAATACAATTTGAGATCCACTCACTAAGAAACCTTGACAGTATCTGCCTTCCAGGTACTGTGCATTTGGAAATACTATATCTCCATTTAAATGCAGATCTTCGGTTTTCTCCAGGGGGCAGTTGGCGAATCTTTCGATTGAACCACCAGTACTAGAAAAACTAACTGCAGATTTACTCATGAACAAGAGACCCTTTCAAGTCTGCCTGTTTGAAATAATGCTTTTAAAATTTCCTAATATTGCAGTTTTAGATTGATTTTTAAATGCCTTTTCAGAAGTCGCACAAAAGGAATGTTGTCTTCACTCCAAGTAGTTCAATGTTTGCACACTTATTTAGCAATCTTAGGAGAGATAGCATTACAAGCCAGTTCTTTGTTTTTGCATTGGTATTGTGTATGCTTGTGAGTTTTGTCAAATGGACAGAGCAGTCTTGCTTTGATTTTGACCTAGATTCCTCTGGATTCTTCCTATACGGCCAGTACCTGCTTATTTCCTGCTGTGAAAATAGGAGAACAACTGTTGATGCTATCTAGCTGGGGCTGTTTGGGCACATCCAGTAAACTCCCCTCCTCCTTGAAGACCTCATTACTAATGGGTATGGTAGTGCTGTATTTAAGGGGGCGCATGCGAGTATTTTCTCTCGTGTGTTTTTAATCCCTGAGGGTTTGATTTGAAGAAAGACAGAAAAAATGGGTGTAGTAAGTGAATTTATTTCTCTTTCCGTATTGGGCTTGTGCATTTTGCACTCTTGCACTGATGATCAGAGCCATGCTCTGTTTGAAATGAGTCTCGAATCAATCTTATCCCATATTTGCTCTAAACTGGGTGCCAGTAGGAGTCAGCCCTGCTTGGAGGGGTATGTCCCACCCAGCCTGGGTCCCAAGCTGTTTGCAGTGCAACCTAGCCCTGCGCTATAGGGAATGGGAGCTGTCTCTTGGGATGAAGGCAGCACAAGGATCTGGTGCAGGAAGGCAAAAGGTCCTGACATTTTCTGAGTCAGGCACTCCTGCCTGCTCAGTTGGGGAAACCACCCCATCACGGGAAAGATGCTGCCTTCGCCCCCTGTGCTGGGTTGTGGGGTTGAAACCCTTATTGTACATTCCTGTTGATGGCACACAGCCCATTCTCTACAATACTCAGGGTAAATGCTCTCTTCAACCTTTTCATGGAGTTCAGGCAGGTCTGGAGAGTCAAATCTTATGTGCGCCAGCATTGACAGCAGAGGTGCTATTCAGCTTTGTTGATGTTGCTAGCAGCACTTGCAGATTTGTGTTCCTAGTGGAAGCTTCAGTGGGATGGACTTCTTAAAGGAATGTTCTGCATATTGGGGTTGAAGGGAAAGCCAAGCCTGACACTTTAGCTTACTGCCTGTTTCATTCTGTTGAAATCAACTGGATTTCTTCATGCAAGTGCTTCACACGTGTGTGCCTGTGTCGGCGTGCTGATCGGTGGAGATATTCCTTTGCTGAAAACCTTGTCCTGAGTCAAGTCTGGGCACGCATGCTGCTGTATGTGCATATACAGGCTGAGCAGAGCCCATCCTTTGTAACACGATTTCTGCTTTTAATATCTGAATACGATCTCTTGTTGTAACTCAGCCATTAGGGGAAAGGGAAATGGAACTTTTCTCAAACAGCTTTTCTGTTGGGGAATCTAGTGGCAGTTGCTTTGAAGCATGTGTAATTGATTATCATACATTTATTTTAAAAAGGAGACATAACAAGGAATCGAACATGATGTTTTGGAATATATCTTCTCCCCACAATGTTCTTGAGGGAAATGTAAGGTTGCAGGCATCATTTCATGCCCTGTATGTTTTTGAACATAAATCAAAGAAATTGTTGGAGAGTTATAGATGTTCATAGCAACTGTAGCTATAATAAACACATGCAGTATATATTTTCCAAGCTATTTTGTATGGGTGAAAGGCTGAAGCTGGCGTTTTGTACGAACAATTCAACTTAATCACTGAAAATTTATTTCCTAGTTAGTGTGGATTACCAGCCTAGCATGAAGCTGTACACCTTGGCTTAAGCGCATCTGTGACGGAAGCCTTGGTTAAAATTGGGAAAGGATTTAAATTGTGATCTAGACACCTTGAATGAATTATTCCGAATGTCACATTTATTGTGATGCCTCCGTGGCAATATTTACATCTATGTTATTGTTTATATTGGCTTCAAAATATGCTCATTACTTTAGGGAGCAAGTAAAAGGCAAGAATGTTAGGGAAAACAAATGGATAAAGAATAACTTTAATCGTACACGTAGTCGTATTTTGTACTATAGTAAATAGAACAGGAAGGAGAATCCTGGCTCATCAGGTGCTGCAGAGCTGCGAGAACAACACTAAGCTTAAGCATACAAGTTTCTTGGCGACTGTGTTTGGTTTTGTTTGAAATTCTTCATAGATGAAAAGGGCCAAAATGCTATGATGGAGGAATTTCCATGAGAAGAGAGAGTAGACTTGATGAGTGAGGATGAGGAAGGTTTCCCTTACGCTGATAAGGATCCAAATGCATTAAAATGTTAAAAAGAAAATACAGTAGTCATAGTTAATGTCTATACGGACTGGCTGGGGATGCATGCAGAAATTAGGCAGGTCTGGAGGAACTGAGTTTCTTCTATTCAAGAAAAATTCTGAATGGAAAAAAAAAAAAAAAAGAGGAAGATTTCTACCAAAAATTTGGGGATTAGCTAAAAGGTCTGACTTTTAAAGTTGTCGTAATGTTTCTGCTGGAATTCTTTTTCACTGTGGTTACTTTCAGTAATTCTTTCGTTACAATACCCAGGCATCCCTTTTTAAAAGAGCAAGCTGGTAACTAATTACTTGACTTCTGGAAAGGAGGCTTTAAAATATGCAACGAACGTTCCGAAAGTCCTACTAAAACTGAGATTTCACACCATTTTTAGTTGTTTGTAGTGTTAGTCTTAAATGACTGGCTGTTGATGGTGTCTTTGAATTGTAAGATCCTCATGAATTAGATGGGAGCTTTGTAAATTGTTATAGCTGATGGACAAAGGGATGGCATGGCATGGCCCGGCCCTCCTTTGGAACCAGCACTGGTTTGGGTGTCAGAGGCAGTGGGGTTACTATCTCAGAGCCTGGACATAGGTGGAGGAGGGATGGGGTCATACACTTTCTGACACTGTGTAGACTCAGGACTAGCTTCCCTTCATTTCTCTCCTAACTCTTTTTCCTGTGCCCTGAAAACTCAATGAGAAACTCAGGAGGGGTCAAATAAGGGAAGGCAGAATGTGCCAGGTTGAGGGATAGTTGGCAAGGTTGGGAGAAAGGTTTTGCTTTTGCATGTCCTTTGTTGGGGTAAGTGTATACTTGTACAAAAAAGAGTTGAAGGAGAAGTGTCCCAGATACCGAGTTACATGACTGTGAGTGATATGACATAATCGTGTAGGAGATGGAAAGAGAAATGGAGTCTGTTTTCCTGGGTGGGTATTCTCCAGCCCTGACCAAGTACTAGGGTGAGCAGGGGATGGAACTGCTGAATATGATTGGGTTATTCTTCTCCTGCAGAATTTGGAAGATTCAGACCATCTGTGTAGACATGTGGGCTCTTGGTGAGCATACTTCATTCACTGACATTTCTGTTTCCACTGGGGTGAATGTCTTGGTTTCATCTGCCAAAGAGCTTGTTTTACTCTGTGTTGAATTTCTAACAGGAAAAAGAAAAGTGACACCAAACATTTCTTGCTGAATTAAGGACAAATGAGACCAGGTGGACAAAGGTTGGGAGCAAAGTATGCGGAGCCTGGGCAGCAGGTTGGGTACTGGAGCACAGAGAGCAGGTTGTCCAAGGTCACTGCTGCTCTTATGGCGCAGCTCGGAGCTGCACTCTGAAACTCATGTTTAGTCCATTACCTCCCCAACATGCAGTCTTTGTCTCACAGCTTGAGCAATGAAGGCAGAGAAACTTTGCTTTTGTAACATGCATTACATTTTATGGTGCTGGTTTCAGCATGGAGAAGTGAGGTGGTTCTGGTTATGCAGCCAAGCAGTGGTAGAAGCTAGAAAGAGTCCGACTTCACCATGAAGATGGCATTTCCTTTGCTTGCCTCGTCCCTCCAGGGAGAAGATTTATGTTTCTTCTTGGTGCTTTTTAATTCAAAGGGTGTGAACCGTGAGTACCTCTGAAAATTGGGCCACCAACACTTATGCTTGTTTGTGCTTGCGAGTGTGCACACGTGTGCAACGTGCGTGCTCAGATGTAGTGCGTGCACAGGATCTCAATTATTTTCCTGTTTGAAGCACTGAGCATGCTGTCTTGATGTACTGTCAGTTTTGCTTTCTGCCCTTTGGAATAAAGTTCAAAATGTTAAAGAAATAACACACAATATATTAGGAGCTAGGATAGTCATAGTGCCCAAGGGGAAAGGAATGTGGTGAATAATCTGTTTTATGAATGCCTAAAATAAAACCTTAGCTACTCCTAACCCAACTCTGTAGAGATGTACTTGTAAAAAGTGCTCTTCTAAACGTTGTTTTGGGGTTTGGTTATTATCCTGCAGGGAACGGTAGCCACCCCCAGAAAGCAGCATGCAGGGTCTTGGTCATGCTCTGGACATGGGTCATGATTGTTCTGGGCATTACTCTGAGCTAAGTGCTGAGGCAACTGAAATTAATCCTTAGTAATTCTTTAAAATCAGACGTTGCTGTCAAGTTTAGGGTCGAAACAGCTCTAGCATGTTTATATATCGCTTTTCCAGTTTCATCAATTCATGTGGACAGCAGTAAGAGGTGCAGGAGTGGGGCTGGGTCCTGCCTGTCTCCCATGGTGCTGGGGCGGTACTGGTGTGTGGTTGGAGTCATAGCACTTGAGTCCCAGGCTTCGTTAAATTGGGGGCACTGGCTCCACAGATTTGATCCAGTGGTAGGGGGTCTAACTTGGCTATTAAATGAAAGAACCGGCCTCCTCCCACTCCCCAAATCTCTTGGTTTGTACTTCGTACCAGAAGAAAACAGCTGGGGTGTGTGCAGCTGATGCAGGGCAGGTTCAGGTTATACTTAGGATAAGCAGGATGCCCACCGTACTCATTGAACAATTCTGAGGCATAAAATGCTTTTCGGTGCAGCTCGCAGCTTCTAATCTGCAAATGCCACGATCAAGATAAAGAAAAATATCTCACGGTGAATTCTGCAGTTTGTAGTCCTGACAGACTAAAACCTCTTTTTACAGTGACCGAGACTTCTGCTTGTATTGTGACAAGCAGGGGTTTCAGATAGTGTTAATGGCGGTAATACGGTAAATGTGGGTTTCTGAAGTCCTGCAGGACATGCAGCAAGCCCCAGTGATTCAGGCTGGGTGAAGTTGTCAAAGGTTGCTCTGCTCTCCAGAGCCTGGCAATAGCTCCACTGAAATGTGATGCCATTGGTTTTCAGCAAAGGTTTCTTTCTGCAGGGCTGCAAACAGAGATCAGCTGCTACTGTGTATACACAACTAGGGAGCAAATCAACCAGCACGTTTAAGGAGCCTTTTTAACCCTGAGACTTTCCAAGATTTCTTCTTCACACAGGAAGTTTTCTTTATATTGTCAGATTTAGCACTTTGCTCATGTAATGAGATCAGAGCTAGGATCACTGCTGCACAGTAAAAAGACTTCCTTAAGACATTTGTCCTTGAAACTGCACCAAACTCTTGGAAGAACCCAGAACCTGTAAGTATGTATGCTATAGGCAACAATAGCACAGAGCAACGCTGCAATCAACCATTATACAATATCCGATTAGCAGTGCAGGAGGGGTTGTTTTCAGATGTTATATTACGTGCATTTTCAGTTTGTTCTAAGGAAACAAATCAATTCGGGCTTCTGATACAGTGACTTTGCAGTAGATGAGCTAGTAATGTGTTTGATTTAACTATTCGTTGCTCTCGTGGGACAATGATTGTAGCCATCATCCTGTACAGAACTTTTCTAATGTTTTTAGGCATTTTAAATGATTTTTGGTAGCCACTGTGCAGATAAGTTTTTCCTTTGCTTTTTGATTTTGGCAACCCCACCCTACGACAAACTATAAATAACAGGGCAAAGGGAATTAGCGCACATTGTTCTTAGGTAGCCATAAAATATATTTGTTTTTGTGGCTTAATTTACTCGTTAGTAGCATTCCAGCGTTTGGGGGTATTTTTTGTCTTAATTGAATTCTACTCAGAGCTGTCTGTTCTGTTTTTTACGGTCTTGTATGTGTCTGTTTAAGTTACTTTGCTGGGACTGCAGTCTGGTTAAACCTGTATTTAAGAACTATTTATATTCTGAGCACATTTCTGGTAAAATAAGTGTTTGAGATTTTTTTTTTTTTTTTAAAGCCTCTAAACAGTATAGTTTTATTAGCAGTGAGCACCAGAGGAGGCACAACATGGACGAATGTTAGATGTAGACCACAGAACCAAGTCCTCTGTGCACTAAGTCAGAGCCGAACCTGTCCGCTTTTGTGACTACAACTAATAAAAGCCCAGAGCTCCCTTTTGATAAATTTTTAATATGCAACAATCCTTATGTTTATATGATTAATTTCTCCCAGGTTAGCCTGATTGATGGCTGGATTGTGGTTTCTTAAGAGCTTTCTCCGCGAAACCCCCCAGAAGAGCTGCATTCCATTTAACTAGTGAATGTAAAAACTGGTAACCATGGATTCAGCCACCACTAACTGTCGAGAGCAATGACTTGTTGTAAACAATACAAATGAGCCAGGATAGCAGAAGCAACCAGACATGAAATGATTTTAATAGAAATTACGGTAAAGGTCATGTGATACTGTATCGGCTTGAATTCAGTGTTAAAGGGAAAGTATTTCAGATTTGCAGGTTTGATTTAAATTGAACATCTCTGGAAGCTTCGTATTTGCATGAGACCCACAGAAGGGAAAATGAAGCAGTGTTTGGAAATGCCTCTGCTTAATTGCACATTATGGCTTATACCCTCATCCCAAAAATGTATGAGTAACTCTAATCAGTGAGATTATTCATGTACTTAAAATTAGGTAGTTGTATAAGTATTTGTAGGATCAAGGCCTTTCTAGGTAAGTTAGTAAAGGGAAAAAAATTTAAATTGTAAGGAAATAATAACCTGTCACTAATGATAAATCATGGAAATGCGAGTTTTAGTACTGGTGTGCGGTTTGGTTGGAAATTGTTTGCTTGTTTGGATAACAGCAAAACAAGTTATATTTATCCCTTCATTTTTAAATGATATGACTTTCATTTCTCATATCCACCATTCCTCAAATCCTCTTCCTAATTTATAGCCTCTCTCCTTTGAATAACTGGTACACTGGGGTGTCAGCTATTATAATACTGCATGATGATAGGCACATGCAGATCGCATGAGCAGTCGTGTGTCCTATCTCAAGAATTTCCATCCCTACAAAATCTTTGCTGACTCCCAGCTGTCACATGGCTGTCACTCACAAATTCTAACCATAACCAAATCCGTTTCCGTGTGCGTGCTCTAACCAAACCTTGCTACGTCCCAGTGTGTGCAGGCACAAATGGCCCTGCTTTAAGCTATTTCTCTGTAAACTGGGCTCTCCCCCAAGCGTGCTGCATTCCACTAATATTTCTCCATTAATTTGTTCTTGGGCGCTGCTTCCCTGTCATGCCTCTGCTAACCACACATCCTTTGTAAGAAGGAACCTGGAATAATAATAGCAGTTGGTCAGAAATGCAAACAAAAATATCTTTTTGCTTTATGTAATACAACAGCTCAAATCACTACCAATCTAAACTCACAACTTCCACCCTAAATGTCTCAAAAATTTTAACTCTTAGTGTTCTGTAGGCGGAAATGTCACCTTGAAGCATACCAACTTGACTCATTTGAGTACCGAATTTCCTTAACACTTGCATCTTTTGGAAAAGCCAGGAGTAGTTCCAGTCTAGGTCTAGATTATTTCTATTTTCAATTATTTCTGTCTTTCTAGAGTTCCATATATAGATGTTGCTTTACCAGTAATTATGATTTATATGTTTTTCAATCAGAAATATTTTGAAGAATTTCTCATTAGTCTTTTACAGATGACCAATCTCTGTCAAACACAGGTTGCAACTGAAGATGTGTAGGTAGATACAGGACAAGTCTGTCTTTCCCTGTTCTTCTGAGATGACTTGTCAAGCTGGGTGGTTTTGCTTGTGTGAGTCAGAAAGGTAAGATTTAGCTTATACATAGATTAACAGCAAGTCACTCACATAAAACAGACAAAAATAGACCGTCTTCTACTGGAAAAAAAAGTCCACCGCCAACAAAACAACAAGCAACCAACTTTTCAATAAGGAGGCAAAGGAAGACTTGGAGAAAGAAGAAAAAAAAAAAAAAGTCAAATTGCAAAACATTTTCTGTTGGGGCTGGTCATAGAGAGAATATTCTTGTAAATCAGACCTACAAAATTACCAAAAAGCAGGAGACAGAGGGTACCATCGTAACTTTATATGCACAATCTGGGAGAACTGACAGTAACGTGTTGATGAAAGCAATGAGAGTTGAGACCAACATCTGAATGACCTGGAGAAAGTACACTGGGCTATCCACCATGGGCTTCTTATGTACCATTAACAATTCTTGCAACTCTTAAAAAACAGGTGGGGGAATGGAGAATTGTGCCTGGCTGAAGAACCAGGTTTCAATCTGGAAAGATAGTGAAATATTCAGGAAGGAAGTAGCGTGCAATGCTTCCATGGACTTATCTGAATGGGACAATAGGTGGTTTTCCTTTGCTCAAAATATCTTTGGTATCTTTGCAATTCGTGGTGTATGCACAAGTCTACTTTCCTGTATTTTGCATCAAAAATTGATTTTGTAATGTAAAACTTTGAGCAGTTAGTGGATGAGCTGCTAGAACTCTTTCCCTATTTGTAGATAAGAAGAGCTGAAAGGCAAGTTCTTTTGTTACTCTCCCAGTTTGTAAAGTTCAGGTGCTGTATTGGGTATTTGCAGAAGATTTAGGCTAGAATTCTCATTGGAAACAGAGCCTTGTAATGATGGATTTGAGACCCCAGAATGGAGACCATGGCGTTTTACTTGTAGAGAAGTCTCAGTGTATACAGTAAGGCAAATGTTGCAGTGCTATAGAGAGCATCCTTGGTGACTAGCAGAAATTCTATAAAAATAATTGGTAACAATTAATGGCAATATCCCTTTGAAACATGGTTATAATAATAATAAAATTAATAATTAATAATAATACATTGTATTTTATGATTGTAATTCTAATCTACCACTTCTATTCAAATTGCTTTTATTGATTAGGTAGCTTTTGGATATGTAAATATCATGTCAATAGTCTTGTCAGCTAAATTCAACTGTTGTTGAATAAAGGCAATCTTTATATGGATGGCCAAGTGTAAGAAATAGAGAGTAAATTAGTACCTAGATCTGCTCACACTTGATTGTTGAGACTGCCAGTTCTGATGCAGGTAAGCGAGAAATAAATTTGTAGTTCTTGTCAGGTGGACTACTGGCTATTGAGAACTTGGCTGAAGCTACTTAATTTCATGGAGCATAGCAAACTATTTGGTCGCTGAATGACAGGACATTGTTCTTTAAATTATTAACTCTATGTGAACAGTACAGTGTTTGATAAATTTCCATTCTCTTCTAGTTTATTTCTTAGCTGGTGCGAGTAAGTGAAGCTTTTTGAGAACTCACTCAGTCTTATGAGCATTTCTGAATGTGCTTCTTCCCATGGGTTTATGTGAACTGTTGAGTCATGGCCTGAACCACTGATTGATTACCTGGATGAGGAATGGGTCAGTCCTGGGAGCACAGGTGAAGGCAATTCAGCTGTGTGATCGGAAGGGGTGGAGCCTGGCTGCACCTCTCAGACCCCATTTAAGGGCTGATTGCCACTGGGGAAGGATCTCTGATTGGAGATCCCTCCTTTTGGAGTTTTTTTACTGCGAGCCTATAACATGGGTAAGCGTTTCATTTTTGATTGTCTCTTTCCACCACAATAATCTTTCTAACTATAAACCTGCAAAATACCATCCTAACTACGCTACTCTTCTAACTGTACATTTGTTAATTGTACACATGGGTTATCGAAGACCCATGGCTTACGGACTGTAAATTTCTCCATGTTAGCAAATGTGTTGTGGGGTCAACAGACAGGACTGTGGTCAGAATTGGCTGGATTAACTTTGCATTAACATTCTGTGACTAGAAGGTCTTTCATTATTCTGTATTATTCCTTTGTATAAAATAAGGTCATTCTCTGTATATTTTAGTTTTAATAGAACCAGACTGCTGCTGACCATTAGTTTTTGCATGCACAGACTCTCTTCTTTCTGGCAAAGCTTTAGGCTCGGATCCACAAAAGGATTAGGTGCCTTAAGTGGGACTTAAGTGGGATTTAGGCATCGAAAGCCCAAATCGAGATCCTCAATATTCCCACTGAACTGCCATTTAACCTTAGAAGTTGCCTAACCTACGTGAATGCCTATATTTTCAATATCCAGCTTTCCCAGATGGCCGAAGATGTGCTTTGGATGTTCTCAAGCATTTCCATCCTGACAAGGTTGAGCCTCTCTGCTCCCATCTTTTCCCTCCATGTCCTAGCAGACTTCAAAAAAAACAAGCTCCTCTTGCAGGACTATGACTCTCTGTGTGTGATGTATCTCGCCTTCTTCAGTTGTGTCCTTAAATGAAAGGACTTTTCATGAAGTTTCTGTCAGGAGCAATCTGGAAACCTTGAAAAAGATGTCAAAACTTAGAAAATTGATCATTGCTATGTAGGGCCAAAGGTCCTAGAGAAGAAGTGAGATTTAAGATGCAGCACAGCCTTCGCTGTTGCCTCCTGGCAGTCTTGAACTGGTTGCTGCTGGCAATGATCTCTCATGAATTATCAGCATAAAGCACAGGGCTAGTTATCAAGGCCGAGGGTTCCATTACATTATCAAAACATCTAAAATTTGGGTACTGGCTTCTGAAATTATCACACCTTGATGAATCCAGGCTTGCTGTTTTGTAATAGCAGTTTTATAGGGAAGAACTTTTACAAACTTTTTTCTGCAAGGAATCACATAGAATCCTACCTGTCTCTGTGACGCATGGCAAATGTTCCATTTTCTGAAAGCCAGACTTTTTGGGGTGTTCCATGTGGACACCCAGAAATAACAATCACCTTTTGAATTCCTTGAGCTGTGAGTGGAGTGATGGCTGCCTTACTTTGCAGAGGTGAAAGCAAATAATGTTGTGTTAGCAGCTGAGTAAGTGGTCCTGTGCCATCACTTATTTCTCAGCTGTACTCGTGACGTTTTTGTGTTCTTAGCCATGTCTGCTGTTTGTTTAAATCATGCTCAGTTCCTTGATGTATCAGTTTTCTGTAGACTTTTGTTCGAGTAGTCCCAAATGCTATCCCATTTCAAATAGATGAAACCTTATCAGCAAATAGTCTTTAATCAATAACCTTAACTCTTTCCCTTAACTCTTATAGGCTCATTTTGAACTTTTTTTTTTTTAAACATTAGGTTGTTGTTCGGGTTTTTTTTTTTTTTTTTTTTTTGAGCATGCTATATGTAGAAAATTTGTCAGAATTTCTACTGAATCATCCCTTCTTTTTTTTTGGCAGAAGTTGTGCACACTTTTCTGCACATTAATGGGTAAGTCTTTTTTCCCCGCTGAAAACCCAGAATTTTTCTCAGGAAAGTTCCTAGTTTTCTAATTTGTCACGATGGTTGGACTGTGGGCAACCTTAATGCTGTTTATTACTGCTTTTAATTTATGTATGTATGCAATCCTATAAACAACAGTAGGGAGCCAAAAAAATTTTTATAAAGGTATAGCCTAGAAATTATATAAACAGTCAGATATACTCTGAAAGTTAGGAAACTGTGATCAGAAGAAAGCGATATGTAGTGAACAAAACTAACATTTAATAGTGATTGTTATGTGTATTGTACAAAAACAAGTTGTGCTTATGTTTGAGTAGATAATATTTTTAGGACTGTCTAATGTAATGACATCTTAATAGCTAAGAATGTTATCTATGTGTTTTTAAAATTGATACAGAGAGATCTGTTATTTTAATGGAAAGTATATGTGTTATAAAGTATTGCACACCTTTCAATCCACTAACATTGTATTCTCAGCATAGCATGCTTGAATCGTGGCATGTTTATCCGAGTATTTTAATGCTTACAAACATTAGCTCCTGGGCACATCTTTCATAATTTCACTTGTACTTTTGAATTATTTGTCATACAATCACACTGTGGCATTTCAAGGACAGATTGATCAAGTTTGTCAGGGGCAGTCCTGTGAGTGTTCTTGTTTTGCTGTCTTACCTCTTCTACTGCAGAAGATCTGTTCCTGGACTTCTCCGAGGATACCAGCTTCCTGCACAGAGTGACAAATCAGATATAGCACAGTAAGGTGACAGAAAGAAACATACTTCTGTCTGATTGCAGGAAGGAGATAGCATTGTGAGTGTTAAATCATAGTATGTAATGAATGTGTGGCTATTGTATGTGACCAATTTTAGGTATAGGAAGTTCAGCAAATACTGTGTCTTCGTGGCTACCAGATCACTTGCATGCTTACTGAATCCTATATGCAGCACTTCCGTTTGCTGGGTTACTCATTGAGCTTTTAATAGTCAACTTAATTTTAGTTAAGGTTCAGTTTAGTGGCTCTTGCAATTAGTGGAAAATATTGCTTGTGTTCATTTGGTAAACCATATTACATATGATATACATATGCACAGTACATGCAGAGGTGAAAGATAACGGATCGACTCTTGTGGATCCCATAGTCACTGGCTTTTAAGAATAAACTACAGGGCATTTTAATCATTGGAGGTAATCTGGCAGGAAATTGAATCTTGGGTTTGTGTGTGTGAGAGGAAGTTTGGTCTCCCTTGCCCACCATAACTCCTTAATCCTAAAAGCAGCTTCTAGGGTCCCTGATGACCTGTCAGCTGGTGTGTTTCATGTTGGTGAATGCTGTGTCTGAGGTGGGCTTAGATGCATTGTAAAAGCAAGAAGTCTTATTTTTCAAGGCAAGCAAGAAGCTTTATTTTCAAAACAAGGTTCTCAGCCTTGTAATGCTTATTTGCTTTGTCTCTGTGGAGGCAGCCGAAGTGTAGGAGGTAAGTCTGTTGCTTGTTTCTTTTCAGAGATTTTTCTGTGGTTTTTGCTTTATGGGTACAGGTAAAGAATTTGGGGTACAGGTGAATTCTTTTTGCCATAATATAAGACATACAAAGTAGATTAGACTTCAGCCATCCAGAGAACACTTTGAAAAGTACTAGGGACAATATCCATAACTAAGAATTTGTTTGAAAATAAAGGCAGAGGTACAATGTGGTGCCAAACCAAATACATCAAGGGGATAGATTTTCTTTTTTTCTTTTTTTCTTTTTTTTCTTTTTTCTTTTTTTTTTTTCTGAGTGAATAAGTTGATGCATATCTAGCTGAAGTTGCTGGAAAATGAGGACCTGTATCTTCCCACAGAATGGATACTACAAGGATGATAAGAGTGATGTCTTTGACGTGTGGTCGTGGCTGAAGTAGGATTTCTCAGATTCACAGATGCTCCAAATGCAGTTCTCTCTGACAAAATAATCAGGAGTTGCATCATAGAGTACACAGAATGCAGTTTTTATCAACATTTTAGCTCTTGCTCAGAAGTAAGTACCAGTTATTTCTGTGTGAATTGAAATTCAGGAGTGCATGTCTCTCAGTGCAGCAAGCCCAGGATCTGCTCCATTGGACTCTGCTCCATTGCAGTGCAAATCAATGTCTTGAGACTGTCTTGTGGGCACAAAGTCCTACTCTAGTTAGAAATACACAAATGTAATTAAAGGTAATAGTATTTTTTTCCATAGGTACATACTGTGAAGAGGGAAAGGCTGGCAATAGGCTCCTGTCAAGTTGCATGAAGAACAGGAAGCTGAGAGCTCTGATTTGTAGGAGGATGTAGTTAAGTGAGGATCTTTACCTATGAAATAATTCTCCAGCTGTATAGAAAAGCATGCAGGATAAAATCTTGTCTTCACTGAGATCAATGGGAATCTGCTTTGATATCTTTGTATATTCTGTATACTCCTTTGGTGCTCTTCTTGTTGGTGATTGAAACCCCAGTACAGACTTCAGCAGAATCCTCACCGTAACATTAGGTTTGATCTTTACAGGAAGGGTATTGATGCTAGTAATACAACAATAAAAAAAAATACTGCCAAAGACAGGAGTTTTAAAACTCTTTATTTTATATTTTGACACTGTTATTTTGAGTGATACCAGCACAGAAACTGAAATGTTTGTGGGGCTTCTTGCCAAGCAGGGTAAAAATGATTGTGTGTTTTTTTTCTTTTTTTTTTTCTTTTTTTTCTTTTATCTCAGTGATAGGATACTGAGAATCAAAGCTATGGGCACTAATTGAAAGGAACACCTCAAAAGAGGAAAAATAGCAGTGCTTTACAGAACTGTTTATAAAATATTTGTACTCCTTAATAGAAAGGAGATGTAAGAAATTTCAGGCAGTTATTCCTCTTTAACAGAAATCTGTATTTGGGCTTCTGGTAGTCTCTCCTTTATTTATAACAAAACCCTTGAATATCATTCCAAGTTGTTCAGCTATCATAAGTGATGTGATAATGAGGACAGAGTATAGGTCACGAATCTGCAAGTACGTGTGAGGAGATTGGTGAGCTTAACCTACCAGGTGAAAGAAAGGTTAGTATAGCAACTGCATGAACACTTCAAAGCATGCAGCTAGTTTGCTGCTCTAACTTAATTATCCCTGCTATAGATATGTTTGACAAACATATCTATAGCCCAGATACTATTACTTCACTGTGGGAAATAGCAGAAGGCTTCTGCTTGGTTGCCAGTTGACGGAAGCCTTCCTTCTCCTTCCTTGAATTACTGTTTTCAAGGACTTTCCCTCCCTCTTTGCCCATTTGATGAATAGAAACCTTTCTTCTTAGCAGTAGAAAATATCATGAGATTGAGAATGGTGCGGCCCAATGGGATAGGTGCAAAATGATGAAGTAAGTCTGGTGAGGACTTCATCCTATTTTAATCAAATACTGCCTGAGCAGACCAAAAATAAAATTTTATCACTCATGCTGAATCACCCATATTACGGTGTCAGCGCCATGTCACAGCACACAGCTTGCATTCCCTGTGAAATACTACAGGGTGTTTTTGAGCATCCCAGCATTGCTGACTTTTTCCACAAACAGTGTGATCTATTCCAGGATTACCAGCGCTACCCATCACGTGGAAACACAAGATGGTGCCCTGTTCTTTGACACTAAAATGTGGCCTCCTGTCAGCAAACTGTGGACTTGAATAGGCAAAGACGGTGGGGAACTTTTCAGTTTTTTAGTCCTTTTGCTTCTGGAAAGACCGTTACGCAGTGAGGTACAATTCTAAAACATGGTCATTTTTAATACCTCTCCCTCAAGTCTTGCTGACAGATTGGGAGTGCGGAGGATGGGAGGAGGCAAAACAGACGAGCTGAAAACAGGATGTATACAATACATTAAAGTAGAGCAAAACAAAAATAAACAAACTCATGTGAACACAGAAGGGGTCTGTTTTAGGGTCATTCTTAACTCCTGCTTTAGATGGCCTATGGTGAAAATCACTAGCTAAAATAGATGCTATTTGTGTCTTCTTTGAACTGAATTTACACAAATGAACTCATTAGCCAGCAGCTCTAGCTGGTAAGAACACACGATGCATTTGGTAGATTTTTTCCTTTTTTCTCTGAACAGTACTATTACTATTGCAAACCTTAAAATATAAACAGAGAGCTTTGGCATGCGTTCTTTTTCATACGCAGTTTATTTCTGTTAGTTTTCTTTGGAAGCCCATGGGCACTGATGCATGCTGAATATCTTTTGCTCAACAATGCTTTAAAAATCAGAAATGTAGTCCTGAGTCTGATGCTTTATATGTATAAATCTGGAATTTATCTGCTCTCTTTGAGGAGTTATTGCACATTTCCTCTTTTGGAGTGTGGGTTGAAACTTATCTGACTGAGAAGTTTTCTGATTTGAGAATGTAGATGAACGTTATTATGTTTTATTGGCTTGGGCTGCACTTGGTACTGACTTTTGACAGCTCTAGTGAAAGTAAAACTTCGAGCTTTCCATATATATATTTTTTTGTTGTTCCATTTGGGTCATTTGAATTTTGTAAGGAAACTGCTTCTGCAATGATTTCTGCAAGCTTGTCTCTTTTTGGGGAAAGAGTACCGCTGACTTTTGCCTGTCTCTAACACGCTCTTCATAGTTTTTTGTTCACTCTGTATGAGATAACATAGTCACTTTCATTTTGTGTTGATGATTGGCAAATCTATTTGCCATTTATTTCCTTCATAAACAGGAGAGAATAAAAGCTTTGAGAAAAGGCATTTCCAGTTTGATTATTGTCTGTTTTCTTACTGTAGCAGAAAGGAGGATCGCATCTTATGAGAAGTTTTACTTGTAAGGATAAGTAGAGAAACATATGTGCATTGTGAGCTATTATTTTTGAAGAAAGTTATTAAAACTTTATAAGCAGTAAGTGCAGAGAAAATTAAGGAAAAACTATTCTTTTGATGCATGTCTCCATCTTCCTGTGGCAACTATAGGAAAAGTCTGCGTGTACCTGAAGGTAGAGATGTAGTCAAATGGAAAGAGCAAGTGCTTGAGAGTCAGGAGCAGTGGGCTGCGTTCTGGCTCTTATCCTGTCTGCACGCCTCTGTAAAATATTTTGAGACTTCTAGATGAAAAGCATTACAAAAGAGCTAAGTGTTACTTAAGCCTGCTTAGTTAGACAGTGGGCTTTAGTCTGCATTATTTTTTTGGTTTATGATGTGTTACATGAATAGAGTGCAAAGCATCTAGGAGAGCCTTTTGTTCTTACACACTGGCTCTTTCCTTTGGCCTTGGTTTTTCTGGCTTAATCACATGTTCTTGAATGGTAAGGCATGCAGCAGCTATTTGTGCCATGAGGAGTTGCTTAAATGGCAAGGATATTGAGCCATGAACAAATGAGGTTATGGGCACCTCTAGAAGGATACTGACCCTCTCAGTGTAAAAGCATGGGGAGAGAATGGGTATGTGCTGTCTCATGGCTGTTCATGGAACTGGTACTTCTTCAGTTTCCCACGACATGCTTCTGGTCCCTTCTGCTGAAAGACTGCTTTTGTCCTCTCCAGGCAGTGATATGAGACAATTAGAATAGCAGCTTCAAAGCTCCATCCATGGCAGACCAGAACATATTGCCTTATTAGTCTATGTGCTGCTTGAAACTATAACCCCTAGGGCAGGACTTTCAAGCTATCACCATAATAGAAGGATCTCTGGTAGTGCAATGTAATGACTGCATCAGACCCCTCTTCTGTGTTGGCTGTCTGTAGAAGATACTTTGGGCAGTTCAAGCAGCACACGTTGTCCAGGTGCTTGTTTTACCCTCTCGTCTTGGCTCAAGGAGGAAGGCTGGGTTTCTCTGTACTGGTATAAAGTGGCTGGTTTAGTGCATGGTGTAGCTGGGGACCCTGTGCTCTAAAAAAAATAGTCTGTAGCTGCAAGTGAGAAGTTCTAAAAGCAGATAGCTAATCTGGAAAAATTGTGTGTTTTGTGCTGGAGGAAGTCTCTGAGCCACAAATAGATGGAAGCTGGGAAGAGTGGCGTGGGGAACTGTCACTATATGTCTGCCCCATGCTCATCATCGAGTGTCTGCTGTTTGCTGCTATCCCAAACTTAAATGGACCTTCAGTACAGCAGAACACAGATGACCCTGAGTATGTAGGTGTCTGTGTGTGCTTGTATTCAGCTGAGCAGGCTTTGGAATCTATACAGAATGCACAATAGTGAGGACACTGACTATGCATGGTCATAATTTCTTTTCTGACAGCTACTGTAGAGGTAGTGTTTTGTAGCTGTGTATGAAAATGCTGTTGACTGCTCCATGTTTGAGATTCAAGAAAACTTAGCATGCTTTTTTTATCTTTTGTTGCTTTTTGTCTGTCTTCTGTTGGGAGAACTTAAACCAAATTAGAAATGGGGTAGAATTACAAGACTTCGTGTTTGACCAAATGCCGTTTATTCTAATATCGTTATTACTTTGTTTGATTCACTTGTTGACTCGTCCACAGATGTAAGAGTAAGACTAAACCTGATGCTAGATAGCTAGTTGCCTGTAGCACCAAAAATTGAGACTGGATGCTTGCACTGCTTAAGTGTCACGGAATGGATGTGACCCTTAAGTGTGGAAAGTGAATGTGCCCCTTTAGAGAATGAAAGGATATGATGTTATCCTTCAATAGAGTGAATTCACCTGCTCGTTTTAAGGAATGGTTCTACCTCTGAATCCTAGGAGCTTCTCCAAAATGCTATTTAGTTACTTTATAAACAGAATTGTCTCCAAAATATCTTTGTCTAGAGTTTCCACAATGTCTATAAATGCTTGATGCATGATGGTTATTTTTTATCAAGCACCTGCTTTCTTTGCCTAGCTCAGTTATGCAGCAAGGTTGTTTTTACAGTACTAAGAAGTGAGCAATGTATTCCATATGCCACCAAGCTTTGTAAAGAATCCTGCTGATGACAATTTCACAGCTGCTGAGAAATAGGCCAAATCTTCCACATAAAAAGACAGTAAGGAGAAGAATATCTGTTCCATTGGGATTGGCCATGAGTCCTCCCCAGCTTCTTCCCTCCTGAAGGAAAATTCTCACACTTCCAAAGTATTTAACAACAGATGGTGGCAGAAACCAATTTCCATTGCAAACCCATTTGGTCAGGAAGTATCAAAAAATGTTTTGGAATTGTGAAAAATGAATTCTTGGCTACTGAGATATCAACGAGAATGAGACACAAAGCAACTGCTGAATAAACTGAAGATCCTGTTTGGGCCTGAAAGTAATGGCTATGATCAAACACTCTAGAAATTAAAACCTTAAGATATGTAGAGGCTAGACTAGACTTCAGAAGAGCTGCAAGTATTATGGTGGTTATAAAAACCAAACTCTTAATTTCTGGACACTGATTGCTTGACCAAGAACCAAGAAAGCAGCCTTCAAAATATGCAGAATGACCTCCAGCTGAGAGAAAGCTTAATATAGCTCCTACTGGCTTAGTCAGGTGGAACCTTCCCTTTTGGCTCAGACGATTTGCTGCCCACAGACCGTGAAACTCCCAGGGCTCTGGTAACACACAGGGACACAAAATTACCACAGACACAACCCAGGCAACTCTAGGGATTGGTTACAGCTAGTGAGTTGCGTGTGTCTGTGAGTTACTGGACACAGAAGGTTCCTTTCTCTGGTGATGTCTGTGGTTGACCAAATGTGTCCTTTTGGAGAGGGTTCTGAAAATATCATGTGCTTCCTTTTAGATGTGTACCATAGATGAGTCTGTCTGTGCCATAACTCTTCAAAATAAACAGCAACGTGTTTTTCCCTCCAGCATTTCCATTGCAAGTCTTAGCTGCTCATATAACTCCGTATGCTGAAAATGGTTTGATAGAACTTCCGTTTATGTCCCACATCTATGGGTACTCACTGAGCTATCTTGCTTTATGTATTCTGTTAGAAATGTATACCAAATTATACGGTAATGTCATGTCACCAGAAACACAGAGCAGATGGAAGTATCTTTCCACATATTGACTCACGTTACTCTGGTGAAAGGAATTTGTTTCTCCCCTTCTGTCAAGCCTGCTAGCCTCTGGCAAAGGATGCAACCCTCAGTGAGAAGAACTTTACCAATGAAGTTCAAGTGACCATCTGATTTAAAATATTAACATTGGCCACAATAGTTTAGAGGAGACGATCCTATCTGTAGTGTTTGTGTAACAGGGCTAAAAGCAAGTGGCACTGTTGCAGGCTGAGGAGACTGCAGGGAATTAACCCCTAAGGAAGTAAGTACTCAGCTTTTGTAAGGAAATCACACCAGCTTCCAGATCCTGATATCTGTTTGTTTAGGAAAGTTGATGTCTTGGGCCCCTTGGAAGCTAATTGAAAAAAAGAAAAGAAAAAGTAAGTGCCAGGTATCTGTGTTTTCTAAGTCTTTTATGTCAAAAAGTGCCACTCAATAACATGGGTTATAAGTTCCCTATTTTAGCTACCAAAACCACGGTTTGCAAACTGATAGTGAAATCCTGACTAATGCAATAAGTATAGATTTGCCGTGAGCAACTAAAAAGCAGCTTTCCTCTGCGTTTCTTTTTGTCGTGTGTGGCATTTGCCTTGATGAGAGTGCAGTTCTCTGATTGAAAGCATGTGAAACGGAACTCAAAAGGGAGCCAGGGTAATCAGTAACTGACTCACCTTCTGGATGTGACAAGTAATGAACCAGTCTAAACTTGCCTGGAGCTTTCTTTGGGACAATACCCACAGGGGAAACCCTCATAGGCTCAAGTGAAGCGTTATCAAATGGGCCCTCTATTTTCCCCAAATGCGAGCTCTTTTCTGCCTTGTCTCTAACCACCTGAGGACATGTAACTGCTGATCTCAGCATCTTAGCCAACATTTGCATCTTGGGGCTTGAGTACAAGATACTCAAATCCCCAACACAGCCTTTTTAACAAAAATTACATATGCTTTTTGTTTGTTTCTTTTTCCTGCTTGCCTGCTCCCACAACCCAGGAAACATTTCATCTGCCCTCGCTGGGATTTTCGCGTTTGCAAACCTCTTTAACCAGCATTTGGATCTTTCCACTTTCTTACTTTGATTTGGATGAGTGCCTGAAGCACCTGCTAATGGCCTGAAGCATTCAAGCCGAAATTTGCAGTTCGTGTACCACACACACTCAGACTGTTAGCACCTGCCTTCTGGAGCACCTGCTATGCTATGTGTGCATGAGTTTGTGCTTCACAAAAACACCTCTTTTTGGTTCTGTCCTGCTGTCACCCATTCTCTGTCCATGCCATACCCTGGTCTTCAGCTTTTCCTTCGAGATAGTGTCAATATTGGTGCAGTTGTAATACTTCAATGAAGAGCATCTAGGTTTCCTTGAGTACAAAGGAACCAGGCACGATACAAAGGTAGAACAGTCATTGTAATGAACATAAGCGTTTCGTCATGCCATTCCTGAATGGACTTAAAAAAAACAAACAAACAAACAAAAACACCACTATTTAAAAAAAAAAAGGTTTTACTGTTTACTGGGAAATGTTGAACTTCAGATGCTGGTTGAAATGAGTGCGTCAGGCAGTGACGGTCAGAAGCAAAGCTTGAATGGAAATTCAGTATTCAGGATATGTGGGAAACCGCCTTTGCATTTCACAGAGGACCAAAAGAAGCCTGAGAGTCTGGGAATGTTCTGTCCTTTCTCTTGCTCTTGCTGCACTTTGTGGGTGTTTTACACACTTTTTCATATAGATACTTCTGATACAGCCTTCCCTCTGTTTATGTTAGAATTAGCTCTATAAACTGCATTTCTTGAGAAAATCCTCCTCCCTGGAAAGGGTAAAGTCTTATGGAAGATCGAAGTACAGGGTATTAGAAACAATGTCTTCTGAATGGCGTTTTATTTTGATTTTGCTTTCAGAAGAATTAGCTTTTCCCGGAGTTCTGGTTGTCCATGCTGAAGTTAAGATTTGGATTGACCTTCTTTTTCCAAGAAGGTGATCGTTTACTCCATTAGAATCATACTACTAACAGCTGTAAAAGAAGGTTTAAGTAGTGGCTGGGTATTTGCTCCTAGATTACCTGCAGTCTCTTTTCAAGAAGGGTCATCCTTCCCTCCACCACATTGTGTTCTTGATCCTGTCCTCCATCTCCTTTCCACACTATCACCAAGTATGGTTTCCCACAGAAGGCTGCTAAGAGTTTCCCTATGTCCTTGTGCTTCTCTCCAGCAGTGGCATCTGGTCCTGCAGAACTGGGCAGGAAAAGGACTGATCTTTCCTCCCGGCTTTCATCGGGTTGCCTCAAAATAACCCTAATTAATTTTGTGGAAAGGAGATTTTACTTTGCTCCCATGATGGGATTGCTCTTTGTGCAGATCTCTTGCATGCTATATTTAGGTATGTTTTTGGAACACCATGTGACCCGAATCAGATAACTTCTGAACTACTAATCATGTCTTTGACACTGACTCCCTCCATGGCTTTGGGGCATTTTATGGTTTTCTTATATCCACAATGAAAGCAGAAGTGCTCACCTACCTTGTAAAA
The DNA here is from genome assembly GCA_037305975.1 of Chrysolophus pictus. NCBI lineage: Eukaryota > Metazoa > Chordata > Aves > Galliformes > Phasianidae > Chrysolophus > Chrysolophus pictus. The sequence goes on along the minus strand of CM074578.1, from coordinate 91,055,785 downwards.
GTAGTTGCCAGTGATAACAGATACCTAAGATGTTGTTTTAAATTAATTATTTTATTATTTCTATTATAATTGTACTGTTATTGTTTCTTAAGTTTAATTTCAGAAAATGATTTTCTGCTATCGTAGTTTTTCTTAATGAATCTCTGTTTTACTATTTCAAAACAAACAAAGAATTCTTATGTTTGTAGACAGAAATAGGCAGAAAGAGGTAAAAAATACTATTATTTCCTGCCCAACACAATCTTTCTTTCTTTGTTTTTTAGTTGGCTGATAAATAGATATAAAGCTCAGACCTATGACCTGAAATGTTTCCCGTCATGTTAGCTGTGTCCCTTTTCCTAAGAGGGGAAGTTAGTTATCTGCTTGTTTATTTTTTTTCCTGATTCTTTGAGTTATACAGCCAGATTTGTAATCTGTCATTGTCCCTTGTTCAAGGCCACTCAAGGCTACTTGAGCGGGGGCAGCATGTGCTCCACATCCAGTGTGGCATGGGTTTGGAGCCTGTCACACACTGTAGGACATTGTCTCTTTGTTGCTAATGTCCAAAGTTGCCACTTCCTGTCCTGGCTACTTCTGCAGGGAGCTTAGTATTGGCATTTCTTGAGGCTTCACCTTTTGTTGTCCTGAATTCCTTAAAGCCTTCTGATAAACAATTGGATCAGAAGGTCTTTCTAGTCTTCAGTAGGTGTGCAGGAGTTTGGTTTGACCATTTGGTCAGTCAGATAAAGAATGGGAGAAATTGTGGGGATACTTCTCATCCTTTAGGAAGCAGAGGACAAAGAAGAATAGAATTCTTCATTATTGCAAAGCAAACTTATTAAGTCTAATTATGAATAGTAGCATTTCTTTTTTCTTTTTTTCTTTTTTTTTTCCAAAGAAACTCTTTCAAAATGAAATCCTTTGTCCAAGTGCTTATTCTTTCCCTCCTATTAGTAATAAAAAGTAAAATAATACATACAATAAAAATCAGATTTGAGGAAAAAGCAGATAATGAAATATCTGCCAAAGACTCTGCAATACGTGTCTGTCAGAGAAAAAACATTCTTATATTTGAATCTCTGAAATGTAACTGCACCAGGCTAGTTGGGGAAAATTTGTTTGAAGATGTATTACGTTCCACGATCAAATGGAAAAAATGGCACCTGTCATCATATTTAGAAAACAGCTGGGTAACATGGCGAAGTGCCACAGTCTCTTTTCACATGGCCTTTATGCTGAAACCATCCAAGCTCCACTCTCAGCAACTGGAGAAACCCTGTGCCTTTAAATGGTTACAGAAACATCTACTTAGGGGCCAGCTCTTATTGCAGCAAAGCCTGCTTCTGATGCTTCTAATTAGCAGTTAATGGATTATACTTTACTTTTATAACCCACCCAGCAGGCACTCTTCTATAGTATTTTTCAGCTATTTTTGGTAGAAGATGCATTCATTTGTGCTGCTCTTCATGCTGTCATTTTAGGCACACAGAAAATATTAGGAATAAATCTCTATCTGAGACTATTTTAGCACTCAAATGCTTAATTTAAGTCCAGTTAAGCATTTCCTAAGTGTATTTTCTTTTATCTAATGTCTTAGGAAAAAAAACAACAACAACAACAAAAAACCTGTAATGTTCTAATTGCTGTATCTGATCTAGACTTGGATGCTGACTCTAAATAGGTACATATTATTAATTACAATATGCATATAGCACGTGAGAAACCTAGGTTTTTAAAATTTGCAAACACAGTTCCAATATCTATTCATTTGGGGAAAAGAAAAACATTCATCCTGCTGAACACTATGCTTTGTGAGTTAGTTGGACTTGTGGGAAATAATGATTTTTATACATAATTTGAATTAAAATAGCAATGCCATTGCTAGTAGTGAAGACTTGCTATGGTGTACGCGTGTGTGCATACACATATGCATATAAAAAAAAATATAGTATATATGTGTTAGTATGCATACAAATGTGTGTGTCCACATATAACTGTGTTTAATATGAAAAATTTTCGTATTTCACCCTCAGGGAATTAATTCTGGTGCCAATTTTGGGCAGGACACCAAAATCACTGATGTGCCTGTGACCCTGATTTCCTGACTGAGGGTCATCCAGCAGAGCAAGGCCTACCACGGGTTAGGCTGGGACAGGAGGGGGAGCTCTCACTGCACCAGCCAGGGAAGGGGAAGACAAGTCAAGAAAAAGGAGAGAGACCACCAGCTGCTCTCAGGAGCAGGGGTGATGTGCCCTCACCCTGTGGCACCTGCTCTGGTCTCTTCACCAAAATGGAGAACTTGGCTTCTTCGTTCCTTATGCCAATAACAAACAACAAAACAAGTGGGGAGGGGGAGGTGTTACAAATGGTAATTAATTCTGGGTTATATCCATGGCTTAAAGCAAGGGAAGTGCAGATTGCAAAGCTCCCCGTGCTTGTATTTTCATTCTGATGTAGCATTGCACTTGCTAACTGTAGCCTGGCACCAACCAGTAAGGTCATGTTGAAGGCAAACAAACCTTCAGTTTGAAGTTGAGATGCAAAACACTATCCAGAAAAAATGTGGGAACCAGAATTATTTTTTACAAAGGGAATCTTGAAAAGAAATTGAAAGGAGGAAAAAGGAGGAGTTGGACTGGTATTCTATGGAATAGCTCTTTCAGTGAAATGGGATGGGATGATGGCAACTCACTCTCTGTACTGGCTTTGGAGAAGGATTTTCTTGAGCTCTTTGAGAGGGAGGTCAGAGACAGGTCTGTTGGGCAATCCTTGCTGCTGGGACAGGTCCTCACTGCTGGATTCTGTTCAAGATTGAAGCGTGGTTGTAGTTAAGCTTCTCTGAAATTATTTTATTTTTACTCCTATGATCAAGCAAAGCTGTACTGGCATCCTCCAATGTACTGTTATTTTTCCTTTAAGAAACATGGGAGCATGAAGAGATTGCAATATTAACTTTTTTTTGTTTTCTCCCAAAGCTTCTGCAGAGGTAAAGTCCATCTGTTCACCTGGTCAACCTCACCATAGTGTTACAAGCTTAATCTGGGGTATCAAGTGAGTGCACAGTTAGCCCTCTTCTGACCTCTCCCTGAGGTGTTGGTCAAAGTATGTGGCTGCCTAGAGCTGCATTTCTGACCTTTGCACCAGAAAAGAGGAAGTGAGGCTGAGACACCACCAGTTCAATGCCAGCATCCTGAGATCTGCATCAGGCAGACCTCTAGACCTCCAATGCCTTTTGCTCTCCCCGGTTTCATCCCTTGGCAGGCTACGCCAAGGTGTAAGTTACTTTGCAGTAAGTGAGGTTATCAGGGAGAACTTCATCCAGACAACTGTGGCTCTTTCAAGCAGAGTTGCCTGCTTGGAGTTATCTGAAAGTCAGCATGGGAAGTTCCCCAGAAAAGCTGAACTTTGATGTTAGCAGTCAAGACATATTCCAAATTCTTGAGAACAAGGTGTTTTTTTTAATTATATGAAGTGCAGGAGACCTGTGAATAGGGTATTTTCATATTGCGCTATCAAATATTCACTATCATAATATCACAGCAATTAAAATTTGAATTCTTAGAATTTTTTTTAAAGAAGTGTACAGTAACAGCAGAAAGTTTGATGAAGAGCAGTGTGCCTCTCTGCACAGAAATTGTGCTCTTGCAACTACACTGAACATCACTCGTTGCTCTCAGTTGGATGAACCCTTTTTGGAAGTTCTTTTTTTAAAGCTAGCGGATTGGACTTCTAATTTTAACTCTTATGGTTTATAATTAGAAACATTTCCAAACTTGTTTACAAACACCTGCACTTGACAGTGTGTGTCTGCAATTTTAGAAGGACTCATTTGTCACTTCCAGTGGGGGTTGAGAGGGCATCTGAGTTCTTTGGGTTTGTGCAGTTACTTTCAGGACACTGGAACAGAAGTGCATTGGTTTTTTTTAAAAATAAGATCACAAGTATATGATGTTTCGAGAGGGAGTTGCATGCATCTGATCAGAAAGTAGGTCTTCACTAGTTGTGGATTATTTCAAAGTCAAGAGGATTGTTAGTCAGTGGTCATTTGGAACAAAACTTGTATGGAACTGTCATGCAAAGGAGAAATTCCAGTAACTAAGTTTAATAGTTTGGTTTCTATACTGGAGAAGGTGGTGCACAGGTTTTCTGCATTTCTCTCTTTAAGGATATTTCTTTCTTTCCAGCTGTCCTTCAGAATTTATTCTGAAAGAGCTCAATATAGCGTCAGAATTCATCACTGAGGGTTTTTTTTTTTTAATTTGTTGGTTGCTTTTTTAATATAAAATTAGAAATAAAATGCTATGCATACAATGAAGCAATAGTGCATGCTTCCCACTGAGCTTGAATAGGGTCTACAAGACTGTAGTCGTTATCTTTGCAATGGGGTGAATTCTCTGTTATTCCTTGACCATATATGCAATTAGCCTTAAATCCAACAGGTTGTCAAAACATTTTATTAAAAAATTCTGTGGCTCCTTGTTATGCTATTTACACCTAACTTTAGCTGCATCATGTAGGTTAACTATGTTGATTATCAGTTTTGAGAATAATAGGAAAGCTTATCCTGGCTACAACTTCATGTAGCATGGGAGTGTGGCAGGAAGAATGCTGCAAAAATGATTCAAGGGTATGGCTGTGCCAGTGGTAGGCCAAGTAGACTTTGAGCAGAAGTGGCATAAGGTGTCCTATTGATTGCTTTCTGTTCTTGTTGTTAATAATTAGTAGGAAAAACTCCAGTTAATTAGACCAGCCTGTTTGGTGATTGTGTCCTCTACTGGGGACCATGGTCAACCTTTAGAGAAAGGAGGCCACAAAGCAAAATGGTTTTCCTGGTTTCTGCTCCTTTGTTTTCCCGAAAGCACAGATCTGGATTCTGATGAGGAATCTGTGTTAATGTCAAAATACCATGCCTTCAAAGGTGCTTATTCTCTCCGCATTTTGTTGAGAGCTGATATAAGTGGAATTAGGCACCAAAATACCATTGTGTAGGCATGGTCTTGGAAATTAAACCTGAGGCCTGCAGCAAGATTTTATACTTGACACCTCTGCAGAGCACACAGCTCAACGTGGGTTTGTTCCAAATTGCATGCAAGTAACCAAAGAGACAATTAAAGTAAGATTTTGAATACAAACAGCATTATTTTTTAATGAGGAATGTGATCAGTAAATCGCTGTGGTCATGTTAGGTGTATGCATATTTGAAAATTGCCCGAAATAGGAGTTAGAAGACCCAGTGCTTTATGAGTCCCAGCAGATGAGAGTTAGGAACTCCTGACACTTGAGAAATTGCTAATGATTCAAATACGATCATAGAAATGGAAATCAGTTAGAATTTAACACCACTGCTCACCTAACTAGAGACTTATACTTTATTGTGAATTCTATCTGGAGATAGCACTTTCCAAATTGATGTGCTGAGGGCAATGTCACTTCATGCCAGTGTTATCAGTTTTCCTCTATTTTTGTTTGTTTGTGTCAGCTCTGTGCCCACTTCCCTAAGTGTTAATATGTAGAAATGTTTCCAAAAGGTTAGGGGAGGCTCAAAAGCAAGAACCATGCAAGTGTGGATAGATCCAACTATCCAGCAAAGCCTTGAAAATATGCAAAAACTTCTTTGATGCTGAAGTCTCGTCTGACTGTGAAGTTACTGACAAGCATTCTTGAATTGACGTGATAAGAAAGGCAGACCTCTGCAGAGTGCTTGTGCAGCTATCTGATCTCTGCAAGCCTGGCCGAGTCATTGGTGTGAGCCTTTGGGTGAATTGGAGCATATAGTGTCTGTGTGAAAGATCAGTTCTCAGGATAACCTTCCTGGCTCCTGTAGGGAACCAGACCAGAATCAGCTCTCTTTTGGTGTAATTGGGGCGTTTCTTCCATAGAAAGTGGTAATTGAGATAAATGGAGGAGTCATGGAAAGAAAGAAAAAGGGCTTATAGTTCAGTTTTGGTTTTTCTCACAGAAACTCTAATTTCAGGCAAAGTTGATTCTCTGCACAAAGAACTACGTGGTGTAAATGAATAGCTTGAGTCATGGTACGTGTAATGTAGCGGCATGATGTGAGGACCTGGACCCATACCAGATACCTGTGGATATGAAGGTAGATATTTACCACTACACGATCTAAGAAGGAGAAGCTCCAGAAAGCAATATCTAGTTGAAGTTAGAGATAAGTCGTGGATGCTTGTGTAGTACTAAAGGAAGTCAGGGTAGTTCCTCAGTTCATGATATCACAGCTCCATCCACAACACTGGAGCACACTGCAGATCCAGGAGAGGGGGATCCTTTATCCACTTTTCCCACAGTACATAGCTGTAAAGCAGTTTTTAACAGTCTATGAATAGATGTGAAATATGCATTTTTCATAGAGGTAGATGGTTAAAATGATTGTTGCTATGACCTACTGAAAATAATCAGTAGCTTAACTTTTGTAGCATCTTATTGCTGGTGAATAAGATGCTAAGTTGTTTGATACTTCTGTAGTAATACCGTGACATAAAATGTGTTTTTCATTCTTAAAGGGAGTGTTATATGCCAGGTGTGTTCGGTGTAAAGAGATATAAGGCAAATGTGTTTGAAGTTAAACTGCTTCAGGATAACCTGCTATGGGTTAGGGATAGTTAATGATAAATTTATTTTTGTGACCTGTCTGTGAAGTATTTGTATACTAGTTAGAACTTATTTTGAGGGTAGAGCACGTGAACTTGTAACAAACCCCTTTAAGAGGATGGAAAGGATAAGGGGTTTTTGTCCTGGCGAGTACAAAACCCATCTTCTTTACGTAGCAGCATATAAATGTGTATTATTTCTGAATAGCTTATAAACATCTCAGCTCACATGGAGATGCTTCTTAAACTGGCTCATAAGGGTACTTGTAGCTAGCTAGGATGCTTAAGAACAGGGAGCATGGAAAGAAACTGAACTGACTCAACGCATAGTCAGAGTTTTTAACTTTATATAATATCTTTTGCAATTTAGTAGAAACTCACTGTATGAAAAGAGACAAGACCTGTTGTGTAAGTAATCCAGCCACAGTGCTGTTTGGTATCTTGCTTTTCTCTTGAACATCTCTGCAATTTAAAGCTTGAAGGAGCGAGCGCTTGGTGCAGCTTCTGCCTGTCTCCTCGGTAAGTCATTTGAGTCTGTCTTTCTGTACAGCCACTTTCCAAACTGCTGAGCAAAAAGAAGGAAATGTTGCAGAGTTCTTTTAAAGAGAACTGCTAATCAATTTTTCTTATTATTTTATGCCCTGTGATTTTTACACCACCCCCACCAGCTGGTTAATCATGCAAAAGCTGAACACTTCATTAGCCAGAACATGTTTGCCCATGGGCATTTCTGTAGTAAATTAGTTCTTTCTATTTATACAGGTAAGTCATGGCCAAAAGTCTTTAAGGTGCAAAAGGTAAGGCTTAGAATTAATTCTTTTTCTGAATTTTCAAGAGAATTAGATTCAACTTTGAATGCTGTTGATCTGAAATTACTTTTGCATTAAAGATAGCATGGATTAAAAAAAAAAATACAACATTCTCAGACTGATAAAAATACATTGTGTCTCTCTGGATCTCTAATGTGGTCTTTATTGTATAGCTTCCCTTAAAAAAACAAATCAGCAAAAATACATGGGCACTTCCATCTATGTTCATACACAGTATATACCTCTGTATGCACAGACTTTGCTTGTTTCAGGGGCACTTGGCTTATTGACCACTGTTTTCCCTTTCTTATTCTGTGCCTTTTAAACTATTAATTGAAAATATGTGGTTTGTAGATGCTTTCTTCCCTCAAATCAAATGGTACCCTCTGAAAGCCTAGTTTAGCTCGACAATGAATTTAGCTTTCAGGCTTTGGCCATTGCAATATTGTTTGAATGCCACCATTTCCTGCAATCAATGTAATTTTATATCTACTTGGAATAGAAAGTCAAGATGGTGATTGCCTTAATTTAACTCAGTGTTGGATTCATTAAGGAGCAGATCCTGAATTCCTTTCAGATCAAAGTCTGTCTTGATTTCAGCGGAGCCTTTTGGTGCACAAGGTGTGCAGTATCCTTCTAAAATGTTGTCATTGTGACTAGTGAATAAAAACTAAATGTGCTGCTAAATTTAGGCTGTTGCTCATGTCAGCTTCCTTTTCTAAATGACGGTAAGTGCATTCCATAAATAGTATGCCTCTTATGTTGTCATATCTCTTTGGCTTGCTTTGCAGTATTTTACAGGATATTTGCAAATGAATTTTGTGTTCAGTAGGCAGAGGATGAAAATAACACTACTCATTGGGACTCCATTAACCCACAGCTAATGAGGAACCATTTCAAGGGCTGGATGAGTGTAATTTAGATTAGCCTGTGTGCCAGGGTGCTCTGCTCCCGCTCGGAACCGTGCTGTGCCTTGCTCTCGCGTGGTCGGGTGAGACAGAGCCCAGTGCAGCTGCTGGTACAACACGGCTGCACAAACTGGTGTCACCTGAATTTTCTGAACTCCAATTTCCCTTCTGGAAGGTAGGAGAGAAGAGGGGAGAGTTGGGGGGAGGAGGGTGCTGTGTTTGCGCATAGGTAGGTGACGATGTTCTTGACCTCCATTGCAAAGTGCTTTGAGATGTAATGAAATACTCCACAAACTTGTGCTTGCTGGTTGATAGCATTGTTACTTGTAGAAAAGGGTACTATGTGATGACAGTAAAGGTGGTCCAGACTGGTTCTTAATTAATTTTATTTTCAAAATCTATATTAGTAACTGCCATGAGGGCACCTGGGCACTTTACATCAATAAAATAATCAATTCAAAAATGTGTAGACCAGAACTCTGTGTTCACTAACAAAACTCCTGTTCTTTGTGATGACTAAAGGTCAGTCCAAGGCTGGCCAAGCAAGCAGGATTCGCATTTCTGTGCCTCAAAGCTTGCCAGGTACCAACCCTGGATGCACACTACCAGAAGCAGCTTCCAGGTGTCCATAGCCTTTGTGGAGAATATCCTGCTGCTGGCCAATCACTTACAAGCCCCCTAGAAGCCTCTGATTGGTTTCAGGGCCAATGGAGAGAGCAGAGAAAGCCTTGTTCAGAGACTGGTCCCAATTAAACATGTGACTTTACCAGTGGGCAAGAAGCTGACTGAAATGAAAGTGATGGAAACTCAGGAGAGCTGTGCTGCTGGTGCTGAGGGAGGGAGAGCTGCTTCTGAGGAGCAGGCTAGAGGTCTCTTAACTGAAAAAAACTTTATTGAAGCTAAGCGGCACATTATGCAAGCCTAGCAAATTCTCTAGGAATATAATGCTTTCCAGTGTTTTCTTAACCTGTTTAAATATTTCATGATACCTGTGCATTAAGGGCAAATTCCTACGGTTTTTAAGTCAGTTTGGGATGCTTAAAGTGGCTTTATGGACTTTTAAAAAACAATGCTGGTAACTACAGGTTAAATTTCCAGTACTGTTTAGCATGCTGATGATATAAAATCAACTTCTTCTTATTTTTTTTTTATGCATCAAACATGTGCATGTAATCAAATTAAGTGTTGTAAAGCTTCATTTTATTTGTATTAGTAAATTTGGAGAAATAATCCCACTTTAACATATACGTAACTGTGCAAACAATGTTGAAACTAGGAGATCTTGGACAACAATGTAGTTTTTATCAGTGAAATAATTATATATTTTGATGTCTCAAAATCCAATTGAACTCAAGCTGAGCTTGAAAATCCAAGATCTAATTCAGGAGACTTCATTCCCATCTGGCCGGTGGGTAGCAGGTGTGCGGTGTGCATGTTGTAGGGGGGGGGGGGGTTGCAGGGAGTGAAATATTTCTCTTTTCCTCTAAAGCTTTAATTCCAGTTTAACGTTGTGGTCTGAGGACGCTCTGTGGTTTAAGTTCTTTCATAATCATCAACATCTCTTGTTGGTCTCCATTTCTAGACAGCGTGATGGTGAATGGCGGAAGCATGTAAGTCTACAACATTATGAAGAAATATGTTTCCTAATTCTTTACATTTTTGTTTCCAGTTACACCCAAAGCTCTTTGGGAGGGTGCATTTTTACAAATTGAAGCATACCTGATTCTTTAAAACTGAATGAGAAAGATTTCATTGTGGCTTGGGGTGTCAGGATCTTTTTGAGAGTTGTTCTGTTTTCTACCAGCAGCACAGTGAAAGTTTCATCTTTTTGTTTTAATGAAACTCAGAAAATGTATTGTTTCTATTTTTTTTCTAATTGCAATACATAATATTCTACATTTTTGTCTTATTGCATTTTTTTTTTAGTCTTTAGAATTATTTGAACAAGTTGTTGGATACCTCAAATAATTTTCTGCTCCTACTTTATTCTATATAACTTTCAGAAACTTGTTCCAACCACTTTCATTTTCCTCTTTCTCCTTTACTTTCTTCTTCTTTTTATCAGATACTGTCAGTTACCTCTCCACCTGTGAGGTTTTAAGAACCTGTTCTTCCTTGACTTTTGGCATTTGCTATCAAGTCAGCTTCCTTTTACACTCCTATCCACTTTCCCTTTTCAGAGTTTTAAATATGTTCTGTTCTTTTTGTTTCTCTTCACTGCTGTGAAACTTCACACTGGAAAATCTTTTGGCACATGTACTTTCTATGGTACTCAGCGTGTAAAGTACTACTTAAGAAAATAAGTAAGCAAACCATCACTCTTCTGTTGGTGTTTTTTCTTTTTAATTAATGCTACCGCAGTAGGTGACACGTTTCTACCATATTTCATAGTTCCAGGTTTTTATGGTGAACTTACTTAACTCCTAACAGAAAGTGGAGTTGTGTTGCTATGGGAAGTCCATTGGCTTGGACAGGCAAAATGATGATTGTTTCTCTGGCCATCAATATAAAGATCTCCCTTGTATTTATTTATTTATTTTTTTTTAATGGAGTTAAATGGAAGAGGTCATCCCCTTTGACAGAGATTTTTTTTTTTACTAGCAACCAGGATTTGCATGAAAACATTTTTTACTAAGCAAGTCATCCATACTGCACCGTAGGCTGTTTGAGTGTAACAGTATGTTACAGTCTGCAAAGTTAATGCAGTTAATATTCAACTGAACTTTTGGGGGGTTGCTAATCCCTAAGGCAGGCTTAGCAGAAAGGGCAAACATATTTATAGCACTTTGAATCAGACTGCAGTGAACAAGTAAGAGTATGTGTTATACCATGCAAATGTTATACAATTTCAGGAAAGCTCAGTGCATAGTCATCTTTTAATAGTACTTAGGTTGGTGAAGTACCTTGTGTGTAAGCAAGAGTTTTTTTGTTCAGTGGGCTACAGGTCTGCTGAAATGAATCTCTTTGAGAGGTCTTAAGATTCCTGTTCTGGTGATAAATTCTGCTAGTTCTGAACAGATTTATGGGCTGTTTAATTAGGAGCTAACTGTATTCTTTAAGCTCTGTCATTTGTATTAGCCCTTCATGAGATTTCATTGGACTCTCACATATCTGACTATGATCAAGTGCGGGCAGCATTGTCAATAGCCTCTTCTGCATAGATCACTGATCTTACTATCTTTGTAGAAATAAGGAAATCACTTCTGAGTGATCTTTCCTCTGAAGCAGAAGCATGGCTTTGTTTGGAGTTAGCTTCGGTTGAAACTATAGGTACACTGGGCAGAAGAGAAGAGGATTAGGACACAAGCTGCAGGAAGTCCACAGGGAGTCTAAAGGGCTCAAACTGTGAATATCCAAAAAGGAGAATCGTGATTCCAAGAGGCAGAACTCAACGTATTTGTTTCACAGACACAACTTGTGATGAGTGCAAGGTTTTATGGGAAAGCATGTGAAGACTTGTAAAACTAAAAACCTGTCAGGATTCAGACAAAAATAACCTGGATTTTCCACAGAGTTTGATTGTGTGCTATATTTGTTCTAATAAATAAGAGGTTCATCAACTGATAGTCAAGAAAAGTTATTCATATATTTTCTTTTCTTTAGAGAGGGATGAAAAAATATATCTCCAAACTGTATGAGAAATGTTTAAGGTGGACTTTTGTTGCCCTGCAAACATAGAATACGGGTCTAGTTATGTGGTCATCTTATTCTAAGAAAAATTGTGTATATATTTTACATTTTGTCCATTTCCTCAGGTTTTTTTTTTTTTTTTTTTTTTTTCCTAGATATTATATATTGGAATTATTCCAACATAGAGCTTGATCTCAGAGGGAGTTCAGATACCTGGAATTTATACTGATGCTGAAATCAGTATTTGCTTGATTTGTTAACTTACCTGCACTCTCTCCCTTTCCCTTTTGATCTGTGTAAGCCACACTGGTCCTTTAGGGAAAAATAAAAATCCTACAGAATTATTTACATGTCAGAATTGTTACAAAAAATGGAAATATGTAGATGAAGATTTTCAAATTT